>JAKTYL010000020.1:5929-62778 GCA_030578715.1 Magnusiomyces tetraspermus | reverse complement strand
AGTACCAGATCTTTTCAATAATGTTTCTTGGAGCACGTTCTTCATACATGGCCTCCACCTTTTCAGCCTCGTCCAAACCAGAAATGACATCAACTTGATCAATAGGGATAAACCATTGCCAGTTCTTTGTCCAAATCTTGTGGCCAAAGTACAAAATCAAAAACAATGGGATGGTAATGTATGCAGCAATGAAGTTACCGGCTTTGAAAGAGTGGCCAACGAAAACGTGGAAACCGTTGGTAATGACGAGCAAAAGCATAAAAGCAAACACGACATAAGATCCATAAGGCTGTAAAACGGTCTTGTAAGGTCTAGTGTCGTCAATGCCCTGGTATTGTAAAGCCTTTCTCCATCTGATGTAAGCACTGAGAACAGCCAACCAAGCAAGGAAACCAGAAACAGTAGAAAGATTGGTGAACCAAGTGAAAACAGTGGCTGAGGAAGCAGAAACGTTCAGGAATGCCAAAAGGGAGACAGAAGCAGTAGCGAGGACTGCAGGAACAGGGGATCCCCATTTTGTACAGTAACTGAAGATCTTAGGAGCCTGGCCAGTGCGGGAAAGAGAATACAAAGTACGGGAACCAGCAAACAAGAAAGCGTTACCAGCAGAACAAGCCGAAGTAAGAATAACGGCATTGATGATATGATTCAAAACAGGAATACCAGCATTGAGGATACCAATGACGAAAGGAGAAGCACTGGCATTACCACTACCAGACATCAACAAAGGCGAGTTAGATGGAACAATGCAGCCGATAAGCAAAGAACCAATGACATAGAAAAAAATCAATCTGTAAATGAAACGGCTGGTAGCCTTGGGGATATTGCGGCGAGGAGCCTCGGTTTCAGGAGCAGAAATGGAAATCAGTTCAGGAGAAGTGACAAATGAGAAACCACTGCGAATCAAAGTGTACCAAAATCCAACAAGTCTACCAGATGGTCCTGAAACAATATATTCCTTCACAACATCGTGCTTCCAGTATCTGAAACCTAACCGCGAGCCGTCTGAACCCTCCTTGCACATGATATAAATACTGACAATGAAAAGACCCATCAAACCCAAAATCTTAATCGATGCAAAAATAAATTCAGATTCTCCAAAAAACTTGACGATTGAAAGATTGGCTGCAGTGATGATAACAATAAGAATAAGAATCCAGACCCATGATGGAACTTTTGTTGTCCAATATTCAATAATAATAGCAGCAGCTGTAATTTCTGAAGGAACTAAGAATGCGTAGGCGTACCAATAATTCCAACCAGTAGCGAAACCAGTCGAAGGGTCAGCAAATCGAATGACAAACATGGTTGGAGTGGAACCAGTAATGGGGTACTAAAGAAAAACAAAAAATAGCAATTGATAATTAATATCTGGGTAATAATTGAAAAGTTACAAGTGATATACGTACCATAGTACTCATTTCTCCGAGACAGTTCATAATAATCCAGACAGCAAAAGACATGATAAGATACGAAAGGAAAATCGATAGTGGACCACCGACAGCCTATTGGTGTTGTTAGTTGATTTGCTTGATAATAAAAGAGCCGTGTTTCTAATGGATCATAATTGTAAATCATAGCAGGTAACCCACTATTATCATTCATGATATTCACAGTGAATGTGCCGATAATATAAAAATTTGTGACGTACCAGCATGGAACCACTTCCTATTCAACAAATAAAGTAAAAAGTCATCAAAAGTTAGTAATTGAATGCTATCAAAGTTTAAAGAAAAATACAAATAAAAGTTACGTACCGACAAAAAGACCTGTACCAATACAACCGCCCAGCGCAATCAGCTGGACGTGTCTGGATTTGAGACCTCTATGGGTTTCACCATACGTTTCTTCTATAGGATTTTGGGTACTTAACCCGTTGTGATGAGGATCATAAGGAGTGTTGCTAGGAAGATCCGTTAATGTTTCGAAAGGATGTTTTTCATCAGTCATTATGAATGCAGTTTAAAAAAAAAAAAAAAAAGAGAGCAGATATAGATGTATGAACAAGAAAAAGAATTAAAAATAATGAAAATGAAAATGAAAATGAAAACCAAATGAAAAAAAAAACGGATTGAAGCTTATTTTATATAAAAATTTTCATTAGAGAGCAAAAAAAAAAATAATTTAGCAAAGTCACCAATACAAAAAGCTACAAATAGAAAAAGGGTAGACATAAATGATAACAGGTATATCCATTTACATACATATGCTGCCTTGTGTGCATATCTAGAAATGACAAAAAAGTAGAACATGAATCAACGGCTGTGTTCTACTTGGCTAAGTTGATGACATACACGTGAAAAATAATGACAGGGACCCGTGTCAAGTATTACTATATGGGCACAAACTCGGAACAACTTTGACAAAATAGGGCTTGGAGACAATTATATTTAAGCAGCCTTAATATACATATCTCTTATATAGTTGCATGTATCTAGACTTTTTGTATACAAAAGTTGGGGTAAATTGCGGGGGATAAGAGGCAGCCACGAAAAACAAAAACAAAAATAGAGGCCTAAATCAGCAGACATCATATAAAAAGCAACGTCTTTATTTTTTTTTTTGGCTCCGGAAAAACTCAAAATGAATAAAAAGATCTTTTTTTAATAGGAGCAAAAACTGATATATAGACGAGCCCTATTTCATATAAGTTTTTGTTTGTTCGGAGGGGTTTTTTTCATACTTTGAGCTCATTGTTTGAATTCAATTTAGAAATAGTCTCAAGTCCCTCTCTGAGGGGTCTTTGGCTTGAAAATTTCTTGTAATATGACGGGACATTAGAGAATATCTATACATTTAAAGGTTTTTGAAATAACATGAGTACAAGGCCTTTCTTTCTCTGAACATATAATAATATGAATTTTTTAAAACTATAAAGTATTAACTGTAAATCATCTCCAATGAAGCCAATATTTGTATTTCTACTCAGGAATCTGTTTACTTTATTCCGTGGTTGAAGTATAAGGTTTTAGTTTTCATCTCGATCTTAGTTTTTAAACTACTTAACAGATCTCAACAGTTGGGATTTCTCAATGCGGAGCCAAGTAGTTGTGACTTGTGATGCACTAGGACTGATTTCTAGAAACAACAAAAAATAAAAGGCTTGTCAAGAGAATATTGACCAGTTGCATTGATGAATCGATACCTAAGACACAAGATCCGTGCGAAATCCAAAAGGTTGTAGAATAAAGGAAGACAAGCCAAAATAGCATATATAAAAAAAAAAGACCAAATGTGTATAAGTATATCTTGTTGGTATCTTTCCAAGCGTCTAAATGTGATTACAGGTGCTTTTGAGCGCCTAAATGTATTTATTAACGTTTATCAATAACAAAACAAAACAATGCTCTCTATATGATGTTGAGTAGTAAACTACATAGGATACACTATTGTATTGTAGTCGTTTTTATCAATATCTAATCTACTTCACTTGTATCTCATCTAATCCTCACCTACATCTAATCTCTATCTATTCATGTACAATAATGAAAATGAAAAAAAAAAAAAAAATGAGACACAATTTCCGCTATGGTCTACGTACAATTTAGGAACGTATCCAAGTTCCTTAAAACGTCAAACTTCAAGCTTCCACAAACTTCATTCCTAGTTTACAAAATAAATACAAGGAAATAAAAAATAAATAACTGGCCTCATTTAATTTTTACAATATAACCCGAACAACACGAGCCAGTTATGTCTGCGGTTAGCCTTTGCCATTGAGGATAAATGGAGATTTTTTTTTTTTTTTTAAAAAAAAATTAACTCATCAGTCACTATAACCTCTAAACCAGTTGTAATCCAATTATAATCTAATTATAATCTAATTAGAGTTCAATTAAAGTCTCCTCTCTGTTAATAACAGGTAGTCTTTTGAACTCCAATTCTCGGCTAACCTGTGCTATTGTGCGGTGCCCAACAATACATTTCTATTCCGACGCGGTTTTTTTATTCTTTCTTACTAGTTTGCTACATGTGTGTGTGCGTGTGTGTGTGTGTATGACTGTATGAGTTTTTATATATATATCTGGGTGTGTGTGCGAACCAATACGTCATTATCAATTTTTTTTTATGAATGTTTGGGTCTTATGCTAAGGCTTTTTATACTTGGGTTTTTAAGAATTGCCCCGGAGCTGTGCTGCAATCTGGTTTATATGGCCAACTCGGATTTCTCTATTTTTTTCTATCCTAACTTTTTTTTGTTTTATTTTTCCTCTAACTAGCAGTTTTTTTAGTGCCTTTTTTATTTCAATTTTATTTTAATTTTTAATTTTTAAGTTATTTGCAGCTTTAGATTAAATAAACAAAAAGCTTTTTTTGCTTAGAGATATATGGGACAACATGATTGGTCAATAATAGTATTAATTGGGTGTTTGCAATTACTATTTTTTAGTGAAAATGGCTACCTTTGGTTTTTTTTGTTAATATATTTATTAAAAGATTATAAGAGAGTAAATCTTTTTCAATTAATAGTACGTGTTAATCTATCAAGATGTAAAAGAAGTAAATAAGAGGTAATGAAACCATTCACAAAAATGTATTATATTATATATTGTTCAGTTTTATATGTTGACTGATTCAAAACGTATTCCTTATGTATTATCCCAAACAATCAGTTCCTAAAGCTTTTTCTTGTTTTTATTTTATTTTTATATTTGGGTTATTATCGTTAATCAAATCATTTGTCGACTTCCAATCACCAACTATTAATTGCCGTTTTTTCTCAACCGAACATTTTTATCTACTTTTTTTTATTGATTGATTCTTTACTTTTTTTTGATACTCCAAACATGACCATATTTTTCCAACTTCAAAAAAGCCAAAAAATGGAAACCAACAATTGAAAAAAAAAAAAAAACTGTGGAAAAATAAATTACAATTTATAACAAAATACAAGACAAAGCTTCTTATCTAACAAAAGCTAATCGTTCAAAGCAAAACCTCAAAAATCACAATACTTGTTCTCAAAACGAGTCATACTCTGGATCAAAGTTATACTCATGCAGGGATCCCTTTACTAGCACTTTACCTTTTTCACGAATCTTCAATTGGTCGACCGGTACCTTCACAGGTGTTTCATCATTACTAGGGCTAACAAATTCATTAACTTGATCACCTTTATCATAGACTTCTTCCTCAACTGGAACACCGCCGTTGTACACAATAGAATCACCATTGCCAACAACAAACCCAAAGTTATTGTATTCCTGACCATCATCATCATCATCATCTTCTTCACCATTATTGATAACTGTCTCTGGCTCAAGCACTTTTTCCAAAGTTTCTTCAACAACAGGTCTAGAAATGTCTTCGCCAAACAACCGTAATCGATAAACACAAGTGTAATCAGGGTATCCCCAATTGCTTTCAATGTTAAACAACACGTTCTTGGTCTCG
This sequence comes from Magnusiomyces tetraspermus, assembly GCA_030578715.1. Taxonomy (NCBI): domain Eukaryota; kingdom Fungi; phylum Ascomycota; class Dipodascomycetes; order Dipodascales; family Dipodascaceae; genus Magnusiomyces; species Magnusiomyces tetraspermus. The sequence continues at coordinate 57,384 of JAKTYL010000020.1, read as the reverse complement.
ATTCCTAACTGCTGTACAACTTCTGAGACTGGGAAAACTTGAAACTCTTCGTCGCCAAGTAAATCATACTCTGCAGTAAGGACTTTAACGTAGTTTGGCGGAGGTTTAAATGTTTGTTTTTGTTGGCTTAAAAGTCCCAAGAATCCGTGACCTTGGCCTTGTTCAGCTTTACTGACTGGCGACTGGTCGACCAACAAACAAACCTGTTTTCTCAACTCTGGATCCTTCACTTCAACCCACAAAGAGACCCGTCGAGGAGCAGAAGTAGGTTTTGTACTTTGGTCAGCGTTAATATGAACAATTCCCAAGTCAGTAGGATTAATGCTTGACCCAAGCGACAACGCAACGTGCCCAGAATGTCCGTTGAACGGCCAACACGATCCAGGTTTTACGTCATTGTTGAATGCCATACTTGGTGGGTTGACCTTCGTATGACCAAAACCCATCTTGTTGAGTGACTTTCTCCATTGCCGGTCTAAAAAGGAAAGGTTAAAGTTCCAGTCATACAATGGAGAAGTGAGCTTGGTATTGACTCGAGCTCCAAATGCAGGGTCAGCAAAATCAGGCTTGGAAATCGTATGGAAAATGTATTTTTCAATCGATTTTTTAATCAAGTTGTCCAAAGTAAGAGAGGTACCATCCATGAGCACTTTGTTTCTAATTGATTCATTTGTGCTTGTTGCCCCTTCTTTTCCTTTTCTAAAACGTGATGACTGTTGAGCAAGCTTTTCTTTATACTTTCTTTCTAAAGATGCAAGTGAAGTCATAGTAAACTCTCTCATACTCTCAACTTCTTTTCGAATCAGTTGAGTAAAAACGTCTCGAGTAACAATGGCATTGCCGTGCAGACTTTCTTTACCTTTCTTGATATACTCTTCAAAATAATTTTTAATCGCCTTTTGCGTATACTCGTGAAAGTCTTGACCAGCAGCATCATTGTTGTAATGATTATTATTGGAAGAAAGCTGTGGCATCAATTCTGGATGCTTCTCAACAATTTGTTTAATTTTTCTTTCAAATCTTCCAGACTCATCATCATCATCGACAAAGGAATAAAAGGTAGCTTGCAAAAATTGCCAAAACTCGGGTGTAGGCTTGATTTCGCCAGTCGAACTATCAACAGAAACAACAAGCCGTGGCGGCAACACTTTGTCAATTGATTTTATCACAATGTCTTCAATTTTTTCTGCATCTTGTTCAAGATGGTTGACCCGGGATTTGAGTGTTTCAATCTCCGTGCTGAAATCTTGAACTGCAGTTGAGATGTCAGCCATACGACGTTGAGCATCGCCAATATCTCTTTCTCGAATCTTTCCACGCCGCCGTTCTTCCTGGATTAGTTCGTGAGTTCCAAACAGTTTTTCTTCAATTTGCTCAAGTGTGCGCTCAACTTCATTCAGTGTACCATCGTTTCGTAAAGCAGACGCACCAACGTAATCAATCTTTTTTTCGAACTTTGACATATCTTTTGAAACGTCAGCCAGTTGGGTTTGTAAAGCTGTTAAATACTGTTGTAAAGCATAGCCAGCATGTTCTGAGTTTAGTGCTTGTCGTGAAAGTTTGGAAACTTCGCTTTCCACGTTCATGAGACGACCTATCAGTGTGCCAATATCAGACGGCATGCCACTTGGTTGAATAAACAAAGAATTTAAAGAGGTTGCCGGTGACATGTCAACAAACGAAAATAAGACTAAAGACAGTATTCCAAAAAGAACGGAAGATATTAACAATGCTTTTGGCGAGAATTTTGAAAAGAACTCGAAAAATGAATAAAAGATGTTGTATATTGTTTTGACGATGCAAACCAATTGCTTGTTGATCCAGGACGAAATGCCACGAGAAATTCCACTTGAGCGTTTTTCGTCGTCGTCGTCATAGTCATCACTATCTTCATCGCTTTCGCCTTCCGATTCAAAGCTTTGCCGTTGCTGTTTTAATCTAGAATTTGATGTAGGTTTTAATTGATAATTTGTTCTTTGACTACTTTTTCGTAATTCGTTTTTTGACAAGTAGTTGCCTGCGTCTTGTTTCGGTGGTACATTTTCACTAAACGCTTTAGAATTGTTGTCGCTTCTGTAATTTATATGTTTATAACCACGTTGATTTTTGAGTGTTGTAGAAGAATGAGAGCGTGTGTTTGATAATGAAGAAGATGATAAAAATGAAGTTAGGGGTGATGAGGATTTGTTTGTGAAACTTGTTTCCTTCACAGGTGAATCTTCGCTATCGTCATTGCTTTCAAAATCATGAACATTATCAATATTATCCAACTCAAGTTCTGCACCAGCATTGTGGTTATCAATTGACATGGCGCTATCTTCCAAGTAATCATCATCAATATCATCAGCAGAGCTTGAGAGATGTTCAGAATGATTTTTGCTAGTGTTACTCATATTATTAATATTATCATTGATGTTACTATTGCTGGTTGTTGATGATTGATTTTGGAGTCTTGAAGACCTATTTCCTGTCCAACTATCGTTGAACTTTTCGTAATCAGGTTCTTCGTCACCATATCCATCCAACTCCTCAGAATCCTCTGGTTCGTATCTTTGTTCAAGTTCATCATGTAAATGACTGTTCTTTCCCAAAAAGTTTTGATTGCTTTGGTTATTATATTCGTCATCAAACGGACTTGCTCCTTTTAAGGGTACCATTGATGTAATAGCTTGTTCATTATATGGAGTCATATCTGTAAAAATAGAAGGTTAGTAAAGGGAAAACTAAGCACTCAATAAAGTGAGAAGCAAAAAAAAAAAAAAAAAAAAAAAGCAAAAGGAGAAAAAAATGAATTTCTGTAATATTTAAGGTCAAAAAACCTATCATTTCATAATTTAACATACTCTGCCGTCTTGGTGTCCTTTTAGGTTCCCCGAGGATTCCAGGAAAAGCTCGTGACCGTCGAGGTGTTGGTGTGGTTTTGAACTTGTTACTTTTATTGTTTGAGTTGATGTTACTACTGTTGTTACTTTTGTTGCTTTTGATGAAACCTGGATTGTTATCAAAAGTCGACGGTCTTGGTGTATCAAAAAGCGAGACGTCATGTTGCTGTGGTTCTAGCCGATTTGAATTTTGACTCATAGAGCCATTACCATTCCCGTAGCTATTGCTGATGCTTTTGTTATTATCATTATCGGGATTGCTGATATTGTTGATATTTTCGTGGTCCTCAGAGTTAAGCGTAGTACTGGTTAGCCTGTTGGTGATATTTCTAGAAACTAACCTTCCAAATCCATTGATTCCATTCTCAACATGAAGGCTATTCTCACCAAAAAGCTGATTTTCGTCAATTGATGATTCAAAAATGATCCTCGTTTCTTCATCGTCCAACTCTTCATAGTCTTCATCTTGGTAGCTCAGATTATTGATATTTTTATTGCTGATATTACTGTTGTTAATCTTCGAATCGTTTTGAAATTGGATACTTCGCATCTCGTTATATGTAAACATGTTTTCTAAAACTCTTTGAGAGGCTTGACCAGAAGTATCACTAAAGTGTATCGCATTCGGATCCTGATCTTGGTCATAGTTGAGCCTGCGGATGGGGTGTGAAGGTTGGTCACTTGGGACTTCGTGGATGTTGATATGGTTACGCGAATGTCGTTTGTTATTAATTGGTGTATGTGAAAACATTAGTTGCCTATAGAAGATCTCTCTATCTCAATCTCGGTCTCTAAAGTATCGATCTCTCGTTATTATGCGTATAAATCTTCTCTATGCAACGTTGTTCAAGTTGTGTTTTAAATATAAATTTTTTGTATTGAAGTTTTTGAATAAACATAGATTAAACAAATCAAAGTAACAATCACAAAGTTAGATTGAAAAAAAAACAAAAAATATACAAACAAACAAACAAACAAACACATTGTTTACGTTTTTTTTTTTAAACTCGAAAAAATGCGTTGATGGTAGTTTTGACATTGCCCTAACCCTGCTTGTTTTATAAACAGTTTCTTTGTTGCGATTTCGTTTTTGTTTCTTTACCAGTTTCACATCCTTCAAAAAAAAGCATACAAAACCCAAGGTTTTTCTCTCAGTTCTTAAATTTTTTTTAATACTTGATATACCCTGTTGTTTCAAAAACTCTCTTAACTAATTTATTATTACTTACTACTTTTTTCGTTTGATTTAATTTTGCTATGATTAACACTAAATCTATCTTGAGTTTCTTGTGTGCCTCTAGTATGGTGCAAGGTGCATTGCTACCACGAAACTATATCCCTCAATCTCTTTCTGATTCTGATGCCAATCATGAAGCAATTACCACAAGCACTGATTCTGTCACTGATTCTACTTTGAACTCTAATTCCCCTGCTCTTTCTGATTCCAATTCCCACTCAAGTGCCAATTCCAAATTACTTGACTTGTCTTCAGATTATGTTATACCTACTTCCCTTGATAAGTATGTTTCTCAATGGGACGATCTGTATAGCAACTTTAGATTCCATTCTACTATGCATCAGCCTATACCCCATTCTCCAGACACTTCTGGTTTGAACAAAGATACCGAAACAAGTACCAGCACTGATGCTGGTGCTAGTACTGGCACATTTTCTGGTGGCGGTTCTATACCAAATCTTGAGTTTAATTTTCAAAATCCTCAATCTGATACCAGCCACTCTGAACTATACCAACCAAGAAAGAGCTTGAACTCCAAAGATATTCTTCAAGAAGAGTATCATCTGTACTACCCACTTGACCAAGAAAAGAAGTCGTATACCCAACATGACTCTCTCAAAGCTCCTGTAACCCTTGAGAATGAAGCCTTTGATACCACTAACAATAACAAGATATCTGAAGCTGATGCCTTGGCTAACAGTGAAGACATTGATGAGAACAACAACAACCATGCCAGTGATAATAATGATCATTCTCTTGCGGGCTCTAATATGATTGTCATTAAACGTGACTTTATTCCTTCTCCATTCCGTAAAGTTAAACGGTCTATTGAAACTGACATTAATACCTCTGATGCTTCAACTACTACCAACTTTGACGACTTTTATAATGACAACCTGGATGTAGATGAGTACGAGTTTGGGTATGATACTCGTGATGCTGCTGTTCCCAACTTTTCAGCTTTGGAAGATTTAGAAGCCCAAAAGCAAAAGCGTCGTGAGCTATGTGCACAACTGCTTGCTGCTAAGAATAATGACAACAGTAATGTGAATGTGATGGTTAAATATTCAAATAATACTCTCAATGATACGTTGACTTCCACCAGCAGCAGTAATGGTGGTAGTGGTAGTAGTAATGGTAATATGGGAAGCGGCATTGGAAGCAATAGCAGTTTTCCAGGAAATGGAAGCTTAACTAGTGAAGAAAACAATGGAGCAGTTGGGCTAGATATTTCATCCGCTTCTAGTGCAATGTTTGGATTGACTGTAGCATTTGCATTTGCTTCTGTTCTTCTGTAAGCTTTTTGCTTTGAGTAAAAACAAAACAAAAAAAACAAGAAGGAAAAGATGCAAGAGATGGATATGAAGGTAGAGAAGGATATCTGTAATTAATGTGTGCATGAAGGATGGTTACAGAGAATAGTTGTTACTATTATTATTATTTTTACAATTGCTAACAACTAAGAACTGAAAAAAAACATGAAAAACTATATAATGTAAAATACAACAAAGAGAGTATGTGTAGAATTATAGTTTATTTACTTATCGTCTTTAAAATTTATTATTGAACAAATTAATATATATGTGTGTGTGATTATTAAAGCGTCAAAAGCTTGTGACTACAATTTATATTAACTTCAGTTTACATTTATTCTTTTCGTCAAGAATTGAGAACGAATAAGGGTTAGGGCAGTCACGAAAATGGTGATGCACGCCTTTTTTCAGTTCAAAACCACCAAAACACCAGAAAACGCGAATGAAAAAAAGTTAATTGTGTCAAAAAAGAAGAAAAAACAAATAAAAGATAGAATCATGTTATTTACAAGTTTATGATATTGAATTTAGAGTAGTCAGTAGAATATATGTTGTGTTTCTTTATGAAGATCAAAGAATTTATGACGCCAAAAGTGTAAGTAAGTAAATAGAGCCGTGTGAAATATTGGGAAAGAAAAACAAAGTCAAAAAAATAAAAAAAAAGAAAGATACTTCAAATATAACATCCATCGAGGAACATCACCACTTTAAAATTTATTTTCAATACACACACATACGCACATATATAAAGGATATCTTAGAAGCAAAAATCAAACAGAAAAAAGATTTTTCAAAAGAAGTTCTAAGTTTCGGCAAACAAACAAACAAAAATCATCAGTAATTTGGAACCAAAAACTATAATAAAACAAAGAAAGGCATTTATTTTTTCAAATCTTTCATTGAAATCCAGTGATATAAAATTACCAGTATCAATATACTTTTCAAAAATATTTGATAAAAAGATCAAAACAATAAATACAGTTTTGTGAAAGATTGAGCTATCTCTAAAGTCTAAGAATTACAGTAGTTTACGACAATCGGAAAGCGAACTACAGACCACAGAATATAGAATACAGAAAAGTAGCTAGTATTGTTTAGCATTCAAGAAATTTGGACCTCCTATATTTTTCAGCTCATTTTCCATTATTCAAAGGTTGCCTAAATTTTGAAAAAAAATAATCTTTTAGGCGAATGGTTAAAATTTTTGATAACTTTTTGTTTTGACAAATCTAAGGAATCAATATTAAAAAAAAAAAAACGCGATATTATATCCAATCTCAATAACAAGCCTCGACATCAAACCTCAATACTAAACTTCAATACAAAATTTCAAATACGAATATCAACAACAATTCCCATTATTCAAATTACACCACCACCAACAACAATAACCATGGCAATCCAACGCACCATCAAAGTAACAACGACACAACACATTTTAAAAAATGAGCCCAAAGTTGATCAGTTTCCTATGCGCAAGTGGAGTATCCAAGTGAGCATGGTTGGACCAGATGGTAAAGATATGCCTGCTAATGTGTTTGATAAAGTGACATATAAGTTGCATCCTACATTTGCCAATCCTACAAGAGGTAATTTTTTTATGGTGTTGTTTTTCAATATTTCTTTTTGTCTTTTTTCAAGTTGAGTGTATACTAACCAGAAACATTACCATCGTTATCAATTTTTTTTTTTCATAGCCTTCAAAGCTCCACCTTTCAAAATTGAAGAAAAAGGATGGGGTGAATTCTATGTCTACATTGTTTGTCATATAGCCGAGCGCGGCGGCGAGCAAACCATCACCCATGACCTCAATTTCCGCGAGACCGAGTACGAGGTTTTGCATACCATGAATTTCCCGTCAAACAAGCCAGGCCTGCTTCGTCTGTTGGCTGAGTCTGGATCTGTTCCTGAAAAAAGGAGTTCGACACCAGCAGGTGGTAGTGGTAGTAATGTTGGTGGTAATGCCGGTAGCCATAGTAATGCTAGTGGACCTACTGGAGCAGCTAGTAATCATACAGACGAATCAGCTAAGAATACTACTGCTACAACAACAACAACGACTAACGCTACTGCTAACAATTCTTCGTCTTCCAATACATCAGGCAATGCTAAACGAAAGCAAGCAGCAGCAGCTTCAGGCCATGACGACAGCGGAGCCAAATTCAAAAAGAAGCCAAAGATTGAGAAAGGATCAGTAGACCTTGAACGATTAGCAGAAGGCCTTAAGCAGTTGAGCGAAGAGGATTTGTATAACGTTGTGCAAATGGTTACAGATAACTTGACGCAAGAAATGTATATTAAGAATGATGTCAAGGAAGGAGAGTTTCATATGGACTTGTTCACGCTTCCAGACTCATTGTTGAAGAGTTTATGGGAGTATGTGAAGAAGAGGGTTAGTGTTTAAAAATGTATGAGCATGGTTCGACATGAAGGAATATGGAGACAGTTATTGGAGTTCATTGCATTTACAAATAACAAAGTATTATGTTAAACACTAGTCGGAAAGGAAAAAGAGCTCATTTATGAACCAAATCTAAGAGTTGACACTGCCCAATTCAAAATTTCACCAAATTTCCAGGAACTGAACAGTTCAAATGAAAATGACTAGATTATTCAATTCGATTCCGGTGTAATTGAGCACTTAGTATATAATATATAATATAATAATATAATTATATATACACATACATTCACGCGTATATTAATCCCCACGAATACAAAGCATTTAAGTCCATATTTTTTTATTTTTTTGAAGCCTCAAAGACCCTGGTCATTTTGTACATATCAAACATATGCGCCGAAGGCCAACCTACTCATATATACACATTTATATATTAGTCTAACAAAGATATTTTTTTCTTTCATTGATTTATTTTATTCCTTTTACTATTTTTAAAACTTTGTTCATTTTTTTTGCCACTTTTTGGTATTTTATACTTTTGAATTGTTTACAGCAGCGTGTGCCTGAATATTGAACTATTGAGAGTATTAAAAAAAAGAGAAGAAACCAGACTCAAGTCTAATAACACTTATAATAGTGACTAAAACAACACTTGTTTCTAAACTCCTATCGGATTTATTTCTTGACCTCTACGTCGTTATTTCTTATCATCATCACCATCACCATAATAACTATATACTCATCTCCATCACTGATATCGCGACTTTTTTAATATCCTAAATCGTCTCTCAGATGGCTCAAGCTGTTCTTACCTCAGCTCAGTTGACTCAACTGTCACTACAAACTAAACTCAAACTCATCCAAAACGCCAAAAAAGAGGCTGAATACCTCAAATTGCAAATCGACCAAACTAAAAAACAACTCCAAGATACTGATTGTATGTTCCATGCCATATGCTTGTTTCAACGTCTTTGTGTTGCTATCGTTGCCTTATCATACATTTCTTGGTTGCCAACCATCCTTATATATATATATGATTTATCACTAACCACACACACACACTCTCTCTCTCCCACAATATATTTATACTCTTTTTTTCTATCCAGTGTTTTCTGTCTCAAGTAACGTTCCTTCGCTCAAAGATACCTCGCTTCTCCATTTCAAGACTTTCAAAGGCCATTCCGGGAAAATCCAAAAGATACGGCTTACTGAAAATGACCAGTCCATTGTCTCAATTGCCCAAGACGGTGTCATTTTGATCTGGGACGTTTTTACTGGTCTCAAAACATGTGCCATTCCTTTGTCAAACGCCTGGCCGCTTTCTTTAGGAGTCTCGAAATCTGGAAGAAACGTGGCTGTAGGAGGATTGGATAACGCCGTGACTGTTTATAAAGTAGATACCATTGAGGATTCGATGCAGGCTACTTACGATACGTTTGGAAATGACTACAGTATCAATAATGATATTTCTTTGGAAGGAAGCCCGAGTGGAGGTTCTGGTGAGAATTCTTCTAGTCAAGTTGGAAGTGGCCGAAAAAAACTGGGGTCTCTATTTCAAATGTCGGCAGGAAAAGGAGGAGCATCGGGTGAGAATTACCAAATGTCTAGTGTAGGCGGAAATTCAGGATACACTGTTTTCAAGGGCCATAGTGGATACATATCCAGTATTGAATTTCTCACTGAAGAGAAACTTTTGAGTGCTTCTGGTGATAGAGCCGTTTTCATGTGGGATCTCAATAAAGGCATGAAAGTCAACGAATTTGTGGACCGCAATCTGGGTGATGTCACCTCTACCTGTCTTCATCCAACCAACCCAAACATTTTTGTGTCTTCAGCTGTCAGAACTGTCAAGGTCTGGGACGTGCGTCTCAAAAGCAGTTTACAAAGCTTTTTTTCACAGTCTGGAGACGTCAATGTTGTCCGCATGTTTCCAGATGGAAATGCTATAGCGACTGGAGCTAACGATTGCAGGATTTATGATTTACGAAGCGATTGCGAAGTGGCTTTGTTTGAAAACCCAAACTTTCCTTCGTCAAACAACAACAATTATGGTTATAATCAAAGCAGACCTCCAGTAACTCCTACATTTTTACAATACAATACTATAGATTCCATGTCAACTTCTCTTTTACAGCACAACGATTACCAGCGTGAAACAGAGTATCACAGTGTTTGCGAGCTCAGTTTCAGTCCAAGTGGCCGACTCTTGTTTTCTGCCTACGAAGACGGAAGTTGGGGAGCTTGGGACGTGCTCAAAGGACAATACCTTGGAAACCTGCCTAAAACTGGAGCCAGAGATATCAAAGATTCGAAAACGGCGACGACGTTTCCGTTAAAAAATGCAAACATGAATGTGTCGGGGAGTAGTAGGAACTCACAGAGTTTGAAAGGCCAGATTACGAGTATACAGATTTCGAAAGATGGGTCAAGAATTTATACGTCGAATTGGGATTCAATGATTAGGGGTTATGTTGCACAATAAGTGAATGTCAATTTGAATTGAATATTGGGATTTTAAAAGATGCTTTTTTTGGGTTATAATTGTTTCTGTATTGATTGAACTATTTTTTGAAATTTAAATAATGTTTAATCATATTCACATACTATTTCTATTTTCTCAATTGATGTTAATCCATCTTAATTAGTACAGTTTTTGTTTTCCGAGTTGTGGATTTATAAGAGAAGCAAAAAACAACAAAGCGTGATATATATATATATATATATCAAACACAGATATACAACAAAGAAAGGCAGGCTTTTTCTTTTCTTTTCTTTTTTTTTAAGCTAAAGTACAATGAAAGAGGAAGCAGAAACAAGATAGAAACAATGGTAACCGTCAAAGCGATGAATATGGCGATAATGTGTAATAACAGTGTATGACCCGAACATATGATAATGACACTTTTGGCTTGTGCCTGTAGTAGGGCTTTAGCTCACACGGGTACATGCTTTTTTAATCTGTTGGCCCAAAACTCAGCGTATAGTTCTTCAGAAAGTGCTCGTGAATTGTAAATCATTTCATATTACTAAGAATATAAGTAATAAGAACAATAAAGAACATTACCAAATCAAACCCATTGAAATTCATTAATATACTAAAAAAACATTTTTGTCAATTAAAGCTATGATCATTGCCATTAATCCTCCTCATTCATTCACAATAAACATTTCCATACTCAGTTCAATTCAATTCAATTAAACTCAACTCAACTCAACTCTGCAATGCCTTTAACCTTTCACGCATACTGTTCAGCATTTCCTCATCCTCTTCTTCATCTCCAGACTCATCTCTATTGCCAGCCTTACTAGCAGGCGCACTCGTCTTTTCTTTGTTGTTTCCAATAATGCCTTCAGGAACTTGTCCAGCATCAATCTTCTTGTTGTCGATGCCTGTGATTTGCGTCAAAATGGCATCAACCTCATCTTCCACTTCACTATCTTCCATCAAATCGTTTTCGTCCAATGTGTCTAAAGTGTCCGTAACCATTTCATCAATAATTCCAGCCTAAAAATTAATAAATCAATACAAAAAGTTAGAAAAATACTCAATTAACAAACAATTCACTCACTCAAAAAAGAAAAAAAAATCTCACCTTTACAAGCTCTTGCCCCAATGCATTCATAGTTCCCATAAGTTCTGGCAACTTAATCAATGTATTCATATCCTTCATTATTCCAGTCGACGATTTCATCGTGCCTTCAATCTTTCTCAACGCAAACGCTTCATCAATCTGTAACCCAACCGAATTCAGCTGTGCTCTTGACCGGTACAGCCTTTGTTTCTGTTTCTTTGCCTTGTACATTTCTTTTGCCAGCATTCGTGCACTCTTGACGTCGTTGCGCTTCGCTACCTGCTTGATCATATTTTTGGTCTTGGTCTCGCTGCCGCTTAAGGAGTTGATCTGCTTTTCTAATTCGCGCTGGTTCTTGCGGATTAGCGCCTTGCATTTGCGTTTCTGCTCAGCTGGGTCTGGCCCGTAAATGGCGGTCTTGAGATAATTCATTGGATATTTATATGAGTATTTCTATGGGTATTTCTATGGGTATAGGTGTATGTAGAAGTTTAGGTATATATATGTTTAGACTTGACGATATAAAAAGACGATAAACAGAGCAATGTTGATCAGGATACGTTTAGTTGGTTGAGGAATATATTTTTATTATAAACAAACATAAAAAAAAAGCTATCAAAAAGTATCAGAAATAAGGGTATTCTAATTTGTTTCAACAATTTCAATGCCAATATTTAGATTTCTCAGTTCAAGCGTGTATCAATAGTGAATAGAGTTATACAGACCAGAGACTGATGTGTGAATATTATCTCTTTCTGATAATCTATACATCATTTTCTTGCAAGCTTGTCATTACACTATCTGACACAATTTAATGTAACGTGAATGTCACACTCTTATAATCACCTGATATTCATTACTTTATTTTTTACATTTCTTCAAAACACCAAAAGCCCTAAAATTTTTTTATTCTTGAACACAACCTCTTTTAAAAAATTTTTAACCCTAAAGGCCTGTGCCCTAACCAAAGCCCTAAGTGCGCTTGTGTGTTTTGAAAAAAAAAAAAAGTAAAGAGATATAGTTATCAAAAGTTGCGTTTTTTCGTGTGTTAATCAAAGGCATTATTATAGTTATTATAAACATACGTTGTAATTATAATAATTGGCCTGATTTTATAGATTATTGACATTGTTTTGACTTGATAAAACAGTTGACTGAACATACATATACCCAACTGATTGTGTGCATATTTACATTTAGCTCATAGAGTTTTGAGATTCTGATAATTCTTTCTGGTTCGACCTACATTTTCTTTTAATTTTTTAAAATAGATTTTATCGCGAATACTAGTATAAAGATTCTATTTTCGAGCAACTGTTGACACTTTTAACATTATAACTATGGAAGGACAATCCTCTACTACTGATCATGAGGGCTCGAAAACTCAAGACCAGTCTTTAGAAAACAATCAACAACAACCGTACCAACAACAAGGCCAAGGCCAACCTCAAAACCGTGATCAACATTCACAGCAACAACAAGAACATGAACACGAGCAACGTGATTCGGGGCTTCAACATATTGGTGATGACGACGATCTTGAAGAAACTTCTTTGCTTAAAGAAATAAACTCTGCACTCGCACAACAAGCAGAGTCTGAAACTATGACTTCTGAAAACCAAACATCTCACTCAGAAGAAGCTCATAATACTGGTTCTTTATCTGCTACTAGCACTTCCTCTGGCGACCCAAAAAATGAAAGTGCTACTACTGATTCGTCGTCTTCTTCTAAATCTTATGAAGCTGAATTGACCACGAATGCAAAAAGATCAGCAGAAGTTTCTCATTATGATGTATCAGATTCTTCGCAACCAAAAAGAAAAGCAGTTGAAAATAATGATACCAATTTATCAAATAATGATGATACCTCCAATAGTAATAAAAACAATACCTCTAATAATGGAAATGATCAATTATCCATCATATCGTCAGACAATAAAGATAGTTCTGCTGAAGCTTCTCACCATCATGAACATCACCAGAAATCTTCATTGAGTTCACATAAACCACTTGACCACGAAGTTTCCAATACTAATACTAATAACTCAAACGCCAATTCTGTTTACAGCAACGACGATTCATTTTCTAAAGCTTTGATGGAACTGAGCGATACAGAACAGTTGGAATTTCTTGCTCAACAACTAAAGTTTACAGATACCTCTATGGCCACAACCCAACCTGCTTCGCAAAACCGCCAATCTCAATTACGAAGTGGATCTTCTGGCAATGACTCTGGCGGTTCTCATCAATCACATATGGGATCAAACAACGCTTTTTCATCTTTCTCTCAATCCCAAAGAAACGATTCTCCTCCATTCGATAAGCAACAACATCAACGATCTGATTCTTCTTCGCATTTTAGAAGCAGACCCGAAAGTCCGCTGTACCAAGATGTAGGACAATCCAACAGATACTCAGATTCAGGCAGTTACCAAGACACAAGCAACGACCGACCAGGCCACCAAAACTCTAGCTACCTTGAGTCTTTCATAGGTGACCCAATTACCAACTTGCGTGTTCGAAGTATTCCCATTCTTGATAACTTGGCTACTCAAATTCTCAACACTTTGACAAAACCTGGTCATTTAGACAGTTTAGGAATCGCTACATCACCAGAAACTGCAGAAGGACAGGCGTTCCAAGTTTTGACTTCGCTTTTTACTCAAACAAAAACCATCTATTCAGATTCTGAGTTTGTCAATGCCGAATCAATTGGCTTATACAATGACCCTTATTGTCGTCAAATCATTCAAAAAGCAAACCTTGCAACTTTTGTGGCTGCCTTGTTTGGTGTATACCCCATGAGTTTTTACTTGCTAGACTACCATTTCCTTGACGTGTTTGTTCACCCCGGTTCTCGTCTTTTGAAACTCCAAGCTGCTTTGTATCTTGATTTGAAAACACAGGCATACATTGTTACTGTCCAACAGCGTGACGATCCAAAAGAAATGGTCCTCAACAACACTTTCCCGGAAGATATTGAGCAGGCCCTTCTTGCTCGTAAAAACACCAAAGTGCTGGTTCCGAGTGAAGCAGACTTTGTTCAAAGAGTCAAAAGACGCAAAGAGCATTTAGCAGCCTTGCCTGACGACGTTGATCTTTCGCAAAAGTACCAATGGCTCACCTTTTTGAAAGATATCGCAGATTATGTTAACAAAAACTTATCTGTTATTTTAACTGGCCGTGCACAATCTAAAACTGCTCCATCTAACGGTTCAAAGAATAATGCCGGAAGACCAGTGAAAAAGAAAATCGGCACTTCAATTAAAGGTATTGATGATGGTGGTATGGCCCAGCAAAACCAGCAGCATTCACCCAATACTGCTTATGATGGAACCAAGAGTACTACTAATCTTAACAAATCGCTTGAATTAACTGCTACTTCAGGTAACGGCGAATATACTGGCTCAGAAACTGACTACGATTCTACAAACGCATCTTCCATGGGCGCAAACGAAGATGGAAACAATTCAAACAATTTATTGCTTGGAAACAATGGTGGATCTTATAACAGCAACGGTATTGTTTCTTCTGTTTCGGACTCAGTCCAACAAACACCTGTCCCTGCTTCTTCAATTGTTTCTGCTTCTAATACAACTACCACTACAAGAACTGGATTTTTCCAAAGAAGAACATGGACTGCTGAAGAAGAGGCTGCTTTATTGGAAGGTTTGAACATTGTAAACGGCCCCTACTGGAGTAAAATTCTTGACATGTACGGCCCAGGCGGAACTGTTTCGGAAGTGCTGAAAGATCGTAATCAAGTTCAGTTGAAAGACAAGGCTAGAAACTTGAAGCTTTATTACTTGAAAGCAAATATACCCATGCCGGAAGTACTGCAAAATGTCACTGGTCATACTAATCGTGGTGAACGATCTAAAAGAGGAAAGCGTGGAGGTGGTAGAGGCGGCGCCAGGGGAGGAGCTCGTGCTGCTGCAATTCCAAGAAACACAAACACTTTGGCATCGTCAGCTTCGTCTCAGGGCAATAACTCTATGGTTTCTGATAACCAACAATTACAGATGCAACGCAATTTGAATATGCAACAACAACAACAACAGCAGCAGCATCAACACAGTATGTCCAACCAGGCTGGCTTGGCATCACAGAAAGATCAATTTAACCCAGCAGGTTCGCAGTTACAATCTTTCGGCTTGTCGTCTTCGCAAGCTCACCATACATTGCCTGATTCCACTTCTCAGAGATTACATCAACCACAACACCATTCACCTCTCAGTACATTAAGTTTTGTGGCTTCTAATCAGCTCGAGTCTAGCAAAACTAAAAGCAACACTTCCCCTACTGCCACTCCTGCTGCTACTAATAACACTACTGGCTCTTCTACTTCTTCTACCATTAATACCACAGCGACTTCGCAACCTGTCCACTCAACCCATTCGACTTCAAGCACAGCACCCCATCCTAAAGAATCGCTACCTGCAGTTTCTCATACACAATCCTCTTCTACATTATCTGCCACTTCAAATCCACATACAGCATCCAACACTTCCCATGCGCCCGACTCTAACCAAGCGTCATCTTCTACTTCTGCTGATAGAAGAAACTACATGCCAGAATTTAATGAGCATTCCGATAACAATTCTCAATATTCTACTAGCGCCCGAGGATCACAACCTGCTAAGCCTTCTTCTTCAACTGATACTGTTGCAGCGACACCAAAGAACACAAATCAAGCTTCAGCCCCTTCAAAGCCTTCTCCCAGAAGTTCATCATCATCGTCTTCTCCTACTACTAATACTGAAACCCAGAAGTCGACAACATCAACGGCAGCCAGCGAGGCAAAGGCCAACCGGTTTGAAGATAACAGCAGCAGCAACACTAATACCCAACCTACTTCATTTGGTGCTACCAACAGTTCCAATACTGCGACAGAAGGAAACAACAATAGCAACGAAGATGCTACAATGTCTATTGATTCCCTCATGCAAGAAGTTGGCGCCTACATTTCAAATGAAGAAAAACGGGTTTCGTCGGAATCACCTGTTAACGAGTCTACAAAAACCCAAAATTTTGGCAACAAATCGGCAACTCAGACTTCAAAAGATGATAGCTCTTCCAACAGTTTGAAAAGGAATGATTTGGAAGTTGGAAAGAAGAACGTCAGTGGTGGTGACAGCGACGAGAGCGAGGCCAAGTTGAAAGAAACTGAAAAGAGCAACACACAAGCAATGGAGGGAGAAGCAAAGAAAAATGGTGAACAGGCTGACAAACCAGAAACAAGCAATGACAAAGCTGAAAAGAAGGATGAAGACGGTCCGAATAACTCAGGCGAAAAAATTGGAAAGGATTGTACGGAAGAGAAGGATAGCAGCAGCAACAAGAAAGATTCAGCAACAGACGGTGCAAACAACAAGCCAAGCGACAAGTCAACAGGTGATGATTCAAAGTCTTTGGATGCCGCTTCTGAAAAGGATAAGGAATCCGATAACAAACATGGTTATTTATCTGCTTTTGTGAAACGTGAGGCTTCTCCAGACATAATCCCTTCTACTGAACATACTGAAGTTTCAACAGTTAACAACGATAGTACCAATGATGTCAACATGGATGCTGAAGATGAAACAGAACTTCAAAATGAAGCCGAACGACTTTTGCAAAACTTGATGGACCAAGAAAAGATGGACGTTGATATTTCTGAATCTGGAATAAACAGCAATCATCAAAGCGCTGGTACATCTCTCCAAGAGAATGAGACCCAATCAAGTAAATCAGATACCGCAACTGGCGCTAACAATACTACCACTACTGCTCCACAAAAACCTGCAACAACATCAGCGACGTCAGAAACAGACAGTACTAAGACACACACTGAGAATGACGAAACCGATGCTGATGTAGGAAGAGGAGGAGGAGTGGAAGAAGAAGACGACGAAGAAATTTGTATGGACGTGTTGGAAGATCTTGTCAAGACCGTGAAAGGCTTAGAGGAAGAAGAAGCGCAAGGTAACGAAAGTCATAACCCGGATACCGAGAGCGAGGTTTCGAAAGCGATGCGCGAGGTTGAAGAAGCTATTAGACGAGAAGAAAGTTCATAAGGAAAAGAGATCTTTTTTATTTTGTACTGAATGTAATATTTATGAATAATAATAATTATAATAATTTATAACAAACAAAACTTTTAATCTACAATTGTTCAAGCATACATTGACAAATCCTCTTTTTTATTAAAATGATGAGGTCTTGCAATTGAAAACTAAATTTTAACTGAGTTGCTCAATTCTATTTGGGCTTTTGTGACGTACCCAAGTCAACTGAGCACCAAGAAGGTTTTCAGACAACTGCGCAAAATAGTTTGATGCTTTCAAGTGGTAACATAGTACCCGAACAAAACTCAGGAATATGGTAAAAGGGTGAATAAATTAAGTTACTAATCAAGTTGATAAGCGTGCAAGAGTCAAAAACTAGTTTTATGTACTTTTGTGTATGTGTTGAATTAACTTCATATTTTATGCTCAAACTTTTCAAGAAACATTGTGAGTGCATTTAACAAAGGAGAGAATAAAATGTGAAACACATAAAAAAAATTATGAATTTGAAAAGTGTATAACTTACCCAGCAGGCTTCCTCATCTTCTTCTCTTTCCTGGATTTGTTTTTTCTTGTCCTCGTTCTTTATTTCTTTACATTCTTACAAAAGTCTTTCTATTATATTTCCTCAAATCCCAATAAAACTTTATTTTCTTGACATTTATTTAACTTGAACAATAAATAAACTAAAAATTTGACAAATTGAGTAGTGTTTTGGATCAATCTACTTTTATTAGGCACAACAATATTCGATCTATCCTCCTGTTTTAAAGCTGATATAAAAACAGTTCAAATGGTTTAGTGGTTAACCACTATTTCTCAGCGTTAGTGGTTTAGCGGTAAAATCCAACGTTGCCATCGTTGGGCCCCCGGTTCGACTCCGGGCTAACGCATATTTTTTTGCCTATCGCTTTTAAATCACGTGACTGATAGTTTGGCCGTTATTTTTGATTGAGAGGGCATTTCTTTTTGTTTTAAAAATGGAAAGTGTTTAGAGGTATAAACTGAAAACTTAGAGAGAAAGAGAGAGATGATGGTTGATTTGACTGCGTGCCATTTTTCCTTTTGGTTATGAGATACCTTTGATTGAAAAACGGTATTGGGCTAATTTTTATAGTGTTCTTTTCTGATTCTAGTTGAGACAACAGGTCAATATACTTTGCAGGAATCAGAAAACTAGGTTGAGTGAGTGCTAGTCTTACTAGTTAATCCTTCTTAACGACAATAGTTACTATTGGACATGCCAATGACGTAGTTTTTCATAGTTTCATTTTGACGATTCATGTAGCTTTTTCAAATTTAAGATAGTGTGCCTGAGTCAATTAGCAAGGTGTGTGAAATGTATTAAACTTGGTTTCTTTGATTCAAAACAAAATAGGCTAGTTATGTATATTTTAAGGTACAAGAAGGAACAAACGTTTACGTGATTTTTGATATTTTATTCAATTGATTTTATTGATGAACCAAGATTCATGGCACTTCAATTGCAATAAACTTGACTTGGGCTTTTTGTTTTGTTTTGTTTTATTTTTTAATTGGAAAGTTACGTTATTGGAAAAGTAGATTGTTGTAGTGCTGGTTGCCTGTGCTTTGACAAAATAACCTTTGCCTAAACCATTCAACTTTTACTCAATGCCTCACGACTCGACTCGATTGATAAAAAAAAAAAAAAAAAAAAATTGCAAATGAAAGAACAAAAAAAAGTTCATGAAACCTAGAAGCATACGTGCTCAATTGAGTTTACTCCAAACCAAAGAAGATCAAGAAAAAGAAAAAAAAAAATATCACCGTGATATAAAACTGACAAAGGGTCTTGAATCAAATATCCGAATGTTTGCAATTAAAAAAGAAAGATCTACATAAAATTAATCAGTTTACAATTTCATGATTCTCTTTATACCACCACAACTAAACCTGTATTGGCGGCCAAAAGAAAAGGAAAAGGTGTTGTACGCTTTGTTTGCCTCAGGGGAGCTTTTTGTTGTTACCATTGCTTTTATTTGTAGTGTCTTTTTTCATTCATCAAAGTGTAAAATTTTTATTTCTTTATTCATTTTTTTCAAAACATCTTGCACCTTTCTCTATTTATATTAACAAATGCCACCAGATTTTCAACAAATATTGCCAGAAATAACAAGCCAAAATCCAAACAAATCTGTCACATCAAACAAAGATATTTGTGACTCGGCGGCTTGCATATCTCGGCACATGCACAGATCAAGAAATACAGCAGCTGTGACGTACAACTCCGCCCATACTAGTCCTTCCCTCCCCTCGAAGTTTGGCAACCGTTTGTTGTACCTACATTTACATGCATAACGAATACAAGCAAGACGCCATGCACTCAGCCTCGACCCTTTTCTTTCTCATTGTTACAAACTGTTTCCAAAAAAACAGGCTGCAGAGGGCTGGGTTTGGCGTCAACACGTTTTCTGCTTATTGCTGATACAGGTGATAGCCGAACCACGAGTTGTCGCGGGTATTGGCACATTGCTTGCTGTAAAAAAAAAAAAAATTAATGACTGGTCAGTGACGGAAATAGGAAACGATGCCAGCCTTGCGAAAAATACAGTTTTCTTGAGGATGCCTGTGTGTACCGATTTTTTTATTTTATTTTTTTTTGACAGCTGCATATTGTACGTGAAGGATAAAAAAGGTTGCGAAACCAGAACAAAGATAATAATTTTCTTTGACACCGCCTTTAGTCAGTTACAGGATAATTATAGTACTGTTATATCGCAATTATTATATCATAGTCTGGTTATAGTATGGTTGCGGTTGTAGCATAATTGTAGTACGGAACTGTTGCAAGAACAAGGACGAAACTAAGATAAAGAGTTTGGTGTACATGATTTAGACTTTGTACAACGTCTCGAGAGTATCCACATGGATTGCCTGTTCTGAGCGAATTCTGGCAAACCAGCCTGATTGCGAGGGAATGCCCAGAAAGAGATAAAGGCGAGTATGAGCACACAATGACTTTTGTATGTTTTTCTGCAAACAAGTATAGAGCTTTCTAGGTCTTTGGTGAGAATGTACAAATGCGTTTATAGTTTTCAGACAGAAATGGGTAGTGAAAAGACAGACGTGGTTTTGATCAACTCTTGGAATAAAATAATTGTAAATATTGTTAAAAGTTAAACCACTGATGATACAATAAATAATAATAAACTATCGGAATGGTTGTGTAAAACGAGGAACCAAGCCTATACCTTACACTTATACTTACTACTGCCGTACTCAAAATTGTACGCAAAAAGAAACTCCCAAAAGAAAAGTTCACCATCTTGCTTCAAACTATCCATGGCTTTCTCTCCAAACAATAGTTTTCCGCTATTAATCAAGCAAACTAGTCTTTCGACACATCCAAACAATGTAGACAAATAGTATAAATAGATTCAAAATTTCCCTGTTTCCTAAAGATTTTTTTTTTCTTCTTTCTTCAGCTTATTCGTTCAAATACTGTCGCTCTCTACCTTTTTATTCTCGACTCTCTAGGGATTCAAAAGCTCTTCTTCTGGTTCTGTGAGCCGTTCCATTCATTCATTATTTTTTTTTTCAAAATACATGTGTAGTGCTGGTCACATACATTCATTTTCTCACAATCTTTTCATTAGTTAAATACCTACTTTCATTACTTCAAGCTATTCCAACATAGTTCAACTCTGTTCAATCTTTACTAGTCTATTAGTCTGACATTTATATATATTCGACAATGAGATTCAGTTTAGCCACAGTTACCGCTTTTGCGCTCGCTGTTTCAAAAGTCACAGACGCCGCAGTCGTCTATGTTCACGAAACCGCGCTCAAGACCGAAACCGAAGATACCGTAGACTATGTTGTCACAGTCGAAGGTCCTGCGGCTGTCGAGACCGTCAACGAAGACACCTACGAAACCCAAATCATTTACCAGGCCCAGACGGTGAACGTCACTTCTCAGCGTACCACTGTTGTCACTACAGTTAGTACCGTCGAGTCTGACAAGGTTTCTCCAGCAAACATCAAAACCGATACTACAAACTCGCCAATCACTATTGAAAGTTCGTCGTATTCGACTCCTAAGGCTGTTTATCCCGTCGTTGTATCATCGGCGTCTACTTCTTCTTTTGTTGCTGCTTTAACAACAACTGATCTCTTTTCTTCTGCCACTGTTCCTTCAACTTTTGCTTACTCAACTTCGCTCGCTTCTTCTACATCCCAATACATTCCTTCAAGCTCTTTAGCGTCTGTTTCTTCAGCTCCTGAACCTACTTCGTCTTCTTCTTCTTCTTCCCAAGAGTTTATTCCTACAACCTCCCCAGCCACTTCTAGCTGGGTCGAGACCTCCTCTGAAACCTTTTCTCAGAGCACCTTCTCTGAACCCTCCAGTGTTGCTCCTTCTAGCACTGAGAGCCCATCTGCCACTTCCTCTTCTACTGCTCTTTCTACCACTGAGAGCCCTTCTTCCACTGAGAACCCTTCTACCACTTCCTCTTCTACTTCACAAGTCAGCCAAACCTCTGCTGCTCTCCAAACTACCATTCCTGGCGGATACAATGCCAACCAAGACATTTTCCAGCCCATTGCTACTGTTGCTCCTCCACCTGCGTTTTCTAGCGCTCCCTTGGACACCATCCATCTCCCAAGCGGTGTCGACAGTTCTGGAACCATCCAGACCAACAAGTTCTTTTCCAACATGATCATTGACGACCAGACGCAGCCCGTCTACTGTCTTCCTTACAAGCTGACCTACACCAAGAACTCTGCCTTCCAAGGCATTTCTGTTTCTTACACTGACGCCAGTGAGCGCGTTTTTGGTCCTGCTGATCCTTACACCAACGCCGCGGAGTACTTTGTCAGTCCTGTTGGTCTGAACTCTTTTGTCATTGGTGCCCGTGAGCTCAACGAAGGCAACATTGGTCTGCAGGTGTCCAAGATGGATACTCTGTCAGCCGACGCGACTTTGACGAGCGGGTCTGGTTCCATCAACTTCCCCATGCTCCAGGGCATGGGCTTTGTTACTGCCGAGTATGACGGCACTTTGACGCCTTTCATCACCACCCCTCTTGGCCTCCAGACGCTGTCGAAGCGCAGAGACCCTGTTTCTGAGACTGTTCGCGAGTACCAGGTTACTCTTGGAAACGGTGCTTCCTGGCTGGTCTACGTCACCTTGCCCTCAGCCTCCAGCACTTTTGAGCTGTCGGTCGAAGGCACGTCCAACAACATTATTGGTTCCAACAACGATGCCGTCGTGATTCAGCTGGCGTACCTTCCTCCCGCCGGCGATGCCGCTGGTATTTACCGCCAGGCTGCGGGCACGTACCCCGTTTCAGCGTCTCTCTACGGCTCCGTTTCCGGCGACAACACTGCCAACCACGGCATCAACTACCAGACCAAGGGCAGCTCCAACTGCGGCAGCCAGCTCATTTTCGCGCTGCCGCACCACGTTACTGGCTTTGTTGGGTCGATGGCCGGCCGCAAGGTTGACCTTTCTCTCGACTCTCCAGCCAAAGGCGCCATGTCTGCTTACCTGACCAACTCGTTTGATTTCTGCGACACGCTTCCCACTGACATTCTGTTCATGCCTTGGTCGTCTGCCTCAGCGTTCGGCGACGGGCTGTCGTACTCTGCCGAGGCGCTTCAGGCCATTGCTGCCAGCGCCAACAAGGAGCTCCAGGAAGACATGGAGGCGCAGGTCATGGGCGACTCGACGTATTTCTCAGGCAAGGCTCTGGACAAGTTTGCGTACATTTTGCTGGTCGTGTACGAGATCCTCCAGGACAAGGAGGCGGCCGCCAAAGCACTTGCCAGGCTCCAGGACCTGTTTGCCAAGTTTGTCGACAACCAGCAGACCTACCCCCTGATCTACGACACGGTCTACAAGGGAATCACCTCATGCGCGTCGTTGCGAACGGGTGATGTGAGCGCTGACTTTGGCTCTCCTGCGTATTCAGACCACCACTTCCACTACGGTTACTTTGTGCACGCTGCCGCGGTCATTGGCCATGTCGACAAGGCTCTTGGGGGCGACTGGGCGCAGCAGAACGCGGACTGGGTCAACTCGCTTGTCCGGGACGTCGCGAACCCGTCGGGCGCCGACCCGTACTTCCCGGTGTCGCGCTACTTTGACTGGTACAGCGGGCACTCGTGGGCCAAGGGGCTGTTTGCTTCTGCGGACGGCAAGGACGAGGAGTCCACGTCGGAGGACTACAACTTTGCGTACGGCATGAAGCTGTGGGGCCGCGTTATTGGCGACCAGTCGATGGAGTCGCGGGGCGACCTGATGCTGGCCGTCACGAAGCGGTCGATGGCGGCGTACTTTTACATGGCGGCCGACAACGCGGTGCAGCCCGACCGCTTTATTGGCAACCGGGTGCCGGGCATCACGTTTGAAAACAAGCTGCACCACACGACCTACTTTGGCGGCAACATTGAGTACATCCAGGGCATCCACATGATCCCGGTGACGCCGGTCTCGTCGTACTTCCGCGGCGCGCAGTTTGTGCAGCAGGAGTGGGACCAGGTTCTTGCCAGCGTTGTTCCGAGCCTGGACTCTGGCTGGCTGGGAATTCTGAGAAGCAACCAGGCGCTGTTTGATCCCAAGACGGCGTACAACTTTTTTTCGTCGCCGTCGTTCCAGCCGGAGTATTTGGATGGCGGAGCTAGTTTGACGTGGTATCTTGCGTTTTCCGCCGGTGTCGGAGGTTCGCAAGCGTAGAGTAGTAAAGAGTCCGTCGGTGAAGGTTGGTGAGGGTTGGTGAAGGCTGGTGAGGGCTGTTATCGACTGGTACCAAATGTAAACGAGTGACAATGAGCTCTCCAAAAGAGAAGGCTTGTGTTTTTTATTAATTTTGTTTATTTTCATGTATTGACGTGCTGTTAATGTTTATTAAATTATTATTTTTATTAAATTATTAAACTATTAAACTCTTATATTACTAAACCCTTATCTTTATTAAATCTTCAAAGTAAATCAAAGCCTGCACCGACTTGCCATTGCCTTCCCGTCCCAGACACCGTCGATTGCTCCCTCCGCCCTGGCACCACCCAAGAAACGCGCTTGGCTTGGCTTCTGCGGCGACCAGCAGCCAATCACGGCCGTTGCGCGCAGCACATGTGTTTCCGCCCACTCGTCCAAGCACCGGTGGTTTTGGCCGGTTTTTGGCTTCGGGTCCGGGCCTGCTGCTTTTCTCCCGTCCTCCCGTGTGCCGTTGGTCGGGCCGTGTCTTCCTCTCGCAGGCACCGGCCAAAACCTGCCAGCACCGGCCAGCACCGGCCAAAACAGGTCAACGCCAAACAACACATGCCTTTTCCCACCCCCAGCCAACACACACCCGCGGAAAAAAACACTTGGTTCTCGCTTGGCACGTCCGTCTTTGCTGGGTCTCTTGGCACGCGCTCCCCCAGCACAGGGCCTTGCTTGGCTTTTGTGCCTGGGTGCTTTGTCTGCCCATTTCGTCGTCTGCGCTCGCGTCTGTGTCCGTCTGGCAAATCACCGCTGGCCGCCGCCAAAACGTGAATCGACAAGCCCTGGTGTTCTGGTGCTCTGGCGGCAGACCAGAAGGTGCGACCAGCAGCGACCAGCAACGATGGACCTGGAGAAGAACGACAATATAAATAACCCTCCCGTCCCTCGTCAGCCTGTTTTCCAAAGCACTTTAAACACACTCAAACACTCACTCACTCCCTCTCTCTCTCTCTCTCAGTCACACTCAGCCAGCCCGAAATGGCTCTCCATCAGTTTGACTACATCTTTGCCGTAGGCATGATCTTTGCCTTCTTGGACGCCTGGAACATCGGCGCCAACGACGTCGCAAACTCTTTCGCCACGTCCATCTCGTCTAGGGCTTTGACCTATGGCCAGGCAATGGTCCTGGCCGCCATCTGCGAGTTCCTCGGCGCCGTCTTGGCCGGCGCCCGTGTCTCGGACACCATCCGAAACAAGATCTTGGATATCTCGGTCTTTGAAAACGCCCCTGCCGGCCTCATGCTGGCCATGGCCTGCGCCATCGTCGGCTCCTCCACCTGGCTCACTCTTGCTACCCGTCTCGGCGCCCCCGTCTCCACCACCCACTCCATTGTCGGCGGCATCATTGGCGCCGGTATCGCTGCCAACGGCGCCAACCACATCCACTGGGGCTGGGACGGCTTTGCTAAGATCGTCGCCTCCTGGTTCATCGCCCCTGCTATTGCCGGCAGTTTCGCCGCAGCCGTCTTCTTGATCACCAAGTACTCGATTCTCGAGCGAAAGAACTCGCTGAAGATCGCCCTCTACGCCATCCCCGTTTACTGCGCCTTCACCGCCGGCGTCCTGATCATGGTCATCGTCTGGAAGGGCGCGCCCAACCTCAAGCTCGACAAGCTCAACACCGCACAGGTCCTGGGCGCCATTTTCGGCGGCGCCGGCGCTGCGGCCCTGCTCTACGCCATCTTCTGGTACCCCTACCTCTACCGAAAGCTTGTCCTCGAAGACTGGACGCTCCGGTCCTGGGAAATGATCTACGGCCCGCTCCTGCTCCGCCGCGGCCCGGTCCCGCCGCTCCCCGAGGGCTCAAACCACCAGATCGTCATCGACTACTACGCCGGCCGCCGCACCCGCGAGGAGTACGAGACCGTCGTCGACACCGGCGTGTCGGGCGTGTCGGGCGAGTACGTCGAGAAAAACAACCACGCCAAGGCCGACGACATTGAGAAGATGGCCGCCATGAGCAGCGCCGTGGGCGTCGCGTCCCGGACCGATACCAACGTGGACGAGCCCGTCAAGCTCGACAGGCTCAGCAGAAAGACCCTTCCCCAGCTCCTCAAGCCCAAGAACTGGCACCGTCTGGTCTGGTTCGCCCTCACCCATGGTTTTACCCAGGACGTCATCAACCACCAGGCCGGCGACACCTCCTTCCTGTCCAAGAACGTCGAGGACATGCATGCCCGCGCAAAGAAGTACGACAACAAGACCGAGCACCTGTTCTCGCTGCTCCAGGCCGTCACGGCCTGCACAGCCTCCTTCGCCCACGGCGCCAACGATATCTCCAACGCCGCCGGCCCGCTTGCCACGATCTACATGGTCTGGTCCACCAACTCTTCCTCGTCCAAGTCTCCCGTCCCTGTCTGGGTCCTGTGTTACACTGCCGGCGCGCTCGTCATCGGTCTCTGGACCTACGGCTACCATCTTATGCGAAACTTGGGCAACAAGCTCACTCTGCAGTCCCCTGCCCGTGGCTTCAACATGGAGCTCGGTGCCGCCATCACCGTCGTGTTTGCTACCCGCCTCTCGCTCCCTGTGTCGACCACCCAGTGCATCATTGGCGCCGTCGTGTTTGTCGGCCTGTGCAACGGCGACCTCAAGGCCGTCAACTGGCGAATGGTCCTGTGGTCCTACATGGGCTGGTTCCTGACGGTTCCGTGCGCCGGCCTGATTTCGGGCATCATCATGGGCATCATTGTCAATGCCCCCAACATTGGCCAGAAGTACGTGATGCAGTGAGCGGCTTCATCCGACATTTCTGCTACAGCTGGTTTTATTGATTTTTGTTTTCTTTTTGCGTTTATGTTTAATGTTTATCTGTAACCACTCTTTTTAATACAACTTTTTAAAGCTTTTGAGCAGCGTTTTTCTTGGTGCCCAGGAAAAAGCCAGCTTTTTTCTCCACACTTGCCCCATAGAAATGTACATTTTGGTGAGCAAACGGCATAGTAAGTACGGCGTAGTCAGTACGGCTTTTGGCAAACATCTTCCGGGCGTCACAATGAACCAACAAAGCCATTGTGCACCCGTTTGGCCGACAATTTTCCGTGCCCTTCAACTATATTCAGCTATTTCATTTGCTTGTACTCAATTTGTCACCCGTTAATTTTTCCAGCTCTGTTGGATAAAGGAAAAAGAAAATAAATAAATAAATAAAATAATAGATAGAAAAAAAATAAAAAAAAAATAAAAAAATGCCTACAGAGATCCCCAGTTGAGCAATTTCGATAAAAATGTGTGTATTTAAGCTAAATGTCAGGTTCGTGTGGATAATAAACTACCTACTTTCATAATTCCAAGTATTCTAAGCAAAGAAAGAAAGAAAGAAAAAAAAAAAAAAAAGAAAAACTAATATACACAATTTAAAGTCTATATATATATCAAAGAATTAGAGACATTTATTTCTGCCAACTATGCTTGCCAGCTATATCAGCAGTATCGTTGAAATCAGACTCAACCTCAGAATCTGTCAACGTCTCGGGTCCTTGGCTACTCATCAAGTTTTCAGCGTTGTTTGCTGTTGCATTGCTATTTGATGACGCTGTTGAGGCTGTAGGAGGTGGGACCTGGTGTTGGGGATAAACGTCGGGATGGTTGTTCGTGTAGTTGCTGTTGTAGGAATTGCGGTTGGTATTGTATCCTGCTGCTGCAGTATTGAAGCCATGTGAAGATCTTCGGCGTCTCGGTTGAGCTACAGATATATAACCATTGCTTCTGCTGCTGCTGTTATTGCTATTAGCAGCAGCAGCAGCAGCAGCAGCAACAGGATTAGGACCAACACCAGCAAATGTAACCCTCAATGATCTCTGACCGTTACCACATGCCGTAGATTCATTATAGCCACCGCCATTCATAGCTGCCGTCGTAGTAGCAGCAGTGGTACTCGCCCTTTTTGGCAAAGCTGGACGGCCTGCCGTCGCTGGCAAAAACTCCTTTTGCAAATTGCTCCATTCCAAGTCCTTCAGCAAATAAATCTGATCCGCCTTGGACTTGCACTGATCATTCAAGTAGTGCAGCTGCTCAGATACTTCTTCGCGCTTTCGCTTGTCATACCCTGGGTCCAGCCCGTTGTAGATTGAGACTAGCTGTTTGTGCTCTTCTCGCATCTCGTCCAGCTCGTGTTCCATGTAGGAGTAAAGGGTCTTGTAAGCGTCTAGCCCAGGAACTGAGGGACGCGGCGTGGGCTCGTCGTGCCATGGGTATGCAGATGCATTCAGATTGGGCTC
Organism: Magnusiomyces tetraspermus; assembly: GCA_030578715.1. NCBI lineage: Eukaryota > Fungi > Ascomycota > Dipodascomycetes > Dipodascales > Dipodascaceae > Magnusiomyces > Magnusiomyces tetraspermus. The sequence continues at coordinate 28,985 of JAKTYL010000020.1, read as the reverse complement.
AGAATGAGGTAATTGGGAATAATAGACTTGAGTGCTTCGATTGCCGTTGCTGTACCCACCATTGACATCACCACTACCATTGGCGTCGCCATTGACGTTGCCACTCGGGTATGAAAAGTGTGGAGTCGAAGTGCGATTGACGTTTTCAAAACCGGGCAGAGGAAACGACAATGGCCGCCCTTCAGACTTGGTAACATTGTGGGTATGGGCGTCCGCACTAGTGTTCTTGGTAGGAGTTTCGCAGATTAAGCACTTCAATGGATCTTGATGGCTCTGGTGATCCATTTTGTTAGGACCCCAAACAAAGTCTTTCAATGAGCCTCGAGTTTCGGAATTGGAGCGGCCATGGGGTATAGATGGTGGGTCTTGAGTTGGCAAACTGAGTCCTGGAGAATTTTGCGTAGGAACGGGCTGCTCAATGTCTACTGCTTGAGGTTCAAGTTGTGTTTGGGTCTGCTGTGACTGGACATTAAAACTCAAATCTGGAACCCGCTGGTCCTGCTGAAAAACAGGTTGTGCAGGCTGTTGGCTTGCTTCTGGAAAACCTGCAATGTTTGAAGAATGTGAGCCTGGCGCTGAAACAGACCCAGACCCAGGGTTGAAAGACATTCTCTTTACTGGTATAAAAACATAGCCTTCAGAACCACTGGCACCTTGGGGAATATATAAATTATCGCCTCTCGCATTTTCATTAGATGTATTGAAAACAGGCTTGCCAAGAGTTGAAGCTTTTCGAGTAGGAGTTGGCGAAAGAAGAGTGGTAGCTGTATCTCTCTCTACATGTTCGCTCAGCTGCGTAGCATTGCTGTCCTCAACAGTCGTTGGCCTAGACGAACTACGAGCATTTGGTGGCGTATCGGCGGAAGATATGCTATGCTGGCGAACATATTCAGTCAGCATGGTCAAAATTTCATTCAACTGAGGGTTTCCAGCATTAACTGTTGCCTTTGAGCTCGAGGTATCAGGTCTAGACGCTGCATCAAGCCCAAGATTAGCTTCAGTTTCAGTTTCAGTTTCAAAAACAACTTTTTTCAAGACAGTTTTTTGAGGGGTGTCAGGAATATTATCTGAGGCATGTGTAAATGCAGTGGATTCGTTAGCTGATATGTGAGTTGCTTTCAAAATATCAACAATCTCATTCAGTTTAGCTTCAACACCTTTTAGTTCACTTTGAGGTTGCACATTTACTGGTTCCGCTGGCTGTGAATGAATAGAAGCATCTGGGGCTACAACAGGACTTGTTCTGTCAACTGATGCAGAAACCAGGTTAGAAGCAGGCTGGGTATTTGTAGATGTAGTTGTGCTACTAGCTTGTTGAGCCGCATTATTTGCGTATCCAGTCTTAACCTCAGCAAGTTCTCGTTTCGCAGCCGCAAGCTCGGCTCTCAAAATTTCAGCTTCAGATGGAGTTGTAATGTTGGTGTTGCTAGGAACAGAACCATTTTGAAGGTTGCTATAATTAGGATTGACAAGATTTGGTTGAGAATGTGATGGATGCTGCCATTGTTGCTGGCGTTGTGGTTGGTTCTGGTGCTGGCTTTGTGATTGACTTTGAGGCTGAAATTGTGTTTGAAGAGAAGGATGTGATAGCCATGGTAAAGGAGGTTGAGCGTCAGCATCAGCCTTTTGTTTCTCGAGGCTTTTGACTTTCTCTTCCGATTCATAAAGTTTAGATGAGACTGAAGTAACCAGCTCTTTATACTTTTCAACCTCTTTCTGCAAACTTTCAATCTCGATCCTTGAGCTAGCAGACGCTTCATCTTTTTTGCTGTCCTGCTTCAAAATCACTTCGTCTTGTTCTAATATTCGTTGATTTGCTTCCTTCAACTCCTTATTTTTGCTCTCAATAGTTTGCATCAGCTCATGAATTTGGTCTTTGAGATTAGAATTCTGGTTCATATATCTATTCAAGCGGTCGTTTTGGTTAGAAATAGACGACTTTTCGTTTTGGAGACTCACTTCCAGGGTAGTGTGCTTTTCGTAGAGTTCATCGTATTTGGCAGTCAGCCGAGCATTTTTCTGTAGAAGCTCTTGGATCTGGTCCTTGTACATTGCGCTTTCCTCTTGAGATTTGGTGAGAGAACGATAAAAACTACTCAACGCAGTCTCCACTGCAACGCTATCAGAATCTCGTGGTATTTTTACCAGCTTGTTAAACAAGTCAAATTGCCTTTTTGTCTTTGCATCAAACGAATCATCGTCAGAAACTGACAACAGAGAATTTAGGCCAGAAAAATCTGAAAGAAGTCCTGGGTTGGCATCAGAATCTGGATATCTGTTTGAATTGGGGTTTAAACTATAACTTTTTGACGCAGCCTTTGGACTATGTTGCTGTTTTTGCGGAGAACTGGCACTTTTTGACACGTAGTTTCCATATGACGCGTTATTATTGGAGTATCCTTTCACATACTCTTCGTTTCCAGATGAGGTTTGGTATCCGGATCTGGCAGTAGACTTTCGATCATATGCATGATTCTTCCCATTTAAAGAATTGGTGTTATAGTCTCTTGAAGGCCCATACTTCTCACGTCCTTGAGATGGCGAGCCTACTCGATTAGAATTGGGGTTAAGTCCCATGGTTTTGTGTGAAGTCATTGACTCTGGAGTAACTGACAAGTCTCGATTTTGCTCGTTGCCAGTTCCACCAGCCGTTGTGCCCAAGCTCGAATTGGTTCTAAAGTCCAATGGCGGCGGCTTTTCCAAAATGGTAGAAAAGTCTTGAAATTTGTCGCGCACTTCGGTGTCAGATATGTCAGACATGCCAGGGTACACAAGATCCGAAATGCGGATGTTTCGCTTATGAGGCTTGGATCGACGCGTGTTGGGAGTGCTCAGTTTATTGGTATCTGTATCGCCAGTCGTGCCATATTGGTCATCGTCGGTGTAGTTTTTGGTATTGGAAGAAGCGTAGGATGTGTACAGACTTTTGGATCGGCCAGCATGTTTAGGGCTATCAGCAAGATATATGGACTGTTTGTTAAGTGGCTTTAATGGAGACGCATTGCCTATGCCACTCGTAGTATAACTGGCCATTTTAATGACTTGATCGAGGTTTTGATGAACAAAAACGCGCGCGTGTTGCGTTTTATCAATTTATTGATAGCTGTAAATAAAATAAAAAAAAATCGCGAATCCTGGTTAAGAAATGAAGAAAAACAAAACAAAAACATCACTTTGTTAATGAAAAAAGTGTAAATAGTCATGTGATTCTGTGTCAAGTTTGGTAACAAAACACAGGTAATGTAATATGTTTGAGTCACGTGTGTTAACTGGGTAGTTTTGGAAATGGAAAAAAGAATATTGTGATTTGAGAGTGTAATATGGAATAGAGATGGCTAGAAAAAAAAAAAAAAAAAAGTATGTTAAAGTTTGAGTATATTTACTTTCTAATTGTTTTTAGTAGTATTAGATGTTACTTTTTCAGCATTATATAACCAATATTTGACTCAAACTGAACTTGAAATAACCTATACGATCATAATTCATGATTGAGTTGTTTGGTGAGCTTTCTTTACTCCTAGTTGGACACTTTATGCAATAATAAACCTGAAAAGTTCAATATTAAAAACCAAAAACCCTATCATGGCAAACAGAAACTGAACAAAGTGTTTGATTTTTATTGCCTCCAGGTGAATTCAGAAACCATGTCATTTCTACAAAACTGTATGTTTTCAAAGTTTGACTTGCGTTATGAAAAAAAAGTCGTTCTATTTTGCTAATCGGTCTCAACAATCTCAAGACAAGAAGTTTAGTCTGATTAGTCTGACTATGCCTCTAACTTGCAATATGAAGCCCAATTTCAAAAACATATGGATTATTATAGTCATAGAGCCTCTTGGTATCTCTTCTCACTGTTATAGACATATATACCATTAATTCTCTCAATACTCCCTCCCCCTCTCTCCCTAACATTTGCACTCCCTTCAATCATAACTAACGTTCCTGTCAATGATCCGGAGCTTTGTCACCGAAATGATCTATGATCACGTGATCTAATATCACATGACACTATGAGACTTTTTCCTCGGGTCCGGAGTCAGCTCGGCCAATCAGAAGCATTTTGAATGTAAGCAATGCGGATACATGGCCGGATTTATAATAAGCCCGTGTATGTAACAGGAAAATATTACGAACCTGCCCGTTGATTTGCTGCTTGGAATTTGCCTTTTATAAACCCTTCTGCCCACACTTGATCTTTTTTTTATTTTCTAACCAACAATTCCTTTTAATTTCTTTAATTCTTTCTTGACACTTTTTCTCATTCAACATTCTCTAATAATCACTCATCACACATATTCATATATATTATCAACACAATGAAACAATCACATATTTCTCAAACCATCTATCGTTCATCTAAGCGATTTATGCAGACTGTTCAAGCAAAGCAAGCCAATTCATCGCTGCCACCACAAATGTTCAAATCTTTAGAACAGTCTTCAGCATCTAACAAAGCTCCTTCATCAGGAATGGCTACAGCATCATCGACAAGTCCTTCAGATGAAGCTCAATCTAAGAAATGGGCTACTTATTCATTACCAAGAAAAGCTGCTAAGCCTTTGTCATTCACACCTGCTTTTAACCCTACCACCACTTCTTCGATTCCTTTTAAGCTCAACAAAGCTGCAAAACCTTTTTCGTTCAATAAACCATCATCGTCATCGCCCTTATCAGCTACTAAGATACCATCTGAACCATTAGCCACTCTTGAAACCAAACCTTTACCTATCTCCACTCCTCCTGCTAATAATACCTCTGCTTCTACTACCCCTACTCCTACATCTACTGAAACTGCTGCACCAACAAAAAAGCCTCGCAGAAAGCTCAGAGCTCGTAAAGCCGCAATCACAATTTCTCCTGCTGCAGTTGACCATCTCCGCGCCCTTTTGGACCAGCCCAACCCACAGATGATCAGAATTGGTGTTCGCAACAGAGGCTGCTCTGGTCTGACATACCACCTCGAATACGTTGACCAGCCACAGAAGTTTGACGAAGAAATCGTGCAGGATGGAGTTAAGGTGTTGATTGATTCCAAAGCGTTGTTTTCAATTATTGGATCAGAAATGGATTGGGTCGATGATAAGTTGTCGACAAGGTTTGTGTTTCACAATCCTAATGTTAAGGGCGAATGTGGCTGTGGCGAGTCGTTTATGGTTTAAAATAGAAACAAAGAAACCATTCGGGTGATATTTCAATTTGAAAGCTTCAATCTCTCTTTTTGATTTTTTATTCCTTGTATATTTATACGCGCACATGTTGTTTTCATGGTGATTTTTATTGTCTTGGTTCCACAAAAGCAAAAAAAAATGACTGTTGAATAGAAAACGTTGATACTTGAAGCGAAGCTTTTTTTTTTTTTTTTTTTTTTTTTTTTTTTTTTTTTTTTTTTTTTTTTTTTTTGAGTTTTCCAGACCTGTTGCTATGTGTGTCGCAATAACTTTAACTTCCACTCACCCTTGAGCCTTTATTCCCCTTTTTAATCCCTCCCTCTCTTTGATATCTTTTATGTTTTGCATTTTTTTTTCAATGATTAGTCTTTTTAATTTGTTTTATTATTATTTTTTTTATTGATAAACATTTATTTGTATGGCTATGTTTGTTCATTTAGCCATTTTTTTAGTTATAGATTATAATATATATGTATTTGCATTCTGTTTCTTTTCGAGCAACAAAAAATAATAAAGAAAGAAGAAGAAAAAAAACAACGGTTACTTTGAAAGAGTTCTTGGGAGTAATCCGCATGTTTTGTAATTGCCGCTGGAAAGCTTCAAATGATCACTGTTTATACACAATAGTTGAACATCAATTCAAGAAGCGTGGGAAATCTTTGCAAACGTATCTTAACTTGGTTGTAGATTTGACTGTAGAAACTTGAATCACCTCAAAGGTATCTATCTACATTTGAAGATAACATATCTATTCATGTATCACTAAATCACTCAAAAATTATTGCAAATAATCACTTTTCTTCTTCTTTATCCAAAACCTTCTGTTTTTCATTCTTCTTATTTATCATGTACACTTATTATACTGTTACTGTGCTACACTAACATTGTAAAGACTTGTATAAAAAAAATTGTTGAGAAAAAAAAAATAGTTATTGTTGGTTTGAAAGTATAAACCAACAATGAAAAAAGTTTATACATTTTCATTGTTTGTGTTTGTTGATGTTTAATTTGGAGTTGAATAATAAAATAATAGCATTCTGATCACTGATTTCTGATTATTGATGACCTACTATTACCTACTGATTACGGATTGTTGGTTTTTTTTTTGTTTTTGTTTTTGTTTTTTGGAATTACAAATTGTATTCAAGGTGCGATTTGTTTTGCGTGTGGCAAATAGATAATAGGTAGTAGGAATCGAGAATTGCAATTTGATAATTGAGATTGGAGGAAATGATGAAAGAAAAAAAGCATTGACAAATGAATATTTATCGTGTTTTTTTTTTCTAGAGAAATAAATATTAATACTGTACAATGAGTGAAAAAAAAAAAAAATGCTTCAGTTACTATTAACTTTCAACAATTGTAATCAGTTTTTATATACTCAATATTTCGTTTTTTATCAACGGTTTTCATTTTTTATGCTTGTGCTTGTGTATTTTTGTATATTATTGACCTCTTGATTAATCATATGATTGTTCATTTGATTCATTATTTTGGTTGATTGGTTGATCGTTTATTAGATTGGTTATCTGTTCCTTTTTTTATTTCTTCTTTTTTTCAAAAATGTAGTTTTTGCCTATATCGCTGTGCTTCTTTCTCTTGGATGTTCGCGTTCATCTGTAGTAGCCGCTTCATTTTGAACAGATTCAGTATGTGTTTCTTCATCCTCGTCTTGGCCTCCTTCACCTTCTTCTTCTTCTTGCCCATCTTCATTTTCACCCTGCTCCTCTTCAGCTTCAACTTCTTCAGGGCCCTGCGCATCACCGTTATTATTATTATTATTAGCATTTCCATTGTTGTTGTTGTTATAAAATACTGTATGCCTTTCGTTTCCGCCACGGCCGTCGTTTGGTTCAATTGGTGCGTACGGATCATAGTTAAAATCCAAAATCTCAATCGTAGTCAAATTGTTGTGCATAACCACAGCTACACACCGTCTTTGGTCAAATCTGACTTGCCAAATACGATTCATGTTTTCCAGTAAATCGCGCACTAGCTCGCCAGTTTTGATGTTCCACAGTTTCAACGTCTTTTCAGACCCAGAAACAACTTTGAGCTCGTCGTGCTGGAACGAACTGATTACGCCTTTGTGGCCTTTCAGCATATGTAGTAAAGATCCATTGTCTGGGTTCCAAACACAGAGAGTACAGTCTGCAGCAGCAGACACAATTGTAGACCGGTTCAAATCTACAAGACCTACTAAAGATGTATGGCCTTGGAGCGAATATAACATGGCACCAGTTTCTAAAGACCAAAGCCTGACAAGCCAGTCCATTGACCCTGAAATGCACCGGTTACGTTTGGGATCAATGACAACACTGTAAACGCGCTGAACATGGCCACGCAAAACCCATTTGCATTCACCAGTCTCGACAATCCAGACTCGGACATTGTTATCATAACTTCCTGAAACAACAAGCTCGCCATAGCCGCTGATTGCGCGGACACTGTTGGTATGTCCAGTCATGGTGTGCACAAGGTGCTGGTTTCCGGTTACAGGAAGCTCGCCTTCTTGATACACTTTGTTAGGATCAGCCTCTATGAGATCCCACACTTTAATGGTATTGTCTCTGGAGCCAGTCACAATAAGCGGCTTTTTGGGCGCCATGATGGCATTCCCATGAATATCTGTTCCAATCTTTTGCGGCATCATGATATCTAAGCATCGTACGGTTGATTCATGATCTTGGAAAACGTGTGTGCATCTCTTGTTTTTGATATCCCAAACTCGCACTGTACGGTCTGTAGAACCCGAAACTAAAGTGTTGCCAACATACTTGAGTGCCCACACACCGTTATCATGCCCTTTCAACTTAGCTCGCAACGCCCCTGTTGCAGTTTCGTAAATAGAAATGGTATGGTCATCGCTTCCAATAATAATTTTATCCTCGTCAAACTGTAAACAAGTAACAACGTCTCCAGGGTTCCCACTAATTGACAAATGATACGGCCGAGAGTTGGGGTCCATCCAATTTTTCAGGATCAACGCTTTGCGTCGGTATATGGCTTTGTAAATGTTGATAGGACGTTCCAAAGAAGGTAGCGACTTGTATTTAAGAAAATGAGCGTCTTTTTCAGCCTGTGTAGCAGTCGGACTGATACCCCAAGAAACGTAATCCCAGCATTCATCCTGGGCTTGCAAAACTTCTGAAGGTTCAACGGTATACCCGTCGTGGTCCAACAACACTTTCCACGTTTGTTTGGACGAGTCTATCATGTTGCGCCAGGAATGAGAAACAGTGCATGCTGCACAAAGAGACTTGACGTCGAGGTATCCAAGGATTTTAGGGATAAGCTCTCTTGGAAGACGAGACAAAATGTCATGACGAAGCGAGTTGGTCATGATTCTGAGCATTGATGATATGGTCGTTCGATCACAAGATTGGAGCAATTTAAAAAGAACATGACTTTTTATGGGTTGAGGCATGACACTAAAGTTGTTTACAACATTGTTGAAATCGTGAATACTAGTCAAGTGAGGAGGAACGTTGGAAGGAGTGGTGAGATTGGTGATAATTATTTCTTTCATGGTATTGCTTGCGATGACTGAATGGGCCGACGCGTCTGGATCAGGGGAATCTTTTTCTGATGAAGAAGATGACGATGATGATGAGTTTGGAGTTACTGAATCGCGGGCTTGGCCGTCAAAAGCAGAAGTTCTTGGAGAACTTGCCGGTGATAAAGGTGTTGCGAGAGAGTCTGTTGGCACAGTTTGAGCAGCACCAGATGCAGACGGAATAGAAGATACTGGAAGAGTGGTAGTGATCACCGTAGGAGGTGATGACGATGATGTTACTATTGTTGTTGTTATATTTGTAGACTTTGTAGACGCTGGTTGTTCTGTTGAGATGATGTTCAAAGAAGATTCAGTGGCCAGGGGTTCAGACCCTGAAGGATGAGTGCTGACAGTAGGGCTTGAAGCAGTCAAGGAATCAGTATAATGTAAAGGATCCTGATTAAGCGACGTATCCAAACCAGAGATAGCCTCGTTTTGGTTATGATCATTTTGACGATGTTGATTCGAGCTGGAACCTTCAGGTATAGGTTTTGAGTCTGTGAGTCGACGTTTTGATAAACCATTAGTCCGAGATTGCTGAGCATTTGGAGAAGCCAGTCTTTTACGACCATTTGGTTCACTTTCTGATACAGATTTTGGTTGAAGTGAGGATGACGATGCTGTTATCACAGGCGCCATTGTTAATGATGTTGATGTCGTAGCTGATTCTGGAGGACTCATTTCTGAAAACCTGCGCGAAACACCATGCTGAGAAAAGACAAAGCTTTGAATGCTGGCTGGAATACTAGTTCCGGCTAATGGATACCGATGTGAGTCTAAGCTGTTAATATCACAGTCTTTTTGAGACGGAGACGATGGCAGCATTATTAGTAGAAGAAAAGAGATAGAGAGTATGTAGGTAGAATCGGTGTTGTGAACAAGTACGAGCAAGTACTAATAGTATGAATGATATGAAATATATATATAAAATTAGCTGTGTGTGTGGAGGTTGGCAAAGTAAAAAAATACAAAAAAACAAAAAAAGAAACTCTTTATGACTAGCAAAAACACACTTTCTCAACCAGTCACAATGTCTGTGCTGATATAAGCAAGCCGGTAGTATGAAAAGTACTGATCGGGTTTCCAATATTCGTAGTAATTGTTTGAGCGCTCCGAATTGATGTTTTTGGGTCGGTCTTCGGGTTGATGGCTAACGTTGGTGCTGGTGTATGCTGGGCGCGCATTGCTCAACAAACAGGTTTCTTATTCGTAGTGGAAAAGATTTAATGTTTGTATACACTTTACTGCTCGACATTATTACAAATCCTATTTATTCTATTTACTCGTACCCGGTCTCACAGTTTTAAGGCTTGCTACCTGAGTGCCCGTCGGTACCTTGAATGTCATGACACTCCAAATCACGTTATTTTTCATTTTCGCTAGTCACGTGTAATTTCTGTCATGACATTTCAATTTGGTCTTGTCTTGTATTTTTTTTTTTGCTCATCCAACCAACAACTTTGTAATTGCGATTGCAATCTCATTCGATTCTTTTCAATTCAGGATTTGTTTTCGAAATAAATAAATATTTAACAATGCGTGTCCCTAACTCTGCTCGTCCTGTATACCGTCTCTTGTCGCGCTCAAATTGCGCTCAGCGTTCAACTGTTTCAACTGTTCGATCTATTCATTCAATAACCCCTCGTTTCCAGCATGTTACTCCAGTTTTAACAACCTCGACCAAATCCAACACTTTTTCTGTCAAATCAGCCAGCCAATCATTTAACTCAGCAAGGCTATACTCAACTGGCTCAGTCCCTACTGAAGCAGATGTCGATGTCATTTCAATTGAAGATTACCATACCTTTTCCGATGAAACCATGGAGAATATTCTCACTGCTTTTGAAGAGCTCGGTGAATCTGTTCCTGATTTAGATGTCGAACTTTCGCAAGGAGTTTTGTCTTTAGACTTACCGCCAAATGGATCATATGTTATCAACAAGCAGCCTCCCAACAAACAGATTTGGTGGTCTAGTCCTCTTTCTGGCCCCAAGCGATTTGATCTGGTAAATGGTGTTTGGACTAGTTTAAGAGATGGATCGACTTTACAAGAAGCACTTGAAGAAGAAACAAAGATTTTGACCGATGCCCGTGGACTTGCTACTGTTGAATTTGTGCTAAATGAGTAAAAAGGTAAATACAACTTTTTAATCTATTGATTGTAGCTGTTGATTTGTGTAAATGATATAGATGTAAATTTGTAAATACCTCATACTTTGATGATCGTTTTTGTCATAAGAGAATAACTTGTAGACTATTGCGGTCATACATTAAATAATTGATTTCTATTAAGAGGCTCAATTTACTTCATTTCATTTTTTAAAAAATCTCTTTACAATTTTCAAAACCATTTAAAAACCTTGATGGTTTCAACAAGACTACAAAATTTCCGGCTCCAGCGAGTCATATGGCTATATAAATTCAAATACACTTTCCAGAAGATATATCACTCTCTGTTTACTTTTTAACTCACATGACCCAGACTCAGGTCCAATTTCGAATCTCGTCAAAAAACCAAGCATTTCCCTTTTTCCTTTTACCATCTCATCCATTTTCTTTTATTATTTATTGCAGCTAATATTTATTTTGTTAAACTTCTCCGAGTTTTGTTTAACAAAGGTGTTTAAAAATGTATGTTTAAATCATATTTGGTGACCTTCATGAACACTCTAACATTTTGAATTTTTTGATATTTAGGTCAAGCATTCACAAGGTAATTTGTTAAACTCGTTCTATTCTATTTGCCTTTTTTCGCCTCAATAAGTACAATTATTAACATCAACACTAACTAGCTTGCTATCCAAGGTATCAGGTCTTTTGACAGTAACCAGCGAGAAGTCATTCAGTTTGGAACCCCGCTTACGTTGATTGTTGGTCAAAATGGAGCAGGAAAAACAGTAAGTATATACATTCACACACATACCCACTTTCAAATACATGAATACACAAAGCCTTACATTGTTATGTTTCTAACCTCCATTTTTAGACAATCATTGAATGCCTGAAATATATCACTACTGGAGACTTGCCTCCAAACAGCAAAGGTGGTGCCTTTATCCATGACCCAAAACTAGCTGGCGAGCGCGAAGTTTATGCACAAGTCAAACTTTTTTTCCATAGTGCCAATGACGCCAAAATGATTACAACGCGCTCAATGCAACTTACACTCAAGAAAACGGCTTCTACATTCAAAACACTTGAAGGCAACTTGGTTGTCATTAAAGACGGACATCGACAAAAGGTCAGCGCACGATGCGCAGAACTCGAATCGCTGATGCCACTTTACCTCGGCGTCAGCAAAGCTATTTTAGAAAATGTCATTTTCTGTCATCAGGAAGACTCGCTGTGGCCATTAAGCGAGCCAACAGCCCTGAAAAAGAAGTTTGACGAAATCTTTGAAGCGCAAAAGTTTACAAAAGCGCTTGATAACATCAAGGTATTGCGAAAAGAGTACGCCAATGAAATCAAAATGCTCCAGCAGCAAACAGATTACCTAAAAGCAGACCGCGAAAAGGCGGCGGCGCTGGAAAAGGATGCAAAGAGAATTAAGAATGATATATCTATCCATCAAGAAACCGTGGGTACGTTGTCTGGCAGTTTAGAAATCATAGTGAAAAAGTTGGAAAAGTTAATGTCGTCTAAACAAACGTTTAGAGATATTTTGTATGAACTTGATTACTTGCAAAAGGGAATAGAAGGGGACATCAATAGTATTGCAGAACTCCGTTCTTCAATCAAGCTATTGCCACAGACAGAGTCTCAATTACGTGAAGAGATTGAAAACTTTGGAGCTAAAACACAAGAACGCCGAGAAAGAGTTGAAGAAATTGAGCAATCGATTCAGCACAAAAAAGTTGATCTTACTGGAACTCGCCGTCATTATAATGAAAATATTTTGAAAGAAGGAAACTTACAAGCAGCTTATGAAAGTCATTTACAAGTTTTGGCAAACCGGTCGAAAGCCATTTTGCAAGTATGCAAAACTTTGGACATTCCTACTGGTATTAAACAGCGTGTACAGGCGAAGCTTGAAGAAACTGAAAAAGAGGCGGCAGGAGAACAGGAAGGAAAAGGCATTCCGCAGCTGGACACTGAAGATTACGAAGAGCTTTATCAAATTTTGGAACACCTTAGCGCACGGTACCAACATGAACTGAATGCTGAACGAAACAACAACTTGTTGATAGAAAACCAGCACGAACAAAAGGTCCAAAACATGACTACAGAAAGGTTACAGCACGAGCAATCAATTTTGAACCATGAACGAAACGTCCGCCAGTTTACTGAAAAAACAGCAGCACTGAAGCGTACAATTTCCAGTATTCCTATTAACGAATCAGATGTGGCGTATGAAGAGGCTCAGCTTGCTGATATTGAAAAAAGTATTGTTGAGGCCAACGACGTTGTTGAGAAAATAAGTTCAGGCGGCGAGATTCAGGAAAATGAAAACAAACTGAAACAGCTTTCTGAAGATGTTGATGATTTGAATGAAAAACTAAAGATTGTTAACAACGAATCTGAAAACCGGGCAAAGCTTGGTGTTTTGTCAGAAGATTTGAAAAAACGTGAAAAGGCGCGTTTGGTGCTGGTTGAAGCAAAGAAACAGGAATTTGCAAAGTTTGGCATTGATATTGATGAAAAGGACGATGATGGGTTAAATGAAAATAAAGGCAACAACAGCAGCAGCGTTGAAAAGCAACTGCGCAAAGCTATTGAAGAACACCAAAAGTTGTATGACCAGGCGATACATGAGCTTGACTCAAGTCGCCGTGAATTGACACTTGCCGAGTCTAGACTGTCTGTGAATACCCAAAAACTTGAATCCTTACAAGCCGAGAAAAAGACTCTTCTTGACAAGATTTATTCCGAAATTGACTTCGACTGTTCAGAGTATTCAGCAAGGGTGATTGAATTGGAAGCACAAGAAGCAGAACTGAGTAGCGAGATTGGACAAGCTTCGTTTTTCAAGAGTTTGCACCAGCGCGCTATCCAAGACGCAGAAACACACAACAGGTGTTTAATGTGTTTCCGAGAGTTTCAAGTTGCTGCAGACAAGGACGGGTTTTTGCATATTATCAATGAAAAGGAAGAACGTATTCAAAATGTTGATAAACTGAAAACGACATACGGTCAAGTTGTAGAAGCTATTAAAGTGTTGAGATCCATTGCGCCGAGTATTGAACGACTGGATACCCTTGAGAAAACGTTAATTCCATATGACGCTGACCGCAAAGAAGGTCTTGAAGCTAGTGTCAAGGAACAAACACAAGCCGTGGAAGCTGCCAAAGAAAAGGTACAGAAATGCAAACAAGAGCTTGAAAGTGTTGAGCAGTTACAAAGGCCTGCCTCCGACTTGCTTCGCAATACAAATGAATTGTCGAGTATCAAGGCTCAAATTTCTGCTGCTAAAGCGCAACTAATAACTCTCGACAGCAACGGCTCAAACTCATCAGAAACTGGGCTGTTGTCTGGTAGCGAGATTTTGGCACAGCTTGGAGTTAAAGGCGAAGAAGCCAAACGTGTCCGAAAAGATTTGGACAAGTTGTTGGAAACAAGATACCAAGCACGTGCCAAGATTTCGAGTTTACAAATTACGCAAGCAGAGAAAACTGAGAGTATTGGCAAGATTCGCAAGCAACTTGAAACCAAAACGGAAGCAGAAGCAGAGATTGTGAAACTTGAAAAAGAGAGGGATGATACCAATAAAGTGATTGTGAGTGAACGCAAACTGCTTGAGAAAGTGTGCGTAAAGCTTGCTAGTTTGGACAAACAAAAGAATGAAATTAAAGTAAAGGCAGCTGAAGCGGAATCAAAAATAAGCAGCAAGTACCGGGAAGTTGTTGATTCGACGAGTGAGTTGCAGAAAATGACAGACTTGGTGACACAGTATGAAACAAGCAACGGCAAAGAAAAGCTTGAGGAATGTCGAAGTTTAGTTGCGGCGCTTGAAGAAAAGATTAACAAAATTGATCAAGAGTTAGAAGGCAATGAGTTTGAATTGAAAAAGGCAGAAAAAGCGCTGATGGATTTGAGTTCCCATGAGCGATTACTCAAAGACAATTTAAAGTTGGTTGAAATGGAAAAAGAGATCCAAGTCAAACGCGAACGTGTTGAAGAACTGGAACTTGAAAACGCAGAATCTGAAAAAATCAAATTTGAAGAGCAAACACAACAACTTCGCCAACAAGAAGCACAGCTGTCTTCCGAACGAGCTGGTGTTCTTGGAGAAATGCGACAGCTTAATGACCAGCTTGTAAATGTAACAACACAACTCGAACGAGACTACCAAACGACAGCCACCGACTACAAAAAGTCACTGCTGCAACTGGAAACGACGACATTGGTGAATGAGGATTTGGCCAAGTACGCAAAAGCGTTGGACGCAGCCATCATGTCGTACCATTCGCTCAAAATGCGCGAAATCAACAGGATTGTCGACGATTTGTGGAAAAAGACGTATTCTGGAACAGACGTTGATACCATTTTGATTAAATCTGAAAACGAAACGTCCGGAAGAGGCGGTAGGACCTATAACTACCGGGTGTGTATGGTCAAACAGGACGTGGAGTTGGATATGCGTGGCCGCTGCAGTGCTGGCCAAAAAGTATTGGCAAGTATTATTATACGGTTAGCGTTGGCAGAATGCTTTGGAGTCAACTGCGGGTTGATTGCGTTGGACGAGCCAACGACCAATTTGGATGAAGATAACATTGAGAGTTTGGCAAAAGCATTGAACCAAATTATTGCGGCACGGCAGCAGCAAAAGAATTTCCAGTTGATTGTCATTACGCACGACGAAAAGTTTTTGTTGCACATGAATGCGGCAGCGTATACAGACTGTTTTTATAGGGTGTCGAGAAACGAAAGGCAGTTGTCGCAGATTGAATGGGTGCCTATTAGTAGGATTTCAGAGTAAATAAGCGGCTTGTGGTTCGAGTATTTTGAATCGAATAGTTTATAGTTTATTATCATTATGATTTATATATTCAAGTATATGTTTAAAAGCAATTATATTCCTAAACTATCCCATCTTGTGAATCATTACCAAGATGCTCCGTCATTAAAAAATCAAATGTATGAAAAAAAAAAAGTAAAACCAGTTTACAATCTTCCTTGTTTTTAAGCAATAGCCTTATCCACAAGAGCACGAGCCTTTTGCTGAAACTCTGCCATTTCCAAAAAGATTTGATACTTTGTGTTCAAAATCTTAACATCAACTGAATCTTTACCAGTATCAGGAACCACAGATTTACCAGGATGCGTCATTTTCTGCATAATCTCGTAAAGCAAGTTATTTTTAGCCTTTTGAGGTGCTTCAGCATCAGTATTGTTTGGAACAGGTTTGTCTCCCTTTTGCTTGATTTCAGCCTCGGCCGCAGCCTTAGCGCCAAGCATAGCAGAACCGTGGACCACGGCAGCGTCAATGTACTTAGGAATGAAAACAGTCATGCCAGTACAGGTTGCCATGATCTGGGTCAAGAGACCGTTACGGCATTGGCCACCAGACAAGTAAACTTGAGAAACATTGTGGCCAGCCTTGTTGAGGGAATCGATAATGTGACGCGTTTGTTGGCCAATAAACTCGACTGCGCCGTAGTAAGCAATAGCCAATTGGTCAACACCAGTATTCATATCCAAACCAATAACAGAGCCCTTCATTCTTGGATCAGCAATAGGCGATCTGTTACCATGCAAGTCGCCATAAAAGAAAAAGTGACGCGTGAGGTGTGGGATTGAAGGAGATCCAGCGGCTTTAGCCATTTCAGCCAAATGGTCGTTGAGCCAGTCAAAAATGTTCAGTTTGGCGGCGTCGGCAAGCTTTTGGACGTCTTGGTAAGCAGGATGAGTGGTGATAACGTGGTGAAGAAGCTCACCAGTACAAGATTGACCACCTTCAGCCATCCATTTGCCAGGGAAAATAACGTCTCTGTATGGACCCCAAACACCAGGAACAAAAACAGGGTCGTCGGACATGACAAGATGGCAAGTAGAAGTTCCAGCGACAGCAGCCAAACGCTGAGAGACAGGAGTCTGTTCCTGTTCATCAGAATCAAACTTAG
Organism: Magnusiomyces tetraspermus; assembly: GCA_030578715.1. Lineage (NCBI taxonomy): Eukaryota > Fungi > Ascomycota > Dipodascomycetes > Dipodascales > Dipodascaceae > Magnusiomyces > Magnusiomyces tetraspermus. The sequence continues at coordinate 12,201 of JAKTYL010000020.1, read as the reverse complement.
CAGCCACAGTGCCAATCCAGCCAGCGTAAGCGTCAATTACACCAGATCCAACGGCACATTCAGTAGTCAAGCCCAATTCGTGAGCGGAATCAGCAGTCAAGTTTGAAACCAAAGCTCCAGCAGAAAGAATGGTTCCATTTACACCATTGACTCCACCAAGACGACGGAAATTGTCTTCAGCGAGCTCAGGCAGGCCAATCTTGTTGAGAAAGTCTGCAGACCAGCCGTACTTTGAGTCTTCAATGCCCACTGGCACATAGCCTTGCTTTGCCACAATGGAATTGAACGACCTAGCTTCAGATCCAGTAGCTTTGTGAGTAAGAAAGTCGCCCAAGTCGTAAAACTTGCATTGTTCAAAAAGACCGGCTGGCATGTTTTCTTTCAACCACTTGGCTTTAGGAATTTCCATCTCGATTGACATTTTGCCACCAACGAATTTCAGCAGCGATTGCCCAGTAGCGTTGATTTCGTCCGTTTGCGTAACGGCTCGGTGGTCCATCCACAAAATGATGTTTTGTTCCTTTTGGTCATCGCGCACAGTGCCGTCTGGATTATAGTGAGGTCCGACTGAGACGGGTTTATCAGTCTTTTCGTCCAAAACGACTAGCGAGCAAGTGGCGTCGAAGCCAATGCCTTTGACTTGGGACCGGTCACGCAGGCCAGAGTCGGGTTGTGCCAGAGCTTGTGAAATGATGTGGTTGACGCAGTAGCAAATCGAGGCCCAGATATCGGTGGTGGACTGGTTCCAGAAACCGGGAAGAGGTTCCCAGCGGGAAATGGGTTTGCTTTCGAGGGCAATGATATCGCCAGACTCGTTGATCAAGCATGCACGAGCAGAGTCTGTGCCGACATCAACGCCAATGTAAAAGGTGGGTGGAGACATGTGTTGGTGTAGGGGTATGTTGCTTTATTAAATGAAGGTTTGGAAGGGTTGGTTTCGAATGCAATTGAAATTTTTCAGCTTTTTCGACTTTTCAAGTGCAAACTTTGAAGAAATTGAAAAGGTTTGGTATTTAAAATAAATAAAAAAACAGGTGTATGTAAAAAAAAAAGAAAGAAAAACTATCTAATGGAAGAGTATGAACTAGTATTTATATGAAAAAAAGAAAAAAAAAATGAGAATAAGTAGTCTTTTAAAGAATAAATCGGACTTTTGATTTTTTTTTTTTTCAATTTTGTGTTTTTTTTTTGTAGTTTTTGTAGTTTTCTAGGTACAGAAAATTTAAACTCTTACTTTTCAGTTTTGTTTTGTTTTTTTCGAATGAAGAAAACAAGACAGTGTGATGTTCATATAGAATCAATCACTCATATATATTAGTATATACTTCTAAACAACTGTAATTACTTGAATGATTCTACAATAAAAAGTTTCTCAGAAGTATATATATATACAAAAAAAAAAAACATCTAAACTGCTCAATTCGGAAGCTCAAGAGACTAGAGCGGAGAAACTGGGACCTGAGTCGGAATAGACTTTATGAAAGTCGTTTCAACAAAGTAAACAAATAAAAACAAAATATAAAAATAACAATAAATAGTAGTAATTGACTCTATTTTGTACAGTAAAAGGGCTAGGAATTGGAATTTGGCAAATGTACAGTCAGTGATTGAGTTTAAATGGTTTTATTGGTTGAAAGGTGGAGTAAAGAGGGAAAAAGACAAAAGCAGTCAGCAAATAGTTGAAAGGCTCGGAATATTAAATCTGAGAGGAAATATGGATTATTAAGTTTATTAGATTATGTACATAAAGGCTCTTTAAATAACGCAAGACTTTCACTGATTGAGAATGTTGGTTGAGTATATTATCAAGTGTTGATTGCTTGTGATTGTGTTAAACTACTGAAATGTAAAAAAAAAAAAAAAAATATTGATTTTGTTGCATTTTCAGGTACTTTCAACCAGTTTACTCTCCCCCATAGCATACAAATTCCTGCTCTTCCATTCCCTTTTCTGCCAATCTCACCTTTTAATTTGATTTTGATTTTATTGTTTATAGACGTGGAATCTCACTTTATTTACTTGTTTTATTATTTATAGATGTGACTACCTACTGGCTCTATGACAAGTAATGACGTGGAAAAACACCTTAACTGCTACATAAAAAACTACAATTTTATGGTAGCTAAATACGATTCATAACTCACTTCACCAACACACACACTAGTTAGAATATTACATAACATCAACTGAAATATTACATAACTTGACTTGCCTGACTTTTTTTTTTTTTTTTTTTTTTGTCAAGTGATTTTTTGTATATTTATTTTAAAAATTTTTATTTTTCTCAACTAAATGATTGAAATATTCTTGAACGTTTTGATCTTGATTTGAGTCTTGTATCTATATATTACTATCCTCACTAATATTGGTCACTCTTAATGTTTTAAGTACTCCAAATATCCTAAATCCAGTAACATTTTAATCAAATCACTCAAATCGACTCAAATGCCTACATCAACCACTTTACCAAACCCGAAAAAACGGGCTGTCCATTTTGATTCTTCAATAACCGATCAACCCTCTTCACCCCCAAAAAAGCTTTCAAAGTCCAACCATTCTTCTTCTTCTTCTCGCCCAACAACCACCGCCTTCATCTCCTCGTTAACAAAACCACACCCACTAGGCGTGCGTCCCTCGGGTAATACCCTTTTATGCTCCGACCCCTCCAAATGTAACCCGCTCAACACGCTTGGGCCACTTTTCGGCAAGCTTCCTGAGCCGTTGCTGATGACGATTTTGCAGGAGATTGAGGAACCCATGGACTTGCTGCATTTGGGACACACATGCAAGGCCATGTTTGCGTACGCGTGGAACGATGAGCTGTGGAAACATATGGTGTACAGGTATAAAAGGAACCCTGAAAGGTGGAACGGTAGTTGGAGAAGGACAATGCTGGATATGTCGCAAAGGGAAAAGAATATTCTCAAGGCACAAAAAGAGGAGGAAGAAGAAGAAGAGGTTAATGGAGAGAGAAAGATACCAGATAATGAAGAAGCAGTTATTGATTGTAAAGATATTGTGTTTTCAGATTTGCTATATCGACCTTTCCAGTGTAGCCAAATTGACTACAAGAAAATCTTGAGTCGATCATTACAAGACGACATCAAACAAGAAGAAGAATCTCAATCTCAGAGTCATCACAAATCGGAAACAAAACTGATACCAATAATGAACGAAAGTTTCATGACGCTCCAAGAATACAACGCCAACTGGCACTCCAAACCGTTCATGTTAAATTTGGAAAGTAAAGTTGCAGGATGGACAGTTGCAGAACTGGTTGAACGGTTTGGGGAGACTATTTTCAGACAAGAGTTTATGGACTGGAAGTTGGGGGTGTATAATGAGTACATGAATAATAATTGTGATGAGTCGCCGTTGTACTTGTTTGATTGCAGGAGCGAAGCTATGAGACCGAAAAGAAAAAGCAAGGTTTACAATGGCGATAGTAAAGAAAATAAAGAAAATACCAATGCTGACAATACCAATAATGCCGAATCCCAACCCAAAACTGAATACGTTGGAGGCGAGCTTTCCAAAGAATACAGGTTGCCTGCTTCTACATTTACCGGCGACTCAAACGATGTCTTCACTGTCCTCAAGAACGTAAGACCTGACCACCGGTGGCTCATTCTTGGTCCTGCACGCAGCGGTTCCTCGTTCCACAAAGATCCGAACGCAACTACTGCGTGGAACGTTGTTTTGACTGGCCACAAGTATTGGATCATGTTTCCGCCGTCAGGCAGCAATAACAGTAGTAAAGGATCTAATGGCCACAACGATGGAGGGTTTTCTACGCCGCCTGGTGTCGCCACTGACGAAGACGAGAGCGAAGTGACGGCCCCAGTTTCAATTGCCGAATGGTTTGCGAGCGGATACTACGACCAAGCGCGGCAAACACCCGGTTTTTGCCACGGCATTTGTGGCCCAGGCCAGATGATGCATGTGCCGTCAGGGTGGTGGCACCTTGTTGTCAATTTGGATGAATGTTTGGCGCTGACTGGAAATTACGTGCCGGTGGTCAAAGTGCACGATGTGATGGATTTTTTGCATAATAAGCACGCGCAGATTAGTGGGTTCAAGTGGAAAGCGGTGGAAAAAGAGTTGGTGAAGAATTACAAGAGGGAGGGAAAGAAAGAAGAGAATGAGAATGGAGATGATGATGGCGATAACGAAGAGGATGATGATGATGATGATGATGATGATGACGACGATTGTGCAACAGGAGCTTGCCCCTCAGCCGACATTTCCCAATACGTGTTTTACCTTTTTGTCAGCAAAATCCTCCAATCCGGCAACCCCAAGTTTATCGCGACCTTGACCGAAACGTTTGCCAGAATGCCGCTGCTGATGTTGTACAGGGAGAAAGAGCGGATCAAGAGGGAAGAAATTGAAAAGAGGCAGGAGGCGTGTATGGTTTCGTCATTGTTGGGCCCTGGTGATGGTTCTGGGGATGTTGAGAGTAACGACAATGAACACAGGTTGTCGAGAAAATGGCAACAACTGGTCGGCAAGCCTGAAAAACCTGAACCCAAGAACGCTAATGGTGGCAGCTTAAACACTAACGGCGATTCAACTGAACCAAGTGGTGATAACCAAACGTCCGGATTTTCTTTCGGTTTCAGTATTGGCGGCGACGACTTGGATGACGACATTGATACTGAGATTTATTAAACATGTTGGCTACACACAAAGTAAATATATAAATATAGACATTTATTAAAATTAATATAGATTACAAAAAAATAGTATTATAACTTTACACTTTAAAATAAATTATATCAAAAAGAAAAAACTCTCTCTTCCGTTCATATCATTGTGTTACTTTATTCATTTCTAAATAACAACCCTTTTTGCCTTTCCAGCTTTACATAACAACACAGCATCCAAACTTCTTTTCCTTCTTCTCTTTACCACCAGCACTTCCACGTTGCGGCACGCCAGCCTTCTCACCTGCACCACCAGCGGTAGTAGTTCCAGTAGCAGTAGCACCGTTGGCGTTCTCAATGTTCAAAGTATCTGACTTTTCGGTAGCAGCAGTCGTTGGTTCCTCGTGGATAGCCCCTTTAGGGTCTTCGAAATCTGAGACTTGTTGTTTTTCAGAGATTTCTAAAGGTTCTGCTGCGGAGGCGGTAGTAGTAGTAGTAGCAGCGGGGATGGAGGTAGTAGGGGCAGCAGTAGAGGAAGAGGTTGGTCCGTCGAAAGACTCAACTCTGGGTTCAGCCGTGTCCACATTGCTTGACTTGATGGGAGCATCGAGGGCATCAACACCAGTAGCAGAAGAAGGAACACCAGCGGAAGGACCAGAAGGAATGGCAGTCTTGGGATCAGCAAGAGCTTCAGTATTGGGACCATCAAAGTTGATAGTTTCAGGATCTTCAAAAGCCACAGTTTCATGTTTGTTCTCGAGCCCAGAAGTGGTAGTAGCAGCAGCAGCAGCAGCAGCACCAGTGGTGGTTGGCCTAGGAATAGAAGAAGAAGCGGTCTTTGGCTCTTCGTAAGTAAAGGAAGTAGTAGGAGCAGAAGAGGACGAAGCGCCAGGATGAGCAAGAGTAGGAACGTTAGGTTCTTCAAACGCAAAGACTTCAGTATCTTCGGCGGTTAAGCCGCCAGAAGTGATAGGCTTGGTGGAGTGGTGGTTGTCAAGCGTTGAAGGAGTGGCGATGGTCGTATGTTCATTGTAAGATGGGGAAGTAGTGGTTGCAGCATTAGGAGCAACAGAAGAGTTCAAACCTTCAGGGGTATCGTACTTGGAATCCTCAATATCCAATGTTCTGTTGTTGTTAATGGCGTGACCATAGTTGTTGCTAATAATACCAGCTGTGGGGTTAAGAGTGGTGTTAGGCTCATCAAAAGAACCAGCATTTTCATACTTGTGAGCAACAGAATTGTCAAGACCCGAGCTGTTTGTGCCCGAGTCAAGGCCAGACTTGCCGGCTCCAAGATTGTCAATGGAAACAATGAATGGTTCATCGACATGGGAATTCACGTTAGGAGCAGCGCTGGTTGCACCAGGAGTCTGTTCTCCAAGTGCAGCCACGCCCTTTTCATTCTGGGCTTCGAGATGGGAATTGAGGGGTTGTTTCTGTTCCTCAATCATTGTAAGAATAAATTAAGAGTAGTGATAAATATAAAAGAGCAAAGGTGTAAAGACCAGTAGTGGTTGGTATTAAAGCTAGAAATAAATAAAAGAATAAGCAAAAAGGAGTGTAGTAGGAGGAAGAATGTGATAATTTTTTGGTGGCAGTAAAAAAAAAAAAAAAAAAAAAAAAAAA
>JAKTYL010000019.1:95375-257950 GCA_030578715.1 Magnusiomyces tetraspermus | reverse complement strand
CTTGTTCCTTTTTTTGCTTGCTGTTTTTTTGTTTACTTTTCTGGTTATCATTATCATAATAATTGTTTTTATAATCTTTCAGGTTTGGATATACTCACCTTTAATACTTTTTTGATTTCTTTAGTATATTTCGTATGAAATATATTGAGTTGGAAATTACGATTCATAATTTTCACTTTCTGGCTGTATCGTTTAAACTCGATGTGGAATTCTACTCCCCATGATTTAGTCATCAAATATTTTATGGTCTGAATTATTTGTAGTATTTACTTATTATCTCCTTGTCTTTTCCCTCGGTCGAACATTTGAATTATGGGTAATATATCTGGTACTTACCACTCAATCAATTTTTCTGATAAATATCTCTAATTGTATGATTCTATGTGTTTCCCCCTTCTTACCTCGGCTCTATACTTTTCTTCGATATAAATTCTGGGGTTTGCAAATGTTATTAACCTTTTTCTTGAAATAAATTTAGAGTTTGTGTTAAAAACTCCTAATTGGGTTATTCATTACCCTAACCCTGACGGAAACATTGATAAAAACATCTGTTTTTTCAACATCGCGTTTTTTCTCCTTATTTTCGCGATTAGATCGGTAACCCGAAACCACAATTACCGAAATAACAACTAATCTATTTAGTAAAACCTCATAAAGTAAATTATAATTGCTCCAGGATGGTCATTGTCATTTTTTGCTAATATTTCTTCATATTATCGATTATGCCGCAGTATATTCCAGCCCTTCCGCCAAAGCTATAACGTGTCTGTCGGCGTATTGCTCATTCCAGACCCCTGAAATAACACAAGGTCTGTGTTATCTGGTTGTGTTATTTCTCAATACAAAATTTGGGTAAAATCGTAAAATAACACAATATTTTGGAAAATAACACCATACATTATCTCCATACATAACACTCAAAAATAATACAATTCTGTTCCTATCTCTCTTCAATTCCCACACTTCTCTTTGTTGTTTTGGCAATTTTAGCGTTTTAGTCTCGATTCAATGTATGGGAAATTTTCATGTACTCATGATCTGCTTAGATCCCCATAATTCTGACTACTTTGCAATACATCACCCTTGTTTGGTTATACCATTCTATTATGTCCCCTACTTTTAAAGCTTGTTGGGTCAATAAACAATCCGTGGTTGGTTCGCGTCGGCCACATGCCACTCACGCTTTAGGTAGCTAATGTATGTTTTCAATACACTTTTGTTTCCACTTGCATCTAATAATAGTATTCACTTCAATTTATTTAAGGGTTATAGAACTATATAACATAGGCGTAGTAGCCATCCTTTTACACATCACCTTATATAACTTCAACAGTTAGTAGATTTTCAAAACAACAATTCTTAGCTTGTGTCTATGTCAGTCCGAACATGAGCCCTAATGCTAGCTTACTAGGAATGGGGAAACCATTATCGGACAAAAACCTTCCTGACTCATTCCACTTGACATCGTCAACACGTATTTTTTTTTTTTTTTTTTTTTTTTTTTTGTAAAAGGTTTCTAATCCCTCTTATCAGCAATAAAGGCAGCGACTGCTCGCAAGCCCTTAACTCTATTCAAGAGAGTCGGTAACTCCATCGCAGGGGGCACCCGTCTAATATTCGCTCGTTGTGCTCGAAGTAGAGGACAGTACAATAGAATGTGAGTTACTGTTTCCAGTTGCCCACATTTAGGATAGTGGCTTTCCTTTGTTATACCAAACTTTTTGAACCATGCACCAAATCGTCCATGGCTCGTAAAGCTTTTTCAGCCTATAAAATTCTGCAAAAACAACAATTGCCCACAAAAAACTACGTACTGGATGCTTTTTTCTCAAATCGCCTTCCAGGTGTATTATGTAAATAGTAAGGTACATTGCCCAATTCACTAAAGGTTTCGTGCTATTTCTTATTGACACAGCCTGGTTATCATGAATTTCTTGATAGTTCAATTTTATCTAAGATTCAACATAAGTCGCAAACTTTTTCTATTAAACTCAGCATTTACTCTATATTCTTTACACAAACTAAAATCTTTGACAAAAAAATCCATTTCAAATGTTATCGTGTAGTTTTTTCAATATGTACAACTTAGCGAAAACAACAATTGCACATGAAACATAAATCTCAAAACTTTCCTCAAATCTCTTCAAGTATTTTCCTGGAACGCCGAGTTTCTTTTAAAAGTTTAGTTCCCTGAATAGAAATCTTTTATAATTCAACTGATTTTTTTGTTTTCTTGCTTCTCTCTTAGTATTGAATTCATACATCTCTTTTTCGTCATACAGTGTCATAGCTTGCTGGGCGAGTTGAAAGATTAGTTCTACTATAGCGGCATTTTCATCATGAATTGTACGTAATGTGTCAAACACATTTTTGGCTTTCATCAAACTTCATTTTTGATGGATCTAACAGGTCTTTCTAAGCTGAGAAATGAAGTTAAAAATCGTCAACAGCTCCTTCTTCAGACAAAACACAAAGCTAACATTAACAACATCATTCTCTACAAATGTAATATAATCTGATTTCCGTTATTACTTCTACATAACGCTATTTGCTAAGCTAAAATTTGTCTAAAAATTAACGTCAATTCTTTGGCAAACCTAATGAAATCTGTTTCTGTAGTGGAGTATACTTCCCAGTTCAAAACCTTTTTTCACTTTTTGTAGGTTATACATGTCTACTAAAAAATGTCAATTTCGTTCACATTGTTTAGTAGTCTTACTTTTATGACTTTTGGTGCTACATAGCTTTAGAAAAATAGATAATCTCTACAGCCCTTTAAATTATTTAAAAAAAATAGTTTCTCTCTTAATTCCAAAAGCGATGATAAGAAAAAACGAAAAAAATGGTTGAAGACGAACAAAAAATTGTGTGTACGGCATTTGGCCACGCAATAGCTCGTTTTGGGGTCTATAATCACGAAAAGAACAATAAACCCTCGTGGCTGATAGTATGTTTCAAGAGTAGCTTGTACCTGAGGTCATATACATGTATAGACTGTCCAATTTATTTTATTTCTTCTAACCATCAACTAGATACAGTTTACAGTAAAAAATGAAATTTTGGATTTTAGAGTTTTTTCTCATCAGTTTTTTTGGTACCGCCATTTCCAAAGGTAGTGATACCGAAGACACTCAGCATGTTTTTGATTTTAAGCTTAACCTTGACAATCAAGCTGCTTTTCAAAAGCATCTTAAGCAGCTCAAGAGGTGCTTTGTGAACATTGACGCAAAAAAAAAAAAAGAGTAATTTAATTATACCCAACAATCATTATAATGTATCTATAATATTTCCCTGCGGCGAGAACCGAGACCAAGAGTCTCATGAGTATATAAACAACCACGAAGCTACAGGAAGCCCGACTACTGATTTATTGTTTTATTTCAAAGCCAAATTAGCACCATCTACATCCCAGCAAGTTCCTGGCTTCGTGTTTGATAATGTGTTAGAGAAATTGTTAAATTTGCTTTCGCAAATGAGCAAATTGAAGTATTGGAAATTGCCAAAGCACTTTACCAAGAGCTAGATGGAGCCAAAAGTTTTGGATTGAGTTTGGAGTTTGACAAATCGGAAGGTTCACATTTCATTGCAGAGGACAGATTTACCTATAAATATACTGACCGTGGCGGCAAAACAGCCCCAATTATCTCCACTTTCAAAACCACATATGATAGATCCGAGTCTATTTTCGGAACAGTGACGGAAAAATTGCATTGGCCACATATGACTGACGACATGTCTGAAAAGTTTAATGATAATGTGATGAGCACAAACACAACTGTAGTCAGAAACAGTTTGATACACTACTACTCAATTAAACGAAGCACTTAACATGCAAATTGGAATGAAAAATTTTCCAACACAACCTCTGACTTTTGTTCAATGTTTTTTTGGTGATTCTAGTACATGTTTTAAGTATATGAGTTAGCATTTCCGATTCTAAAACTGCCAGTTTGTGTAATACTTTGTAACCAACCTTTCTGGAGTATTACTATGTATTACGTACAATTCAACCTTACTATAACTTCAATATATATACACAGTTGACTTGTTTTCTGCTCTATGTTTTTGTAGTGATATATAATTTCTTTGTGAGGGACTTATTCCGTTAAACCTAAAAAGATTTTGCTAAGTGTTAATCATTATACGAGTATGGAAAACTGTTGAAAATGAAAGTTCATTTCTAAAGTGTTTTTTGCACTCTCTAACCTTTATTAATAAGAATTCGTTAATTTAGTAAGCAATTGAACACAGTACAAGCAGTTCATAGTCAAAGGAAAAAAATCCTGACGACTCGAAATATTTCATATTTTCAGTGAAGTTAAACTGTGCGTTAAAACAGTGTAATATCTGCAATGGATAGTCGTCGCTACTTTTGCAAATGGTCCAAAGGCCTGTCTCTACGTTATACCCAAACATGGCTTTTGTGAACGTGGTATATATTCTCTGATTCTCAAGTAGTAGAGTGTCATTGTTGAAATAGGATTTTTTTTAAATTTCATACTCACATTTAGTTCAGCTGAAAATATTTTGTTCTTTCATCACATCTGTATTCTCTCACAGTTGCTCAAATAAAATTTATATTAAGGCTTTTGAAAACAAAATAAAATCATAAACGGATAAGCACTATTGATTTTCCGCCTCTCATTACAATCAACCTACCAAACTACACTCTTCTAAGATTTCACAAATAAGGAAACCAGTTTCCTGGAGGGGAACCAAGCTGTTCCAGCTTCGGGAAACTATATGGACAGCTTTATTGTCAAATACAAGCAAACAAAGATATCAAAGAAAAGGCTTCAAATGATTTCTTGGCCTATAAGTAGAGATGTTGTTATTATAGTTGTGTTTTTTTGTTGATGGAATTGCTAAATATTTGGTTCTTGATTCTATTAAAAATAATAATAAATAAATTCCTAATCCTGGTCAGCTTGGTTGTAATAAATGTAATTCAACTGTAAAAAATAAACTGCCAAACTTTGACACCAATTTTCATTTCTCCCATGTTCATTTATATATTCAAGAATCATCAATAAACCAACTGTCATAAAGTTAATTGAAAAACATGCAACTCATTATCATCAGTTTTTTTATCAGTTTACAGATATACTACTGCAACTACCGCACATGACTTTTGTTATTGTATGTAACAATCATCACATACTTAACCATCCACACGTGGCGCATCTCCTTATTCTTCACACTATTCACTCCAAAATCATTTTAAACTCTTATCAATTAACTATAAATCATGACCGATGTACGTTTTTGGTGACTATTGTTGCTTTCTGCTATTCAATTTTTCGTCACTAACTCTCATTTTTGTCTTTTTAGACTGAAACTTCCACATTTCTAGCTCGTTTGTGCGAGCAGGCCGAAAGATACGATGAGATGGTCAGCCATATGAAGGATGTCGCCAAAGTAGGTAAAGAGCTTTCAATTGATGAGCGCAATCTTCTTTCAGTTGCTTACAAAAACGTGATTGGCACTAGACGTGCCAGTTGGAGAATTATTTCTACTATTGAACAACGAGAAGAAGAAAAGAAAGCTGCTGCTGATACTACTAGTGCTAATAGTACTAGTAGCAGTAATACTGATCACCTTGAATTGACCAAAAAGTACAGAACAAAAATCGAAACCGAGCTGGAAGATATTTGCAACGACGTTCTTTCTGTGTTGACAACATATCTTTTACCCAAGTCCAACTCCCCAGAATCCAAAGTTTTTTACTACAAAATGAAGGGTGACTACCACCGTTACTTGGCCGAGTCTACGTCTGGTCCTACACGACAAGATGCTGCCAGGGCCGCACACGAATCTTATAAGAACGCTACTGATATCGCGCAAGCTGAGCTCCCGACTACGAATCCCATTCGTCTTGGTCTCGCATTAAATTTCTCTGTTTTCTACTTTGAGATTCTTGGTTCGCCAGATCGTGCATGCCATCTTGCCAAACAGGCTTTTGACGACGCCATTGCAGAACTTGATACTTTGTCAGAAGAAAGTTATCGTGATTCGACTTTGATTATGAAGCTTTTGCGGGATAACCTTACTCTTTGGCAATCTGACTTGGAAAGAATACAGTCTCAGAATGCTGAAGATCCTGTTCCTAAAAGTCAGGTTAAAGACGAAGATGATGATGTTGTAATTGAGGATTGAGTAAAGGTCAGTCTTCAATTGACCAAGTGTTAGATTGAGTTTAGTTAATATGTACTACTTGCTTTTTTCTTTAACTTGTGTATAGTTCTTGAGTTTATTTATTAATATGTATGTGCTTCGTTATCGAAACCACAATCAAAATCAAAACCGTTTCATGCTTGATATCGCGCCACACATAATCATGACAAATCAAAATGTCAGCTCCATTATTTTTTTTTATCTTCACTCTTCAACTTGACATAACCAAAAATTCGAAAATGTCTGAAGGTAAGATCCAATTCTTATTTTTAACACGAGTCAAACCTAACAATAATCGAAACAGATGATATAATTTCACAGCGCGTATTGATTTCTGAGCTCCATTACAAACGGCTAGCTAAATTAACTTCCGACGTCGTCAACCTCACAACTCCAATCACCAAAGAGAAACTCGATGCTTTAGGCGAATCAATAGTTTTTGAAGTCTATTCGTACGAGTCGATGCTCCAAAAGCTCCAACTCCAACTAGCAGCCAATGACTCTGAGATTCGGCATTACCGAAACGAAATGTCGCTATCGCAACAAAAAATCCAAAGACTTTCTACAAGAACTCAAATTTTGCAAAACAAACTGTTACAAGAACAGCTTCAGCGCGAACGAAATGAGCAGTACTCTAAAATAGTAAGCGACTTTTCGAAACCGCGAAAGTTTTCGTATCCTGAAAATGGTGAAGGTGAGCCATTTTTGGCAGTGTTGAGTGCGTCTCGAAAAGAGTTTGAAAATGAAAATGAAAACTTGGAACAAGAAATTCAAGAGTTGGAATCGGTTCAGGCAATGTACCAGGAAGTTTGGGACAAACGAAAAGCCAAATTTCAAGAATACGTTACGAGTTTGACTCCTTTTAAAGACGAACTGGAATTATAGATTAATTTAAACCCTTGATTCAAGTATTTAATTTTTAAATATGTAAAGTTTTAAATTTAAAGCATTAAGAGATGTATATATATAAATATGTGATTAAAAAGAGCTACCAGAGAAAATAAAAACATTAAAAAAAATCAAAGAATAGGAAAAAAAATTAAAACAAAAATTCATAAAACACCAAAAGATTAGTACGCAATGGGCTTTTCATAAATAGGAATAGAGTTGATATCACCCCAACCAAAAGACTTGATCTTCTTCTTGTCATTGTCAATTTCAAACCAGGTGCCTTGGTTGGTAGCGTTAACTGTGCTTGATCTCAAGTTGTCAACCTCGATATCGGAGAGTCCAAAAGGATCTTTGGGAACCCAGACGACAGGGTTTTGAGCAGTGGCACAAGGATGAGCATAGGCAACAGACTCTTCTTCTTCAGAAATTGGTGGAGCAGGCTGTTGATACTTAGAGCCCAAAAACATGGTCTGGATGTTTTGAGGAGTCAAGTACAAGTGAGGCTTAAAGTATCTCATGACTGCCGATACTTTCTCAGTAGGACCATGAGAGCCGTGACCTTCCTCAAGTCTACTTTGACTGGTAGTAGGAACGGCTGCAGAGTCCACGGAACTTAGTGCAGGCTTCTCAGTATAGCTGCTCATGCTTTCGTGAGAATTAATGTTATTGATATCCAATACCAGAGGGTGAGCATTGATGTTGTTTTGTCCAAGGGTGTTCTGGCCCAAGGTGTATTGACCAAAAGTGTTCTGGCCACTGTTGTTTTGAAGAAGACTTCTAGGAAGGCTGAACAACATAGGGCCAAAAGCCGATTTCAAAACAACCTGAACAAAAATTGTTGCTGCAAGAAGCAAAGCCTGGAAAACAACGGGGCCCCAAGCTTTAGCCATCACAAATAAGCCAAGCAAGCAGATTTCACCAATATAAATACCAACAAATGTCTGGCTAAGAGCACGAGGATAGTAAATACCTCTGCCCTCAGTAGGAACAACTGTAAAGACAAGGTTGTGAAGGTAAGCAAGGTAGATCAAAACAAAAGCAATTCCAGAAAATACAAGAATAATCGGACTTATAATGGCATAAGACATGGATATAACAGCCAAGTTGGTATAAACAGGGAAAACAGTACCCCAGCCAGGAGAGCCCAAGATGTTCCAACGGGTCCACTTCTTTCTAGGAGTGGAATCCAAGATGGCACCCAAAACACGGAAAAGAATCAATGTTACAATTTGTGCGAAAACACCACCGGAAATGGACAAACCCTGCAAGAGAAAGTATGAAATGTAAAAGTTAGAGGATTTTGGCAAATTCCCTGCAAGAAGTGACATGGCAGATTGTGGGTTTGCAACAATTTGAGGAATAACAGATGTGGCGCCAGAAGCCAAGGTAGTGACCAAGAACACTTGGACTACTTGGAAACCAAAGTATGCGTTTTGGGCGTAGTACTCAATGTATGTCTTAGAAGGACAACCAGAAATCTTTCCCATCAAACGCAAGACAACGGGCAAAAGGGACATGAGAACAGCAAGCATAATAGTTGGCAAGTAACCAGAAATGATACCAAAGATCCAAGTAGGAATATCAAGAAGCCAGTGAAGGAAAGGAACCTTCTGAGCCAAGTACTTGACATTGGAAATCATACCAACAAAAGCAACAGGAATAGACCAGAAAACAATCAAGGCAATGACAAAAAGCAAAGCACCCCAAGACTTGACCAAACGCTCCCACCAAAACAGGCGGAGATTAGACCAGACAACATCTTCAGGGCGGATGCCAATGTATCTAGGAGCCATGTGTAAGGCGCGGTGGTAAGTCAACATTTGGAGTGCAACCTCAGCCTGCTCTTGTGTGTGGAAAGATAAAAAGGCAGAGTTCAATGGATCAGCTTCATCATGGGTTTCTTGCATAGTTGCAACCTTTTTATTGAGCTCAGGCATTTCTTTTTTGGCGTAGTCAATTGTGTCAACCTTTTTTCCAATAATGGGTTTAAGACGGTGGGTAGGTCTCTTTTTAGATGGAACGTAGTCGTAAATGTTGTTTCCTTCAATAGGAGCGCCCTTGTTTTTCTTTTCAGACTTGAAGCGGTTCTTGATGGCAGTCTTGAGCAATTTGACTTCGGCGTTTTCAACTTTCATGGCAAGCTTGTCACGCTTGTCAACACCCTTTTCCAGTTTCTTGGAAACCCTGTTGATCCAGACATACTTGACTCCTTCAAAGAGTCCTCGGAGCTTATTTTCATCAAGATATTCTTTTGGCAGAGTTTGGATGAGAACAGTCCTAGAAGATAACAAGCTACTGTAGGCTGGAGAAGTCAAGACAGCTTGGCGAACAGCGACGTAGTAGACATATTCACGGTAGATCTGGAAGAGAACAAAGGAAAAGAAAAACCAAGCCAAGAATGTGTGTGCCCAGTATCGCGTTGAGCCTTTGACGTTTGTGAATGACAAAATATCAAAACCACCTTGGCCATTTCCGCCTGTAGCGTTGACTGGGAGAAGTATAGGACAAAGAGTAAGAATACCAAAAACACAAATATAAATGTTGAATCTCATGTATCGAAGGAAGAAGTAGCCATCTAGCCCTGACTCTTCCAAGATTTCAGGTTCAGGACGAGTGAGCAGATCTTTCAACCATCCAATTACGCCTTTTTGTAATGGACGGGGTCGTTCTTTGGCAGGGATAGTGTCGACAGTTCTTCTGCCTTGATAAATACGTTTTTGAACCGGTCTCAAGATGAGAAAGATGAGTATTAATATAAAGAAAACGAGGAAATTGATGGATAATGACCAAAGAAATGATGACAAGGAATTTGTCGGAGTTTCCTGGTCTGATGAAGCCATTGTTGGAAAATTCTATTTGACTGAAATGGATTAATCAACTGGTTGATTTAGTGGTTGAAATAAAGTGGGAACTTCGAGTTAACAGTTTTAGATAAAAGAATTGAGAAACACAGTTATGCGCAGAAAACCAAAAGTATTTAAATGAAAGTTGTGATGATCAGTAGTAGCAACTAATAACAGAAATTACATTGCGTTTCGGCTTTGAATATGAATGCTGGACTTGCTTTACAAGCAATCATTTAATTTAATCAGGTGGGGCTGGCACTTCATGCAGGCGTTTTTCAACTTTATTAGCCTCGCGAATTGAGGAAAATGTTAGGGAAATAAGCTGTTTGGGAAAAGGTTGCGATTCTGAGACAAGGGGAATTGAGAAAAATGTATGGGCTCGCGCTACACACACAATCCATAGTAAGTTGAATGGGCGTCTATAAAACAATGAATGATGTAATTCCCAAACATCAGCCTCACAAAAAACGTTTGGAAATAGCAAGTCAACACACGTCTTATACCCAAGAAAATAGAAATAAAAATAACAAAATAAACATCAAAATAAAAAATACAAATACTAAATAAAACATATACCGAGGCATATGTCCTAATTACTAATTATTTGTCACTTCTGACGTGCACTTTATCTTATTTCTTTCTCATGTTCGATGATCACACAAAACAGATATCAACAAAAAATATAATTATACATGTCTAAAATTCCAGAATTTAACTTTTTATAAAACATGTCGCTAGTGGATGAGACTATTGATCTCTTGAAATCCTTTCGCCATGTTCCCGAAGAAATGGTCAAGCAGCTTTGTGATAAAGCACAAGAGATTTTAATCGAAGAGTCTAATGTCCAACTAGTGTTTCCTCCAGTCACTATCTGTGGTGATATTCATGGCCAGTTTCACGATCTTCTAGAACTCATTTCAGTAGGAGGCGAATGTCCATTTACAAGTTATCTTTTTCTAGGTGACTTTGTAGATCGTGGATTTTACTCAGTCGAGTCGTTTCTGTTACTACTGTGTTACAAGGTCAGATACCCCGATCGAATAACGCTGATACGCGGAAACCACGAATCTCGGCAGATAACTACATCATACGGCTTTTACGATGAATGCATGCGAAAATACGGGTCTTCGAATGTATGGAGGTTATGCTGCAACGTGTTTGATTACTTAGCACTGTCGGCGCTAGTTGGTGGCGACAATGGTGTTTTTTGTGTGCATGGCGGTCTTTCACCGTCAATCAAGCACATTGACCAAATACTTTCAATTGACAGAAAACAAGAGGTTCCTCATGATGGGCCTATGTGCGACTTACTATGGTCAGATCCCGACGATTCTCTCGATATTCCCGACCAAAACGAGTTTGGTGATCTAAACATGTATATAAATGACAAATCTAATGACGATTACGAAAAAACCAAACATCAAGACAACTGGAACGAACTAGACGTCAATAACTATCCTTCTTTTGCAACCTCTCAATGGAGCCTTTCACCGCGTGGTGCTGGTTTTGTATTTGGCCCAGTTCCAGTACATGCTTTCAATCATGTCAACAAAACATCTCTAATTGCACGCGCACACCAGCTGGTTCTAGAAGGCTACAAAGAAATGTATAACGAGTCGTTGGTTACAGTGTGGTCTGCACCAAACTACTGTTATCGGTGTGCTAATGTAGCAGCCATACTCGAGATTGACGACAATTTAGAGCGTAGTTACAAGATCTTCCACAGCCAGATGAGCGAGCTGGAAGGATCAAAAATAATGCCAATGAAGCGTCCAGTCACTGAGTACTTTTTATAGATTTCTTATAAATTAGCAAATGGGCCAAAGGTAGTACTTAAACTAATTATTTTAACCAATCAAATTCAAAACTCTCAATAAAAACTAAAAAAAACGTTAGACAAGTATATCGCGGATTATCTGATGTGTGCAGTTGATAAGGCTGGTGATTGGATTGAGCTCATGTGCTTGTTGGGTTTTTAACGTTTTAAAACCCTAAAACACCACCAAAAAAAACCATTTCTCCATCATATATCATTATTATCAACCATACTAGTCGCCCACCAACACTGCTCAAATGAAGGTATGATAAGAATCAAGTTGCATAATATCTATATTTCATACAATACGAATGATTCAAATAACTAATGCATTTTGATTCTGAATTGCAATAGTTTTTAGAACTTTCTGATCTTGACAAGCTAAACTCTATCTTAAAATTCGAGACTCCTGAACTTCGGATAAAAGGTGGAATTGAACTGTTTTCAACTAAGCCTCAGTCTTACGATAAGAAGCTTTACAAAACACTCGATAAACATATCAACTCGCTTCAAAACGACGCCATTTTCCAATACACGGCAAACTCAACTTCTGGAACAGCAAAATCGTTTTCTCCGCCCAATGCTTCGTTTGCTGAATTCAATTCACAAGGAAAGTCAGCAACATCGACAACATCCACCAGTTTTCAAGATAAAGATGCGACCAGTTTATCAATACCACCAGGCTTGGCCAGCTCTTTAAACTCTTCACCTTTTGGTCCATTAGATCAAGCCGCTTCTCGCAAAGCTTTTGGTTATCTGATATCGGTATTGAACTCTTCACACCCAGATCACGACTTTTCTTCTCTACAACCGTCAGACTTTCGACGAGAAACATCAATACCCGGCGTTTTGAATAGCTTTAATAATATCATATTCAGTGTGGGCATGCCTCTTTCTCCCAATCTGTGGCTACTGGTTGATGAACACATTAGTCTTAAAGAGTGCGCAGTTTATTCGCACGTCCCATCTGACAACTTTCTCAACGACTTGGAGTCTGGGACACTATGGTGTTACATGTGGTTCTTTTTCAACAAGAGGCGTAAACGAGTCGCTTATCTATACTTGACAGCTATTCGGACACACGAAGTTTCGTCGTCAGCAAAACAAAAAGAACTACGTGAGCGGAAAAACTCTTCAAATTCGGGCTTTTATTCTGATTATTATGAAGAAGAAGAATACGATTTGGCCAACACTTCTGGTGACGAAGAAGGTGTTGTTGGAGATTTGGAGTTGGAATAGGATTTACTATTATCATCCTCATCATGTCTTAACCGTTTTATTTCGGTTACTTACCCCGAACTGGTGTATTCATACATACATACTCATACATACATATATTTTATATAAACAATTTCTTCTTGTGCTTTCATGTCTTGTTTTATTTCATAACCGAGTGTTTCGTTAATATTAATACAATGGAAATCCCTGATATCAATAAAATAATTTCTGTAAGTTTTTCTTTTCTGTTAAAGTTTTTTATTCAAACAATGCATACTAACTCTTTTTTCTTTTTCTTTTTTCTTTAGCTTGTCGAAAAGCTATACAGTCCTGACACTCATGTTGACGACATTCATCGCATTCAAAAGTACCTTCAAGACTTGCAAAAATCTCCCTATGGCTGGGAAATCGCATCACTATTACTCCAGCAAGACTCCACAAACTGCCAGTTTTTTGGCGCCTTGACGTACACTGTCAAAATCAACACATTCAATGGCTCCAAGTCTTGCAACGACATTTTGGGCCAGCTCTTGGACAGCCTTGCGTATCTTAACAATAAGCCAAACACTCAAATGGTTGTGTTTCGGAAAATCTTGTCAACAATGGTTCGCTTTTTTGTTAAATTCAACACTGACTGGCCACTTTGCATTCCATCAGTTGTTTCGACATTAGCCGGAAACCGTTCTCAGTCAAAGGCGGCCGAAATTTCTATACATCTTCAGCATCTTAACGAACAACAGCTCATTTTAGCACTAGACTTTTGCCAATTACTGCTGGATGAAACACAGAGCGGGAAGCTCAGCTCGTTTGAAGAACTGCAAGTCAATGAACAACTCCGATACAATATTCCTGCATTATCCCAATTGCTCAGCTTTTGTTCCCGGCTCTCTTTTGGCTTGAACGTTCTTGAGCATGTTTTCAAAACCTATAGTTTGTATGGTTCATACCCTGTTGTTGAGGCAGTCAAAACAGAAGACAACATGCTGCCCGTCACAGCGTTTATATTTTCTATATTGGAAAAATGCGAAAATGATGTGCTTACTCGCAATGCTCTTGACGAAGTGACGACAGTTTTGGAAAAAAATCCAGGGTTTTACTCTGGTGACATGAAAATGCATTTGGCAAAAATCCTGATAAAGAGAGGCCGGCCGCTGATTGAAGCAATAATCATCAAAAACAATGAAATTGAAAAAAACTCGGCAAGCTATACATATTCAGATGATGACATGGAAGAGCTGGAAGAATTTACCAAGCTTTTTGCCAGAACCACAGTCGCTTTATGTGAGGCTGAACTCAAGCACCCAAAGCATCTTAACTCTGATCCAATATCCATACTTTTTGAATACCTACTTGTTATATCCAACTTTCCCGGGACACCCTACGTTGACCATAATATTACCATGGACGTTCTTGAGTTTTGGAATACGTATGTAGACTCGTTTGAAGAAGAACCGTATACCAGCGAGTCTAATCCGATTTTGTTGCAAGTCATTGAGGTGTTTTGGAAAAAATCAGTGTTTTCGCCTCTTTCTAGGACTGGTTGGGATCATGACATGAGAGAAGCTTTTGATTCGTACAGAAGAGACTTTTGGGACTTTTTAGAGTCGTCATACAGCTTGGTTGGATCCACACTTTTTTCGACGCTGGTCAACAACATTTCAGAAAACTTGTTGTCGAGCAATATTGACTGGCTCAAAATTGAAGCCTCGTTATCATGCATATCAACTTTGGCTGACAGTGTTACTGTTTCGAATGAGTACGACTTGTTGTGTCAGCTACTTTCTTCTGACTTGTTGTCAAAAGCTGGCTATGTCAATGACATTAATGTTCAGATGACTATAATCAGTTTTGTTGGATCTTATGATACCTTTTTTGAAATGGATACCGGAAGGCCGTTTTTGTTTGAAGCATTGAATTTTTTGTTCAAGTCTCTTGCTGTGAATAGTTTGGCCAACTCAACATCGAAATCTATTATAAAGTTGTGCTCATCCAATCGGGACTTTCTGTCTGACAACTTTCAATCGTTTTTTGATACCTATGTTTCGATGAAGCTTTATAAACGCCTGGACAATATTCCACATCAAAGAACTGTGCTCGCTATTTCTTCAGTAGCACAGCCTTTACAAGATCCTGAAACTCAAGCTAATTACATTAGTCAACTTTTTGATGTAATTACGCTAGAGCTAGAAAGCGAGTGCGAGTTATACTACCAGTCGTTTGAAGACCAAATTCTTACAAGAATTGTCTCATTACTAAAATGCATTGCAAGCATAGGAAAGGGACTGCAAGAACCAGATGACACGCTTGAATCAGATACTGACACTTCTTCTCTGCACGCTAGATTCTGGGAAAGCAACAAGCAAGGCATTAGGTCTCGGGTAATCAAAGTTATAAATACCATTTCAGCACACCCATGTTTCAGTTCCCGAATTGACATAAACGAAGCATGTTGCGACATTTTAAAAACTGGATTTTTGGAACACATTCCAGGACCATTTGTTTTTTCTGCAGATACGGTTGTTCAATTTATTAAAACAAAATGCATTTTTGACCAATCATTTCCTGTCATTGCTGAGTTTTCTTGTAGTTTTGTGACTTCGTATGCATTGAAGAATGCGCAAGATCCGATTGTTTACACCAATGCCTTGATTGACGGGTTTTTCCCTTTTACTTCTAGTTGTCTGAGCGGCGACCCTGAGGCTCAGGCCACGTTTTTGAAACTTCATCACCAAATGATGCAGTTGTACATGGACAGTTTTGTGCAAAATTCTCATGCTTTGGATATTATTAAGTACGCTACGTTTTTGTTTTCTTCGCAAGAAAGATTTGTCTTGAGAGAGTCATCTAGACTTTGGGCCACAATTCTAAAGTCTCCAGATGAGCATTTGATACCACATGTTACTACCCTTGGTCCCAGCCTTGTTAGAGTACTGGCTCAAAAACTTTCTGGTGATTCATTGAGGAGTGAGCTCGATTGCTATATCGAAGTCATTAAACCGCTGATGCAAAGGCATTCATCAAATGCAAGGATGTGGCTCAATAATGCGTTTCTGGATGAACCTTCTCCGCTAGTTGAAAAAATACCCATCAACCAAAGACAATTAATAATTCAACAATTGGTTAGTCTGAAAGGAAGCAAACAAACTTCAATTGCCGTACGTGAATTTTGGTTGAAATCAAGAGGAATTACTGACTATACATAAAAACTGAGTTAAAAGTATATAAATACAAAAACGTTTTACTTTTATGTGCATTGAATACATGTTTGTGATAACTTAATAACTTAACAACTTAACCATACATGTTAATGAGAGAAACCACTCTGTCAAACTCATCAGCGTAGTTTATAGGCCTAGCAGTCATTATCCTGTTTCGAATTTTAGTTTCATCTAATACAGTCATTTTTTCAGCACGAATTTTAAAAACCATTTCCTGCTGGCCTTGAGCTGAGAGAGTGCGGGAATACTGTTTTTGAGCTTTTTCATCCTCATCTACAGCAAGCTTATGGAGTTCATTAGCAGTCATTCCTAAAACAATTTCGCCAGCATCATTGAAAGAAGTCACCCACATAGAGCCAGTAAAATCACTTATGGTATAGTTTAGGATGTAACGAAAGATTGGACGTAGCATAGTTTCATTACACGAATCGCAAGTCCACTGAAGCTCTTGATCTTCTTGTACTTTCTTGAAGCAGCCTTCAGTAACACAAGAAGGATAAAAAGGATATGATGAACTAATGTAGCTGACGGTCGCTTTAGCATTGAAATATTCAGGCAAACCGCTTTGTCCAATTTTGTTTTCGAATGCCTCAGCGAGATGCATTCTAGCTTCCTTCTTGTTACTTTCACCAGAAACAACACCTGTTTTAGGACTCGTGTAATTGGAATCCTTACCACCATTTTTATACCACTCGTCAAGCTTACGAGCCTCAGGAACGTTAGGTTGAAGTATTATTTGGCCTCTAAAGAATAAAGACAGAGATCTGCCATTGAAATCCGAGACTTTTACACCTTTTGCTGCTATTACTGTGCCGTTCAAATTCATATCAAATGTTTCTGCATCGTTGTTCCAAAGCGATAAAAGAATCGAAGTTTTTGAACTGTCTACCAAAGATATTTCTCTCTTCACTAGCTCGTTACCATTTCTAGACGTGAACGTGCTAATGGTTCCAATAGAATGAACGACTCCAAGGACGTCAATAATTGAGTCAGGAAGTACATTCACTAGGTGGTCTAGTGGCACAAAATTAGCTTTGAATTCTGGAACATCATCAGCGTCGTCGCACTCTTTTATAACAGTTCCTTTGATAAGTTTGATCTCGTACTTGTAATTGGGGTTGAATCTTTTATTTGAAACAGCCACGGAAGCGTTGGATATAATGTAAACTTTAGTAGGTTTGAGTAATTCGTAAAAATCTTTGACAGCCTCAGTGAACCCAAGTGCACTGATTTCGCCACTCTCGTCGATGAATGTTACACTAAACAGCTCGCCTTGTCCACTTCGGAATTTTCGAATGCTGGATTTATCTAGCAGACGTACTCGTATTTTCCATTTCTGTTGATATGGAGTAAGATCAGATATTAGAGTATAGTGCTCAGATTGTTGAATAGGATTTGAATTGTTTCGTTGCGCCAAAGCGATCTGAGAGGGCTTGGTAGTAGTTGAGTTTTGTTTCTGTGCTGGTTTTGTTTCTGATTTTTGGTCTTGTTTCAGCTCTGGTTCTTTTTCTATTTCTTTTTCTTGCTCTTGATTCTCTTCTTGGTTATGGGGGAGAACCCATGGCAACTCGTCTAATGAAGATGGCTCAGCTTTACACAGCAACTGAAGCTTTTTGATACAAAAATACACTTTGCCGGTAGAGACTTTCGCAACCCATGAATCCATTTGAATGACGTATCCAAAAAGATCGATTATGGGCTTGTTTTCTGAATCGACAGGAAGAGGGCTAATGACGGCATTGGCGATTTTGACGCTGTCAGTTATAATTGCACGAAAAAGGTTAGGCTTGAGTAGTTTTCCCTTCACAATGTGTACAACTGGTTTATATGGGCATGACTTTGAATCAGAGTATTCATGGAAAATATCGAGAAATCCTGAGCTAAAGGGATGTTTTTCAGGCATTGTTCTGTATTAAAATGGAACAGGTATTAAAGAAGAGGGTGGAGACATTCAAAATGACCTAGGATGTTAAATTTGTGAATAAATGGGGTAAGAAAAATATTTGGCTGTGAACTGGTGGCGCGAGTTATATACCATTTTGGTCTGCAGCCTGAAATCAGCCAAAGCTTAGTGATTTTGGCACACTTTTCAACATCAAAGATTATTGTTTAAGAAAAGCAGTTTCAAAATTAAATAGCAGATGCCAAAATTTAAAATCCCTTGTCGGATATTAATACACACATTTAATAAAAGCCCAATAGCACACGCGAAAGTTAAGCATCTGGCTTACATACATGCATAGTCACGAGGGCTCCTACGCGTTTTGTTGGCGATTGGCAAGTGTTAATATTTCAGTATTATTTTTTTCATCATCCATAATTTATAATTTGTATCCAATATGCCGCCATGGGTAGTTTAGAAGCAACTGAACTTAACAACATCGAGTCATATAGTAGTACAGTGCGTGTCGAACTTGGTGACTCGTATTTCATTAGCATCACTGGTCCCAATGGCTCTGGAAAAAGCAACATGATAGATGCCATCTCATTCGTTTTGAGCATCCGAAGCAACGCATAACGAAGCGTCCATTTGACTGATTTAATATATTGTGGCTGTGTCATGAAAGAAGATTCCGACGCGGAGTCTTTTTCGGACTCAAGATCTGCATATGCTCAAGCTGTTTATCAAAAAGCTGATGGTCAAATTTTACAATTCAAAAGATGGTATGTGAAGTTGACTTGATTTTTTTCAAAACTCGAATACTAAAATGTTCTTTAGTTATTTTTAAAATCTCATTATCAGGATCAAGCGGCACAAGTCAATACCGAATAAACAACGGAATTGTCTCTTCGCAGCATTACGAAAACGTGTTAAAAGAGGAAAACATTCTTATCAAGGCTTGAAACTTTCTAATATTTCAAGGAGATGTCGAAACTATAGCCTCTCAGTCTTCCAAAGATTTTTCTCGACTGATTAAACAAATCTCTGGCTCTCTTGAATATATGGGAGAATACGAAAGACTCAAATAGAGTCAAGAAAAGACAGCAGAACTTTCAGCATTAACGTTCAACAAGAAATGATACTAAAATGCTGATATCAGACAGTACAAGCTCCAAGCAAATGAAGCTGAAAAGTTAAACCAAATGATAGCTCAGCGTGACGAAGCATTGTTTGAACAGGCTTTTTGGAAAAGTCCAAGAAAAAGATTGAGAGAGAGCTGGTATCTCTCGGCGAAGAAGCAAGCACTCAGATTGAGAAAGTTGAGAGACTTCAGAAAGACTCTCTTTCAGCACGAGAAGAATATGCCAAAGCAAAAATGGTTGCCCAGCAAAACGAACAACACCTCATGAAGCAAGAGCGATTTTACTCTGAGAAAAACAAAAGTTTATTACCCATTGATCAAAAAATCATCATCACGGAAAGTACCCTTGGAAAGAAGATCCAGCAAGTTAAAAGGCTACAGAAAGAGCAAGATTCACAGAATGAAATGGTCGCGAAAATTGAGGCCGATCTGAGTTTGATTGAAGAAGAGCGCCAGGCTTTTGAGAAACAAAAGAAACCTGCAGGGTTTGATTTATCCGATAGTGACATCAATGAGTACGAAAACCTGAAGGCTGAGTTTTCCCAAGCAACATCCAACAGACAATTAGAAATTGATAACTATACCCGTAAATTAATGATTGCAGTAGAAAAGGTCAGCTCGTTATAATCCAAAAATTCTTCTCTCAAAACAAGAGAAGATAAGTTTTCGTCCGAAGTTGCCGAGGTCGAGTTACAGCTGACCAACATGTCTTATAGTCTTCGAACAGTCAATCATCAGTTGTCAGAGCTGAATCCGAAACAAGCAGCATTCATTTATGAGTGCAAAAGAAGAAAGGAAAGAGAAGAGGCATTATAATCAAAGATTCAGGAAGTCGCTGATTATCTTATCAAATACATCACTTTTGCAAAAGAAAATAAGCGTGAGGATAAGCTACGTGATGATGTCGAAACTATGAAAAGAGTTAACCCAGGAGCCAAAGGTCTTGTCTATGACCTGTGCCGATCAAAAAAACACAAGTATGAGACCGTCATTGCTAAGGTTCTGGATGAAAACTTCAATTCGGCCATTGTTGATACCTTTCGAACTGCAAAAGAATGTATTGATTACATGAAGGAACAAAGATCTGGAGTTGCGATTTTTATTCCTCTTGATACCGTTGTTGCGCAATCAATAAGCACTGGTTTATGTGGAACATCTGATCAAGTCCGAATAACTATCGACATTGTGGGCTATGACTCAGAGTTGGAGTCGGCAATCAAATATGTCTGTGGAAATATCATCATTTGTGACGACATCAACGTGGTTAAGTATGTACGCTGGGAAAAGTCCATCAATGTCAAAGATATAACTCTTGATGATGCTGTCATTCATAGAGCTGGTCTCATGGTTGGTAGTCGGGTGGAAAACCAAAACAAACTACAGTGGAACGAAGCAGAGTTTTCGCCGGCGAAAAAGAAGAAGGAGCGGTATATAAATGAACTCACTGAGCTGGAAAGATCCAAATGCAATAGCCAAGAGGAGGAAGTTCAAGCCGAGATCGAATCACTGCTGCAGAAAAAGAACCTCACCACTGACGAAATTAAGTCTGGTCAATCAACCCAAGAAGGCCAAGAACAAGAGCTAAAATCTAGTATCCGGCAACTCAAAACTATTGAGAGCGAACTCATATCAGCAAAATCTCAACTAAATCAGCTCAGACTTGATTTTTCCAAAGTTGAAAAAGATATCCAAGCAATTGAAAAAAACATCTTTTCTGGCTTTGCTTAACGCATTGGTGTGAGCAGGATTAGAGAATACTAAGAGGCTCAAGAGAGTTTGATCAGTCAAAGTTTTAATAAGCGGTTAGCTTTTGCTAAGGCTATTTCTACAAACACGAGTCGATTAGTGGTATACGAATCCAAACGAGAAGATCTTCAAAAGAGAATCGGAAACTTCAACATCACTGCCACACGAGATTGTGCTTTGATAGACCAATTTTAGCAAGAAAGAAATGTTTGAAACAGCAAATTCAAAAGATTAAAGTGGATATCCAAGCGACCAAGCTCACAATGAAGGACAGCTCGCAATAGGCAGAGTGATTAATGAGTATTGTTACTGAAAAAAGTCAGATGTTTGTTGATGCTCAGAGACAACAAGATTCTCTTCGTAAGTGTACTGTTGTTTTACAGAAAAATATTTACAAGGTCAACATTGGTTGTTTCAAAATTTTGCAGTACTGTGAAATGGGCAGTATTGATATTCCCCTACGATCTGGCTCTTTGGATATGCTGCGTATGAGTGGTGAATCCTTTGCTCTGGACACTGAACGCGAGGACTTGGAAGACTCTCAACATATTAGCAACGATACCCGTTAAATTCTAAACCAGATTTTGATTGACTATTCCGATTTACCGGAGAGACTCAAGTAAAACAACGATGAACAACCAAGTGAAGAGTTGGAAATCAAGATTCAGACCCTGACCAACAATTTTGAGAAAATGTCTGTTAATGCGCGATCCAGTGAATACTTGGGGACTGCTCAACAAAAGCTGATGGAAGTAGATCATAAGTTCGAGAAAGCCCGTGCAGACGCCAAAAAAGCTAAAGAACAGATTGAGCAAGTCATGCAAAATCGGCATAAACTTTTCAGTAACGCTTTCAATTACATTTCCAAGAAAATTGACAGAATCTGGAAAGAACGCACACCAACAGCAGCATTTCCTATTGGCGGTACAGCCAGTTAGAGTTTGGAAGATGAAGACGAACCTTACTTGGATGGTGTCAATTATCACGTAATGCCACCAATGAAAAGATTTTGTGAAACGGAGTTGCTAAGTAATGGTGAGAAAGCAATGGCAGTGTTAACATTACTTTTTGCAATTCATTCCTTCCATCCTTCTCCATTCTTTGTTTTAGATGAGGTTGATGCTGCCTTGGATAATGCTAAGGTTGGAAATATTACTCTATACATTCAAAAGCACTCTGGACCGGGGTTCCAGTTCATTGTTATTAGTTTGAAGAATTGTCTATTTGAGAACTCACAATCGCTAGTTGGAATCTATCGAGATCAAAGCCTGAATTCTTCACGTGCGTTAACAATGGATTTACGAATCAGTGATAATGTTGAAACGCCTCGGGAAGAATCTGGGGTTGTGGAGGTGGAGGTGGCATAACTACAGTTGTAATTTCTAAATGCAATGTATGCAGTTTGTACACTAAAAAAATTAAGCTCAATTAAAAACGTCATTACATTTTACATGTGAAAATCGATCTAAACTACACACACTATTGCTTTCTGAAGCCTATATTCAAACTTTTTATTGTTTCTACAGTATATATATTCCACTGCTTCCTATATATTTCATTTCTTTCTGTTTATAATTTTATTGTGCCAAATTAATTCAACCCAATTCAAATTCATACTATTACTGCTTATTCTTCAATATTTCACACTATGACTATATCTGACTGTAAGTTGTTAGCCTTTCGTCTATGATACACTTCTTTTACTAACATTCAATCGAAACAATTAGCTGCTTTTCCTTCTTCCAAGATTTTCGACAACATTGAGAGTGCTCTCAATGGTGACGAAGCTTTAAAGAAGAAGCTTATTAAGCAAACTGGAGCTATTATTGTTTTCAACTTGAAGAGCCGTGAAGGAAAGATTGAGTCATGGAACTTGGATCTTAAGAAGAATGGCACTATTGCCAAGGGTGCTTCGTCTTCTGCAGGCCCTGCTGACATTACTTTGAATATTGCTGACAGCGACTTCAGTGCTTTGGTTGACGGAAAGGCCAATGCTCAACGTCTTTTCATGAGTGGTAAACTCAAGGTTAAAGGAAATGTCATGAAGGCTGCTTCAGTTGAAACCGTTTTGAAGGCCGCTCAACAGAAGTCTAAAGCCAAACTTTAAAATACTATTATTTGTGTTTTTTAATGATTATACTCATATATTTATTTAATGTGAAATTCAATACTTTTAATTAAAAAATGATAGCAAAACACGAGCTTAGAATAGCTGATCTGAATTATGAGATCACTCATTTTTAAAATTAAAAATAAATATCTAGTAAATCTTTACTTATTTTTGCAACTGACTTGCTGATAGCACTCAAAACTAAAATTGTCTTCATTATTCCCCTCTCACATTGATTCTCTACAAATCCTTCGTTATACATGAGGCTTTTACAAGTTGAGATGACCTTTTACTAATCGCGAATGGCCCTATCAATGCTTTTCAGTATCACAACTCCAAATAAAAAATCCTTATAAAGTATCAGCGCGAGATGTCATCAGGAATTTTTGTATACAATCCCAATTAAGCTCCCGATTCTGAGTCTAATATAACGGCCAATGTGCGATTGTTTGGTGTAATATACTCCAACGGTATAATTTTCAAACAGGTATATTTGGCAATAGTATGAATTTCAAACTTTAACAATAGCCGAACCGACAAGTACACAACTTTGCTGAAAGAGTTTGCTTTTGTTTGTTCTTATGAAGCGATTGGGCCCATACTATCCGCAAGCACGGCAGAATGGAGATGACGGGCCCAAAAAGCACAAAGTGAAATAAGCATTAACAATAAGCTGCTTCCATTTATAAACAGGTATTTATTGAATCAATTTTTTAACGCTGGTTTGGTTTCTATAGTATTAAGGTTCGGTATTTTATCTGAAGGGATTTCTTTGATGACTTGACTTAGATAAGCTGTTTGGGCAATAAGGACATATGTGCAGGGTAATTGATCTCACAGAAACAACCAAAATAATATAAATCTCACTTAAATTTTAAAAAACAGAACGGAATAAGCCTAGGTATTGAAAACTTTTGATCAGGAGAGGCAAGCTTTAAAAAGAAAAAATCAAGTTGTAGAGGGTCAAAATCATATACTACACCTAAATTACATACAAAATACGCCACTTGCTATCAAATGGGTTGCCAAAAATAAGCCTCCAAGATTTACATACAATTCACAGCTACCTAAATATTTTGATACAATCGATATCACTATGAGCCTATCATGTCATATCTTTCAGACCCAAGTGACAGCGAGGATGAGAGTTTGTCAATTCCGTTTTTTACTCCAGCACGTACTCCGACGTTCGGTGCTCCGCTAGTTCCTCCCTCAATGGTATGAATTCAAACATAAAAGGACTATTGTCATTCTAGCGGTCTAATATAGTTATAGAGAAAACTGGACCATTTAACTGGTTTGAGCGTCCGAAATATTCAAATTCAGAATAAAGATACCCGCAGCGGCTCTGTTTCAACACCGCCAGTTAGCGATGATACAGCGTCTGCCCCATTTCCTTCAATGCCAACTCCTGAAAGTCCAAAAGAAACAAAACATGAAGATGACCACCCAAGAGCATTACCACGTCAACGCCGCAGAAGCATTCGCGATTTGCCTTCTGAGTATGATTCTGGAATGGCGTTTCAGCGTTATCTAGAAGGCATCTTTAATTCACGCTTGCTAAATGTTTTCTTTACAATACACATCAAATCACAGGAAGAACCCTTCTACATTTCAGAAACTGTTCAAGTAACTGCCAATCCACAATTTCGTGATTTGGAACGCAACCATAGCGATGAGAACCAGTTTGTTATAACTATTTGGGGGAAATCAGATGCTGATAAAGACTACAAAGGTTTGTTCAGCAAGTATGTCTATCTTCCAGATCTCAAGTTTATTGGAAGCAACACGTTATCATTAAGTAAGTACGACTTTCCACTAAATTCATTTATTATTTCTTTATACGACGGAGTTTATGTACTTCCTGATACCTTTAGTTCAATCAAAGACAACACCAAACTACTTTCTCATCAAGACACTGCGAAGCAAGCGTCACTCTCGTTCGATATGCTGATGAAGCTGTCAAACTTACAGGCATGTATTGCAGATGCGGCCAATACCAGAGAAAGCGCTGAAATTGAAATATACGAATCACTACAGGATAAAGGCGGCAATTTGTCTATGTTACAAAAACAAAAACGGGAATTGAAGAATAGGCTGTCGCAAGCCCATGCGCTAGTTCGATCACAAAACTTGAAGAACATATCAATAGAAAATGCAATAAAAAAGGCAAAGTTTTCAATCAAATCAAGATTGGGCTACATGTCATCAGGCACGGCAAAACAAAAATCAATTTCGAAAAATTTCAAAGAAATAAACTACGCCACGACAATAGACAAAACAGTCATCATGGACCAATACTCTTTAATAGATTCTCAGAAGTTGCGCATTGTTCAAGACCTCAGTCTTATATTTCCTCTTACTCCAATTTTTGACTACACATTGAAGTTTACCATTTGCAACATCCCGTTTCTAGACATGTCGTTTTTATCAGACGATGTTGATATCAGAAGAGAACTTGAGTTATGGGTGAAAGACAAATACCAAATGGATTTAGATGATGCGATTGGAGCTGCTTATGGATTTGCATCTCAGCTTGTTGTCATGCTTTCTTATTATTTAGGTGTTTCTCTTCGATACCCTATTCAGCCTTTTGGCAGTCAGTCATTTATAGTCGATCCAATTTCTTCTATTCAGGGGTCTCGCACGTTTCCGCTATGGACAAAGGGGTCTTTGTATTTTAGATTTCAATATGGAGCGTTTTTATTTAACAAAAATGTGGAGCAATTATTGGACACCCAAGAAATCATGATAGCCGATATTAACCAAGTCATGGCTAATCTTCAAAACTTGATCTTAGTATTATCTACAGCCAAGTGTTGAACCTTTTTAGAACTCTTGACAAATTTAAATACAAAATACATTAATTAGTTGCATTATGATGATTTGTTTGTGTGCACACTTATCCACACATTGTAGTCTAGTTTGTTGGTACATTAGGTTTGGCCTATGGTTAAACATTAAGATAAAGCATTATATAGAACGTCTAAAATTTAATTATTTTTTACAATCTTCATAACTTCATTAAATCATCAAGTCCAATCAATTCTTCCTGCTGAGTTGAAACGAGCTGATTTGGGACTAATGATTTTTCAGAAAAATAATGAGTATTAAGTAGTTCTGTAAAATCACATGACTTACTGCTAGTACCATAACTTTCCACCACCAAAAAAGCTCTGAAGAGTCTTTACCACTCGATTTTTTCTATTATTTTTTTTCTTTTCTTCTTTATTCAAAAACAACACATTTCAACAAATCTATTTTTTATTATGACTGAAGTTGATGAATTTAACGATTTTGCCAAACTATTGGATGGCCTTCATTTCAACAAATATCAAGATGTGTTTGATATACTAAAAGAGTATAAAATTGTGCTGAGCAACAAGTAAGTTTATAGTACTTTTTTTGTAGTAAAAGTAAAACTAACAATTTTTCATTATAGAGCTCAAGTGGTTGGCGAAACAAAGGGAATTGAGAATAAAGATTTTGCATGGTTTGAGCTTGAAGCGCGTACCTGGGACATTTTTGACCGTTTGGTCAGGTAAGTACGACAAGAATTGAATTTTTTTCCATGTTGCCTTAGTTCTAACATGGTTTTTTTTTTTGGTTTTTTTTTTTTGTTCTTTAGCTTCCGCAACTCTGAGAAACCCAAGAATTTCGAATTATACCAATTCTCTTCGCCTGCCGTCATCCAAGATCATTACTTTCGAAGCAGCACGGCAGCACAAGAAGACTACATAGTTATACAATGGCTTCAAGATTCATTAGAGATCCCCAACAGACCTGCTGACATCAGAGGAACTAAATGGAGCAATACTAAACATATCCTCAAATACGGTCAGCAGAATGCCAAAGATTCCCTTATTTCAGAATTAGATCTCGACGCTCCTCTTCGCCAACAAAAATCAATTACCAACGAAGACAAGAATTACGAACATTCCATTTACAAATATGCCTTTGAACTCATCAGAGCACGGAAATACCATGAAGCTGTTCAGTTTCTGAAGCATACCGGAAACTGGTCGTTGTTGTTGACAATGAAAGGATTAACCGAATATTCAGACCCAGAAATTGATGGTAGTATCATTGGAACATCTTCAAACGAAGGCATAGTACACAAAGTGCTGTGGAGAAGGATGTGCTGGCAGTTGGCACAATCACCAGATCTGGATACTTATGAAAAAGGAATCTACGGCGTATTAAGTTCTGATATAAACTCGGTTTTACCCTTAAGCAACACATGGGAGCTTCAATTGCTAGCGTACTTGTCTTTCTTGGCTGCCGCCAAATCTGAAAATGTCTTGATTGAATCTGGAAATTTTGACAAAGACGTGTTGAACATTCGAATTCCAAGCCCCAGTTTCAGCTCGACCAAAGAGATTCTTAACGCTCTCTCATCTTCCAGCATTGACAAAATTCGACAGGAAAGCGAGCATATTTACCGACAGTACATTTCTTGCGTCATCAACAATGATTTAGATCCTATTGTCAACTCTACTGCTGAGTATGTTGAAACATTTAACCAAGACAGCCAGCCTTCTGCTTTTGAAAACCTCGGCAGAGCTGTCAGAACCGCTGTTCATTTGGTTTTGTTTTTCCAAACGATTGGAGTCAAAATAGGTGATGAAAAATGCCGAAACTTTTTGATTCAAACATATATTGAGCTATTAAGAAGTAAAGGCAAAAGCGACCTCACTCCTTTATACGTTTCATACCTTCCTGAGGAAGAGGCTCTTGATGCTTACTCATTTATTTTAGCAGCAATTGAGGATAACGACGAGCGAGTTGCTCAAATCAAGATCACTAATAGATACGGGCTTGATGTCCCAAATACCATTAGACGCGTTGTCAAGCGTGTTTTTGAAGAAAACGCGTCGCAATACCCACAAAACAAGCATTTTGATTTCACATACGAGGTCAGCCAGACGGATGTGCACATGTGCAAAGCAGCTGAATGGTTTTACGTTAAAGAGATGTGGACTGATTGTATTCATTCCGGTGTTTCTTTTTACAGAATGTTCCTTGGATCTGGCAAAATTCAAGCTGCTCGTGAGTTTGGAAGCATCATTCCATTTTCCAATGTTTTGAAGCAAGAAGATGAACAGAGCAAAGATTCTGACCGAGTTGAATTAATGGAATACATGCGCTTGATGGAATGCTTATCGATGATTGAGTCCTGGAACTCTCATTTCGCATCTAAGCCCACGGAAATCACCAACACTTGGAAGCGATCTGCTATCGAAATGGTCACCAATACATCTGACCTCATTCATGATTTGTGCAAGACTTGGATGATCAAGGTCATTGATTCAAGCAGCGATAAAGAAGCAGTAAAAGAAGTGTCTAGAATCCGTACCCACTACATTTCATTTCTCCTCATTGAGTTGCTTCGTATTTTTGTTGAAGCTCAGCTGGCTGACTTTGATTTCTTGAAACAGGGTGTTAACCTCTCTGTTTTTGTTGCTTCTGATGACTACAAGTTGTACCAACTCTTGGTTGACAGCAATAAACTTCAAGTTTTCTTGGAAGGAATCGCCAGCGCTAGCGCTGACGGCGTTATTCTTGGTGAAAAGGGAATTTTTGAGTAAAAACAATAAATAATAGAAACTTTTTTTTGTCTAAATAATGCTTTAGTTATTAAATACATAAATATAGAGCCAATAATTTATCAATTCTATTCACACTTTAATTCAACGTCGATGCTTTTTGATAAAGCATGTCGACAGAATTGGGCATTTGCTTTACTATTTCAGGAGCTGAATCATAGGTAGCATCTGCCTTGGGCTATTCATAAACGAGCAACCATCCATTTCCTAGATACAAAACACCATGGAAAACTTGGTCCAAAATCAGTTGACTTAACTATCCTTCAACTTGTCGAATATCTAACCTAATAAATCAGGAAATGTGGGATACTTCAACACACGAAAACGGTTCAATGACTTTGACAAGGTCTTGTGTATCGTACAAATCAGAAAAGTGGGAGCGAATAAACGAATCTGAAGAAAGTTCATTTTCATAGGTTTTGGGTGCTAGTTCAACCTCTTTTAGCTATTTGTTGGATAATGCAGAGGCATTTGCCTTCATAGCATAGACTTCACGGCCCGAGTATTTTTGAACAGTCTTGTTGATGAGCAATTATACAATGTCATCAGAAAGATTAAGCATAATCTTTGAAAGAAACAGATCTTTCAAAACTGTAAGCGCTCTTGGATATTCTTGGTCAGCAAACCCTTCAAATGCTTCATAAAAGTATGAGTAACCAGTCTTGTAATCTTTGCCTTCTGATTGCAAGATACCACTCATCATACCAAGACTTGCTTGCATTAACAGAGGGGTATAGATAGCATTGGTGCTGGTTCTTGCACTAGTATGCCTGGTCTTGGTTTTAGGAATTTTTCGCAATACATGGTATACTTTCGTTTCCAAAAGCTGGACCTCAATCAGTACCACTTTGTCATCTAAACGCTTTAGTTCTTTTGACCAAGAGTTGATGAGACGTATAACTTCATTGTAAGATTTTCTTTCATATTATAGTGAGATGAGACGGGTTGAAGGCCTTGACGAAGAAAGTTGCGTTTTTCAGAAATGGCCCAGTCAATGCAATCGTTAATAGTATCGATTTGGATATCAATTGTGTTGGGAACAGTAGGAAACAACTCAATCAAGTCTCGGATTAAATAATGTGTTAGCTCAGGACTTTGATAATGGTTTCAGGTATTTACTTACTGATCTTTGCGGTTTTGGCCTTTGCAAAAAAACCAAGAACTGTTCGTGATGATTTGATTAAAGTAACTAATTGGTCAACTTTGCTATATTAAATGTTAGTTTCTTACTCCTTGTAAAAAAATTTGAAACCAAACTCGAATTGAGCTTACTTATGATGCTGGTACAGCTTTACTAACTCATAGAGAGCATTTTCCTGAACTGATGCTGTGATAGAGTTGGAAGTATTTGATTCAAGGATTGCGCGGTATGTAGGCTCTGCTTCGGCCAATTTCTGGTGTTTGGCAAAACTGCGCACAGATTCTAATTGAGATTATACTGAAGATTGTGACATGACGATGATAAAATAGAATGTAGTATGGAAGAGACAAAAAGAAGGATATAAGAGTCTAGTAAAACTATTACCACCTGAATATCCACACATTCACAGCAGGGTAAATC
The DNA here is from genome assembly GCA_030578715.1 of Magnusiomyces tetraspermus. Taxonomy (NCBI): domain Eukaryota; kingdom Fungi; phylum Ascomycota; class Dipodascomycetes; order Dipodascales; family Dipodascaceae; genus Magnusiomyces; species Magnusiomyces tetraspermus. The sequence goes on along the minus strand of JAKTYL010000019.1, from coordinate 227,741 downwards.
TGAAAACGCAAGGTACAAACTATATTAATGTAAACAAATTGAAAACTAGTCTAAAAAATTGAATTTTTCGTTTTTAAAAGAGTAAAATAGTGAATGATATTTTGGGTATATAACAAAAAAAATTTAATTAAACATTAAACCTTCTTCTTTCGCGAGAAAAAGAAGTTTCTCTTTCTTGGCCACTATGTTCACTTACCGAACGACCAGTGAAATATCCAGCAGGATGATAAAACAACTTGACTTCAGGCACACCTGATCTTCTTCGTACAGCATTAGCTACTCTCAACGATGATGGAAACACGGGTGCAGTGAATAGCGTAGGCTGCTGTGAAGGTAATAACGGCGAAGCCGAAGGCTGGGACGGAAAATTTTGTTGCAAATTGGCAGGAGTATGAGCTTCAGCGTGGCTATTCCGGGTTTTGAATTTGTTATCGAGAGATGGCAAGAAAAAGTCGACAGATCCGTCAGTGCCAACCATTGCGTCATGTGTAGGAACAGAAATCAAAGGCTTGACGACCTGGTTTTCGTACTCAACAAACACTTGCTTTTGGATGATTTCTCTATCAATTTGCATTGTCAAAAAGTAAAAGACCAAGTGGTATAAAATAAGTGATACCAATGCTAGCAAGACTAGTAAAGTTGGCGATATTGGGACAAAACAAAGTCCAAATGCGTTTATTGGTGAAAAGATTGAAAAGAAATAGAGTGAGAACGTTGGCGGATCCCAGACATCAAGTGCCCAAGCATAAAGAAAAGGTTCAGACTCATTTGCTTTACTATTTCCATCATTCTCTCCAGACATTGTTTCTTGGTATTGCTCTTGGGTAGTATCTTCAACTGATGACCCTTCAAATGGAATTTTGACCAACCGACAAGACGGTGTCTTTGGTTTTTCAGTAATCTGCTGTCCAATCAAAGTATACCGACGCGTTTTCTGAACAGCCAGTAGGGTATTAAAAATTGAAATGGCAACCAAGCCAAATTCCAATACAACTATTGAGCTTAACAAAAGCGCTACACCTTTATTGCTGGAATAGTCCACTTCAAAAATATCGTCGTCATTTGCTGATTTTGAAAACAGGCTACTCCATTTGAGCTTTGAACGGTCTGTAATGATTCTTGACAAAAAGAGAGCAACATTGCAAAACACAGCACCTTTAATGCTAATCAAACTTGTGTAGTTTTCCCAGTCCACCGTTTCAATTGCTTCATTCAGTTGGAGCCACCAGTCTAGAGGTTTTGAAAGTAGGCGTGTAGCCAGGGGCTCTTGTCTAACAATTCTTTGCGTTCGATGCCGTGATTTTTTCATATTTGGAGGCTTGTTCAATGAGAAGGAAATCTGGAGAAAGAAAAGAGCAAAAAAAAGAACAAAACCGAGAAAACAAAATGGTATCTCAAACTCAATTTATATGCACGTGATCATTATTTTGAGTGACGTCAAAATCAACGATTTCATGGTCTATTTTGTTTGCCAAAGACATTACTAGCAGAATACATGACACTTAAATTTTGTTTTTTTCAAACGTCTCGCATATAAGAGAATTTATCTAGAATGACTATAATAATTACAAAGATTTAACAATAACGCTACATTGTATCATGATCCATCCTTTTGGACCGCTATGACTATTACACACTACAAGTGACATAAACTAAAAGTCTGAAATGTGTATATTTGTAACAATGGTCTACTGAGAAAACGAAATAAAAGAACGAAAAAACATAAAAAAAAATAAAACGAAACATAGAAAAAATGTAAAATAAATGCAATAATCATATGAGAGAAAAAAACAGAATTAACCTAAATGCTCGGTGGAGTTCCAGTATGGCTTGTTTTTCAAGATCCAAGGATGCTCAGCAACCTTTTCAAGAGGAAATCTCTTTTCAGGCGAATGCTGTAAAAATCTTCTAATAATGTCCGAGGCTTCAGGTGATACTGACAAGGGTATTTTCAAATCAACTCGCGAAATGCGCTTATAAGTGGCAGCATGGCCAGCTTCTTCAAATGGCGGGTTGCCAACAAGGAATTCGTAAGTCAGAATGCCAAGTGACCAAATGTCAACTCTATAGTCGTGCTCTTTTGCTTCAACCATCTCTGGGGGTAGGTAATCCAAAGTGCCGCACATTGTAGTGCGTCGCGAGGTAGGTGTGTGTACACTCCATCCAAAGTCAGAAATCTTAATGTTACCGTCGAGGTCTAGCAAAATGTTTTCGGGTTTGATATCTCTATGAATAATATGCTTCTTGTGCAAATAAAGCAAAGCATTTGACATCTGATAAATGTATTTGGAAGCACGGACATCGTTGAAAACTCCTTTTGAGCGAAGAACTTTAAACAACTCGCCTTGTGCAACGTACTCAATAAGCAAGTAAACGTTCTTGTCATCATGAAAGTGGCCGTATAAACGAGAAATATTGGGGTGACGAAGATTAGACTGGATTTCGACTTCTCGTCGAAATTGCTTTTCAACCTTGTACTGGATAAGTTCCTTCTTGTGCATCGCCTTCAGCGCACAAATGTATCCAGTTTTCTTATCTTTAACACAATACACTTTGCCAAACTTTCCCTTTCCTAGCTTCTTGCCAATCTCGAAATCTGAAATGCTAAATTGTCGATAGGGAGAGCTAGAAAGGCCAGCCGGTGCGCTGATTTTGATCCCAGATAGAGGGTTCGAGAGCCTTACAGTGTTTGGGTCGATAGAGCCTCGAGCTCTGAGATTGGCTGCTGAAGATTTTGACAACACAGAGTTTGTGGAGCTGGGTAAAGGACGAGGTGGAGGAGCGTCTGAAGACATATGAGAAGAGCGCCATTGACCGGCATTCAGTTTGACAACTGGCCTGGTGGAATGCGATGGCTGTTGTGACTGGGCATGGCTGACTTTCATGACTGAGTGTGACGATAATCCTTGCTTTGATGTGAGTGCGCCGTTTGATGAAAAAGGTCTGGTGTTGTAAGTATTTGCTGGTTTGGTCCCGGGCTTGAGCTTTTGTTTTGTTAACGAGTAAGGATGGGTGTTTTCGTTATTGATTGATACACCAGAGATTCCGGACTCTAAAGTTGAAACAGACATGATGAAAAGAAAGGAAAGAAAATACGAGAGAGAATGAAAACAAAAATGAAAATAAAACGAAAATAAAATGGAAATAAAAACGAAAGGACTTAATGATAAATGAGAGTCGAGTTAAGTGAAAAGGTAAAAAAAAAACTATATAAAACAAAGAAAAGCAAGGCTTTGGATAAAATGGAGGTTTCAGCCACGCCCGCGAAACAAAAGGACTGTCTGGAAAGGAAACAATATTTTTTTCGGTACACACCTAAAAATTTGTTAGGTAAAAATTTGTAATTATTTCATAATCTTTTTTGGTTTTTTTTTTTGGTATATTACTATTTTACAGTCAACTATCTACATTTTTTTTATAAATAACAAACTATACACTATACCAATACCAATGTCTAATTTAACTCAATTAAAAGCTCTGGAAGATTGGGCACACAAAAATAGCATTCTATGTTCAGACGATGTTACCTTCGCCCAAGGGGCATTTGGCAGTGCACTAGTCGCAACAAGACCAATTCATGGCAACCCCGAGAAACCCACTCTTTTGATATCCTGTCCTGAAAAGTACCTCATTGGACCTCGACTTGCACACGAAACGTTTAAAGAAATTTGGGAAGAAAACCCACATATTCGTCAACCATTAATCAAGCTTGCGTTTTTGGCTGAAGTATGCAAAGGTTCTGATAGCATTTGGAAATTATATTTTGATATTTTGCCAAATTCTGATGAAATCAATCTGCCTACATGTTGGACCGAAGACGAGCTGGCATGGCTTCAAGGAACAAATATTTACGGAAACGTCGAAAGCCGTAAAATTCAATGGGATCTAGAACTGGATGATCTCAAGGCATATGTCGACACCTTTGATTGGGACACTGTTTCTGCTGAAAAGTACTATTGGGCTTCATCAATTTTCCTCTCTAGAGCGTTTCCAGCACGCGTGATTTACAATGGCAACGAATACGATTGCGAGGAACTGAATTTGAGTATGCTGATACCTGTTCTTGATTCGCTTAACCACAAGCCAGAAACACCGGTGTTTTGGAAAGCCAGTTCAGACTCTTTTACTTTTTCAGCTGGTTATGAAGTTAAAGCTGGCCAAGAGATTTTCAACAATTACGGACCAAAAGGCCATGAAGAACTGTTGATGGCATATGGATTTTGCTTAGATACCCAAGATTATGACTTGATGACTTTGAAACTGTTGTTACCACCGGTTGAAGGAATTTCGGAAGTTGTCACCCAATACGACTTAGAGACAATTGAAGGCTACATTGTGTCGCACTTGACACTAAACACGCCATTGAACCTTCCTTTACTGAACTTTTTCACATACATGAGCCACAAGTCTGAAGAAATGAACGGAGCTTATTTCCCGACATCTAACTTTTCGACTGTCGACAAAATGCGAGGATGCCAATCACTTATGGCTGCGCTTGGCCAGAAATATGCCAAAGTGGAAGAAGGTAAAGTGGAATTGAATAAGGATGAAAAGAAGTCGCTGAGCTTGATGTCTAAGAAACGTTACGAGTGTGCCAAAACGTACAAAGACGGACAAGAAGCAATTTTGCAAAAGTCCATGAGCAAGTGTCAAGAACTTTTTGCTGATTTGGTCCAAGAGGCTACTGTAAAGGTCAGCTTTGAAGAATTGTTCCAAGAAAAGACATACAACACAATTTTAAGGGAAATGCTGGAGCTTTCGGAAGAAGAGAGTTTGTTTGAGGATGGAAACGGTGATATGGCAGTTATTGTTATTTCAGCTTTGGAAAAAGTTAAAGGTAAAGAATCCAAGATCTATGCCGAGTTGGAAAAGGTTTGGGTCAATATCGATGAAATGACCTTTGAAGGATTACCAAATAAACAAGAGTACGAAGAGTTGCTTGAATGGTGCGATTTCAAGGGCCTGAAATCCAAAAGCGGACTGGAAAAGTATCTTGGATCTAAAGACATCAATGCCAAATTACTGGCCGAGACCAAGTCTTCTATTGCATGTCATGGGTTCTGGAAGAATGAAACTGAGTTTATGTATATTAAATAAGTTGAAATACTAGGATTAAGAAATTAGATATTAACCTCTAAGCCGTGTGTATCATCTGAAGACTTTCACGTGTAGATATAGATTTTATTTGTATGTATTTTTACATACATTTTGCTGGGAACGAGTTTCCTTTTTTAGTGTCATTGTGTATGTGTACACTGATAAGAAGATTAGACTAACAACTCGCAGTGGTTATGTGTATCGTGGCTGGTGTCTTTCCAAACCTGGACGGGTTTTAGGGTAATAGCAATACTCCGAAAAGAGGTTATTATGGAACAATTGATTTTCAATGCTAATTTAATTATGTTTAATAATTGATTATAGTATTTACAAGTTCCAGTTTAATAATAGAATATTAATAAATAAAATAAAAACAATACTAAATTACGGAGACATCGAGACATCTGTACTGAGGCAGCGATTGTAAGATACCCGGCTTACCTAAGCCTTATGTTTTGGAAAGGCTGAACTGAAGGGTATCTTTTGGATTTCATATGGCGGCTAAAGTTGGTTGCGTCTTTTTTAAACAAAAAAAGTCATAATAAAACAAAAAGATGCGTAATAAGACCCAATAGAACTGATAGAAATGAAAAAATGTCAAGGTTTGGAATTGTAGAATAAATTAATAAAATAAATATATATTTCCAAATTATATGCCGAATAAAGTAGGAACACTGCATTGGAAACAGGGCTTGGGAAATATTTGGATCATCACCACTACGTCATTACTTCTGATACCATTACAATACACGCTGTCTCTTTTTTTCTGGGAATGGAAGGTTCAACCTTTTTTAATTCTTTGAAACGGCTTTCGGATCACAGTAATAGGCGGTTAACATCAAGTCAATGATTTTCAAGTGTCTGTATGTAAATCACCAATTTCTATTTAAACCAGTGATTTTCTTTGTTTTTTGATCTTTTTGGTTGTTTCGAGAATATATATTTCTACTATCACTATCATCATTGGTTACCCTTACTATTCTTTACTTTTTTAAATTTTAAACTTCAACTATCAAATACTAAAAACACTAGTTATTTATTGTACACTATACAACGATGAGCAAAGTACGCCGTGTCGAACTACACGAATATGAAAAGGCTAGAGATACACTAGTTAAAGCCTTTACAGAAGATGAGTGCGCTGAATACCTGACGAATTGTGACGGCAACACCCCTGAACAACGCGCAAAATTGGATAAAGATATCTTTGAGTACATTGTTTATGCTCACTTGTTGAAAGGTCTTGTATTAACAGTCGGCGATTGGGAAGGTATTGCATGTTGGATGCCTCCAGGTCAAAACATGGACGACATGTGGACGATTATGAGATCTGGCATGTGGAGACTCAACTACAAATTGGGCAAAGAGTCAAGGGTTCGATATTTCAACGAGTTTTTGCCAAAACTCCATGATGGCAAGGCTCAAGTGCTTAAAGAACGCGATAACAACAGTTGGTACTTAATTTACATTGGTACTGTGCCTGAAGCCCGTGGTAAAGGTTATTCTCGTATGTTGGTTGAATATGTCACTGCTATGGCAGATAAAAACAATGAACCGTGTTATCTGGAGTCTTCCTCTGCTGCAAATCTGCCAATTTATAAGCGTTTTGGGTTTGAGCCTAAAGCTGAATTATATTTGACTCGAGGCGAAAAGCCGGTTGAATTGCACTTGATGGTTAGGGAACCTCACGTCACTAAAGATGATTCTGATGATTAAGCTTAAAATAAAATGTAAAATACAGTTACATAAATTCAATAAAGATTCTGATCATATAACCTCATGACCATTAAACTGTTGGGATTTTCTAATAGCAAGGTTTAGTTGGCAAGGGTTGGTTCGATTGTGGGGGTTGACAAACTATAAAAGCCGTTCAATTCCACGATTTCAAGGATCAATTCTCAACTTTTTATTTTATTTTGTTTTACTCCATACGAAAAAATGGCATACAAGTAAGATTTCTTTTATTTTATTTTTTATCAAAAACGCCAAATATTGTATATCATTGATCTTTTTATACTAACCCGAACGGAATATTATAGCTGGAAACTCACGTCTGCTTTTGTTGCCCTCGCTGGTGCTGGTGTCGTCATGGCTGCTAGAAGAACCTGGTATTCACCAACGGTTAAAAAATACCCGCAAGATAAAGCCGTTCCTGTTGAACGTTCTGGTGGAGGTATCTGATCCAACTGTGATTAGCTATTTATGATATTGATTTTGGCTACGATTGATATTTTGTTTGTTTATGGTTTTATTTTATTTATTGATTTTTATTAATTGATTGATTTATTTATTTTAACAGTTGGCAAAACCCAGGTCCATTACAGATGTCATTATTTAGTGGTGTTACCAAATTAGCTGCTATCCCTAACAACTTTTTTATATGCAATGCATGACGTTGACATTTCGGAACTCAGAATAAAAAAGGTTTAAACACCTATCAGTGGTACTACTACAACACACAACAATTTAAAACTCACTGTTTCTTTAGTTCCTCGTGTGCATAACCGGTTTTATTATCAAAACACAATGTTTTAATTGCTTAAATAAATAGACCCTCATATCCAAACCTTTTTTCAATCCATATACCCGTCTTCAAACGTTCGAAAGACAATGTGGAACATTCTGTTTTGGAACTAGTGTGGTTTTTAATTATGCGTTCTGTTTTAATACCTGTTTAGTTCAAAGCCTGAAGCAAGAGTCAAAGAACTTCCTTGGACAAAGTTGATTTAGGAACAATACATTAATCAAAATCGTACACACAAGTTTCCTCTTTTTTTTTCTTTTAACTCCTTAATTGATATTTTTTAAAGCGTAAACATCAGAACAGAAGCACAACTCGTGTCCCAAATTAAACTTCTTGGAATCGTTATTATATGTATATTTATACTTATATTTATATATTCATGTGAAAAGTGTAAATAGATATATAAATAGATATATATAAAAAACGTATATAAACATGTATTAATCACTGTTTTGTTTCCCGATCCTTTTTCAAGTAAGGATTTAAACATCAGGCACAAGTATATTTTTTCTACTGATAAACTTTTTTCATTTTAATTTAATATTACTCTTTTTTGCATTCAGGTTCTCTTCTTTTTCCTTTGCTTGATTATCTTATACATTATTTGGCATTTAACTTTTATCAACTTATTTCTTTCTTGACTCTTTGACAGTTTTTTTTTTGTTTTTTTTGAAAATGATATCTCATCATCAGTCTGTAGACAAGTTGTACAGCCGTGATGAAATCATTGGTCGGGGAACTTTTGGTGTAGTTTATAAAGGGTATGTATTTGTGTTCGTTGTGACCATCAAAAAGCAAGATGTTTTGCTAACAAAAAAAACTATAGTACTAATGTAAATACCAAAAAAGCCGTTGCCATCAAGATCCTAAATCTTGATACTGTGGACGAAGAAGTCAATGATATCCAACAAGAAATTACACTTTTGTCTAAGCTTGCAAAGCGCGGCGTTCAAAACATCATTCATTACTATGGCTGCTTTTTATCTGGAAGTAAAGTGTGGATAGTTATGGACTATTGTTCTGGCGGGAGTCTTCGCACTCTTTTAAAAGCAGGCACTATAGAGGAAAAATACTCTGCTGTTATTATGAGAGAAATGTTGATCGCTTTGCACTATATCCACAAAGAGGAAATCATTCACCGAGACATTAAAGCTGCTAATGTTTTGGTTTCTCGCGATGGTGGGATTCAGCTTTGCGATTTTGGCGTTGCAGCCCAGTTGTCTAGCTCAAAGCTTCGACGAACCTCTATGATTGGAACTCCTTACTGGATGGCACCCGAAGTTATCAAAGAAGGATCTACATATAATCAAAAAGCGGATATTTGGTCTCTGGGAGTTACTCTTTTTGAAATTGTCACTGGCAGCCCGCCATATGCTGATCAAGATATTAACCGTGCAGTTCATTTAATTCCTCGTTCAAAACCAACCAGGTTAGAAGGAAGCCAGTATACTCCTGTTTTGAAAGAGTTTATTGCAATGTGTTTGGATGAAGAGCCAGAAGCCCGTGCTTCAGCAGATGATCTTTTGAAAACCAAGCTGATAAAAGGTACCAGGCAATTCTCAACCAGTATTTTGAAAGACTTGATTTTGAGGTACCAAAAATGGCGACAAAACAATAGAAATGTTCGAGATAGCTTTTTGATACCAAATGAACATGCTGCATCCTTTTATGAAGAAGAAGAAGAAGAAGAAAGTTTGTCATTCAACTGGGACTTTGAATCTTCAAATGATTCAACCCCATTATATACTAATTTGCAAAATCATTTTGGCGCAAAACCTAATTCGTCAACTTCTTACGGCAAGCGGGAAAGTATTTATTCAAACAATACTAGAGGCCAAAGCAACTTTGGAGGATATTTTTCACAAGAAGATACTATCAGAGGCATGAGTTCAAACAGCTATTCTCAAAATGAGTCAGTAGGAAATACAATTTCTGGATCGTTTCCTCTAGGCTCTTTTGGAATTACAGAAAGCCATCCATTATTAGACATGTTCAAAGAAGAAGGGAAAGAAGGGCCAATATCCGGTTCCCCAAACCTTCACAGCTCTGGGTTCAACGATAGGAATGGCATTCCAGGCGACTTGAGCTATCAAGATAATGTTACATTGTCGTGCAGTATGAACATCAGCATACCACCAATTACCATACCTTCATTTTCACCACCCTCTTCATCTTCAATACAGACATCCTTTCAAAGCTATCCATCAACAGAAATTGATTTGACTTCTCTTAATATTTTGGGATCTCATACAATTATCAATACCTCCACGCCAGCTGGACCTGGTGTTTTATCCAATGGACCTCAGTTTCCAGTCTTTAATTCATCTAGCAGTCCAATTAACAACCCTTTCACATTAGCTTCTTCACCAAATCTCTCTGCACTTTTAAATAAAACATCCCAAAGTTCCAACTTGTCTAAGGGTCTAAAGGCTGAAAGCCAACAGCTCAATTCAACTCAAAACTCTATTCCAATTCATTTTCCTCCTCCTCCCAGACAAGATCATTTTGATTCACAAATGACAGGATCATTTTCCAGTAATCATAAAATTCAAATCTCGACGTCTGCCTCAGATGCAAACCTCAATTCCTTGTATGCTCACCCAACTCCGCCAGCAGCACCAACATCGTCATCTTTTTCGGTAATAAACAATACTACGTCGCAGTCCATGCCTTCACCTAGTCATGCAAACAGACAAGCGTCAAGCTCTTCTAGTTTGAGCCCGACTCTCTCACGTAATCGACAACAACCTGTTCAACCTGTAGAACAAACACAACCAGAAAAACCAGCACTGCGGAAAAACACGATTGACGAGGCTGACTTGAATGCAAACAAAATGCAAACCAGTTTGACAAAAAAAGGCTCTGCAGGTCAAAACGCGCACACACTATCTACCTCGCCGTCAACACTACCAGCAATAGCAGACACTTTACCAGAAAAAAGTCATTCTTCACATGAAGAGTCTCTCTTTACTGCTAGTTTAAAACGGTCAGCGGAAAAACAAGGTTCCTCTTCAAGTTTGGAAAAAGGGATTATGCTTGGTGCTGATGACAATAATAAGCAAACACAAGATTCAAAACAGTCAGCTGCCAATCCTATTCAGCCTTTTTTTACAAAAGAAAACTCCAAGAAAAGCTGCAAAAATGAGAATAATACTGATACTAACACTAACACCACTAATCCTAATACTAATACTAATACTAATACTGCATCTTCACCTCAACAGCAGCAGCTCACTAAATCCGAAATCCAAAGCCATCAACAACAACAATACAATAAACAACTCCAGAATTTACAGCAGCAGCAGTTGAAAAAATCAATTTCAGACTCTGAAGCAACAATTTCTGTACCAGGATTTGTACCTATTCCAAAAGACATAATTACAATTACCAGTAACACAGTAGAAAATGCATCTAATTCTGCGACTACTGCTACTAGAGACTATGAAAAACATGGCTTAAAGTCAAGGTCTACTTCCAGTAGCTCGGAAAAAAAACACTCGCACAAGACAACAATAACAATCTCCGAAAATGCCAGTTATAACGAAAGCACCACCTACAAAGACAAAGATTACTCAAGCCATAGTCGAAAAAAACATGAAAATGGCACAATATCTGATACCTTACTTGGTGTTGTTGAAAACAATACGAACAACAATCATAAACCAAAACCCAAACAGCGTAATTTTAAATCTGAAAAACTCATTTTTCCTCCTCTACGAGATCTCAATTGCAATATTCTACTAGATATCTGGTCAAAAGAGGCTGTTGTGGGCGAGCTCGGTTTACAATTTGAATGCCTTGCAGCGGCACTTGACATTCTTGACAAACAGTTTTCGAGATTTATAGATGAGTAGTAGCGGTTTGTCTTTTATTTATTTATTGTGAAGTTTAAAAAAAAAAGAAACCTTTCAACACAGTTTGTGTAAATATAGTTTAGAAATAATCGATTAATTTGAAAATAAAGAAATAACAAGCGCTCATTAGTAAAAAAAAATTATTAACAATAAAAAGAAAAACACATTTTCATTTGATTTTATGAATTTGTACATTAAAAAAGAATAGTTTTTAGTATTTGATGAGTTAGTAGTAGTAGGATAATAATAAAACTGGTGTGTGTTGGAGTTTGAGGAAGAAAAAAATATAGACCGCATTAAAAAGAAAGCAAATAAATGGAATGAGAAAACAAATGATAAACTAAAAAGGCAATGAAAGCTATTAGTTTAACATTTATTTCTTGACAGCAACAATATTGTCCAAGTCAGCTCTCTCAAAGGCAGCAGCCTCAGCTTCCAAAATGTAAGGAATGAGGTATGGCTTGTCCTAAAACACAGATGATAATAATAAAAAAAGCGATAAAAAGTTAGTTAAATCAAATAATCTTCCAACAATAAAAGCATAAACTTCATCTAAAAAAAGCTTTAAATTACACATACATCAGCAGCAGTCATGGACTCATTCTTGGGGAGAATCTGGGCAGAAAGAGAAAGCTGGGAGGCGGTCAAGAGTCTGTAGACACGGTCGTAAGACTCCTTTTCGTCAAGTCGTCGAATAGCGGTTTGAACAACGTCGCTCTCTTCAGCAATCAAGTCGTCGAACTTAAGACCCATTCGGCGGTAGCCAGAGAAATTGACAAAAGTCTTGGAAAGAGGAACAAAGATGGAGCTGAGCATGGGGGACTTGAGAATGTACTCAGAGATCTTGACGACAGAAGTAACAGATGCCATGTTGAATATATATATATATGTATATAAAATAATGTGTATGGGTTTGGGGTTTGAAATGCTAGTTGAACAGAAGTCGGTTGTTGAGCTTTTGTTGCCTTGAACACTGAAAAAGGAAAAGGAGGAAATCTGGAAAATGTTTCAATACCACCTTAGTTGAATATTTTCTACTGGTGCTTTACGGCTAATTTCGTTGGTGTACCAAAGCATTGTACGTGATTGGATAATTTGTGATTATGTGTTTATTTGTAATCATTGTCGACTTGATTTTCAGTCACGTGGATAATTGGTTGTTTACAATTAGCAGTTTTTCCCTCTTGATCTTGAACATATGAAAAGGCTCAGTCGAGTCTTGTTTTTGGTTAAGGTTGTATTGTTGAAACGATCTATGTATATTTCTTGTTGAATTTTTGATATGACTCTGTACTTTTAGACAATTCAAGCCATTAGAAGGTTCAAAAATTTAAAGAAACATATATACACTATAGGATAAGTACATAAGCATTGTCGAAACCAATGAGTAGGTTGTTTGAGATAATATTTTGCTGAAAATTGATTGCAATGAAATAAGAAAGAATGAGAATCGGCGCCAAAGCAGCCACTACCGGCTGAACCTGTCTGACCAAATTTTAATTGTTGAGCCCCAATTGTATAAAAGGTCTACGAATTTTGTCTACAATAATACAAATTGTCTTACAAGTTTTGAATAAACAATGTCAAACTTATAAAACTAGCTTGTTTCTGTGTTTGAAGAATATCACCTGGACAAATATTGGTTATTTATCCAAAGCGAGTTAAACAAAATCTTGATAGTCAATGCTTGCTTGGTGCAACTTTAACGTTTTGCTGAAGGCAACTTTGGTCAAGATATTGGATGATGATGAGCTGGAGTGTTGACGCTATTTATTTTGAGCAGTCTTCAAGGTAGAGAGCACAGATTCATGTCCATAAGTTCATTTTCTTTGCAATTGATATATATTTTTCCAAAAATATGCCTGTTTTGGCAAGCACATTTTTAATTTTTAAACTCTTCGCCTTGGATGGTAGCAACTAACCGTCGGGTATGAGCAATTGCCCTAAATTCACAGAGCCAAATACCTTGCCATGTTCCCAAAGCCAACTTGCCGTTAGAGATGGGGATATTCAAGCTTGTGCCGACCACTAAGAAATACACATGTTAGATTACTTTAGAAAAACCAAATAATTCAATTCATATAATACATACAAGAACTTTTCACATGAGCTGGCATGTCATCAGGACCTTCATCAGCATGTCTATACATTGAGCCTTCGGGAACAACTCTAGACAACGCATCAGTCATATCGTCTCTCACATCAGGATCCCAGTTTTCGTTGAGAGTCAAGCCAGCAGAAGTGTGTTGAACAAACAAGTTGAGCATGCCGATGTTGACGTTTGAGATTTCTGGGATATTTTCGAGAACAACGTCAGTAACAAGATAACATCCTCGAGACTTTCGGGGTAATGAAAACTTTTTTTGATACCAAACCATTGTTGATTGTAATTTTTGAAAACCAAAGTTTAAATTGAATTGACGATATGAAGAATCAATGATTTTGTAATTGTTTTTTTGTTTTTCTTTTTTTACTCGTTCTTCTGGCGATGGGTTGCTTTGTAGGTGAGAGTAATTTTGTGTCTGGTTCCAAAGGTGGTACTGTCTAGATCTGTGTGCTTATCTTTCAGCCTCACATAAATAGCCCTCGGTCTTCTCCAAACAAAAAAGTGCAAAATCGAGAATTATATAAGATAGACCCTATCCATGTTTTTTCCATTTTCCGGTTTTTCCACTTCTTTTTTCATCAACACAGCACATCACTCTAAAACATCGGCATGGTTCTTGCAACTTACGAAATCAGTCCAGAGTTGCCTGCAATTTCAGCTACTCCACTTACCCCGGAAGCGTTCAAGCCTTTTGGGTATATTATTTCTCCAGATCACTTGCAAAACGACGCTCATTCGGCTTCAGCAAATCAGGGAACTGCTGTTAAGTTTATTGAAATTTCAAAAAGCGAGTCGCAATACAACAAGAGCTCTTCTGGGAAGAGACCAGACTTTACACGGTGGAACTTGTTTAGATGCTCTCCTCCAAACCACTTGATCACTGAATCACACAGTTCGGCATCCTCGGTTTATTTGTCCAAAGTGTTGGAGCAACACCCATACTCCACGCAAACGTTTCTCCCGCTTGGTCAAAACACTGACGAATATGCATATATGGTCATTGTGGCCAAAACAGGTCCACAAGGACTTCCAGACCTCAACACTGTGCAAGCGTTTCTTGCAAAGGGTAACCAAGCGGTCACTTATGGTGTAGCTACCTGGCACGCACCAATGGTTGTATTGAATCATCAAGTTGATTTTGCCGTTTTGATCAACGAAAATGGTGAAGCTGAAGAAGATTGTCGAGAAGTATATATGGACCCTGGTATGAAAATCAGTTATAACGCTGGGTCTAAGAAAGAAATATTGGTAAAATTATAGCATATCTATTCTTAGTTGACGTTTGATATATTATTTTAGTAGTAAATAAACTTAATAGTTAAATTTTGAACACTTTTTTTTTTTTTTTTGGTTGTGTTTGAGTATTAGCTATGACATATGTTTATGAGTTCCTTGTTTAAACCAATGTTGGTTTCAAACATTGTTTTAATAAACACCCAACCAGTTTTTTTTTTTTTTCTTTTCATATTTTTTTCCCTCTCCACTTTTTTTCATATTTACCATTGGTTTTTTGTTTTTGAAAATTTGACACTGCATACCTTTCCTCTCTTCATACTTGCTCTTTAAATGTCAGACTCGAGCGCCAGTTTGAGCGAATATGCGCCATTATTCCAAGAAATTTCATCTTGTCACAATCCTCGGTTCATTGTCAAGAAATGGATCCGTGAAAGCAAACGAAAGCGCGATATTGTTCGGAAAGAATGGCAAGACCATGTAGGTCGCAAACGTCAAAGATTTGAGTATCAACACAGCCCTTCTGACTCTGTAGAGTCTACGCACTCGTTGTTTCCTGGGAAAGGTCATTTCAAAATCATGAAAAAACTACACACGTTTGAAACCCATTCGTTTGGTGATATCAAGTCGGCTTCCTTTAAATTCAGCAGTGATTTCAAGCCAGTATTCTCAAACCCAGCACCTTCCCAAGCAACTGACGAATTTTATTCAAGTCATACCGATGCCGAAACTCCAAATCATGTTCAAAGTTAGACCAGATCTATCTGTGGCACATCAAGTTTTTCCTTGAATCATTTTTTCAACCAACTTGACAGTTTCATTTTTATTTCAATACTTTTTATGTTTAATCATGTTTATACATCACTTTCATATATTTATTTAATGTTTTATCCTAATATACTCAATACATTCATTCTAGTTTTATCTCCAAATCAATGAGCCGGGTGGCTGGTTTAGCACAACCAACTTGGAGTGACTAGGCAAGGCTGAACCAGTCTAACAGTTACTACTTAAGGAATATTTATGCGTACATTCCAGTACACCAGTTTATTTCGTAAATTTTTGGCTTGTCCCTTCATGTCCGTTTTTCCAGTTTATTAAAAAAACCGTTTTTGTTTTTTTGTATCATTTATTTTTAATATCTCAAAATGCCTATCCTTCAACCATCTGGAAGTATCAAACTGACTAACATTTCGCTGGTGCGTATGAGAAAAGGTAAGTTTTTTTTATCTTAGTTAATATATCTTACTTGAAACCATTGCTGACTGATTACTAGGAAAGAAGCGCTTTGAAATTGCATGTTATCAGAACAAAGTACAAGATTACAGAAAAGGAGTGTATGTATTTGATTTGAACTAAAAATGATTTTTGTTTTATTTTTCTAGTTGATTGGAGTTCTAACAATCAATTTCTAGTGAAAAGGACTTGGACGAAGTTCTTCAAATTCCTCAAGTATTTTTCAATGTTTCCAAAGGCCAGGTTGCGCCACAAGAAGATCTGAAGCAAGCATTTGGCACCACTGATGTTGACACGATTGTGATGGAAATTTTGAAAAAGGGCGAGCTTCAGGTTGGTGGAAAAGAACGACAAGCACAAGCCAGTCAGATCAGGGCTGAAATACTTTCAATCGTTGCAAGCAAATGTGTCAACCCTAATAATACCCGCCCATACCCAACCACCATTATTGAAAAGGCTCTTCAAGAGCTTGGATTTAACTTTGTGTCAAATAAGGCTGCAAAGAGTCAGGCTTTGGAGGCAATTAAATTGCTAGTCAGTAAACAAGTGATTCCAATTGTTCGTGCAAGAATGAAAGTAAGAATTACTACATCAGGAAACGCCAATGTCAAAGAAGCTAAGAAGTATGCTGATAACATCAAAGCATTGTTGGAAGAGGTTGAAGACGAAGAATGGGATAGCAGTCTTTGGGAAGTTACTGCGTTTATTGATCCAGGCAACTTTAGAAAGTTAGACGAAGCTGTTCAGGTTGAAAGCAAAGGCAAAGCTAATATTGAAGTTCTGGATACTGCTGTTATTCAGCAAGGTGAAGATAAATTTTAGATCATATATATAATATACTATTTGGTTTAATGTATTCAATTTTTGGAACAAATCTTGTATGTACCTTTACTTGGACCTGCTTTTTCATTTAATGAAAGTAATTCAAGTATCTTATATTTTTCTAAATTGTCTTTCATTATGGAAAATTACACATTGATTTCTACAATCCATTTTTTCTTTATATTGTTTACTGTGAGTTCCATATGGGTTTATTGTAACAATTTACAGAAACAGCTGGAACAGCTATTTTCAAAATGACGGGACTTGTTACAATAAATACTTACTGACTATGTTCATTATCTTATTAAAATAACATCACAGTTGTTATACTTTTGCAAAATATTAAAAAAAAATTATAAAACGAAAAATGCTACACGAACTGTATAAATAGCTGTGAGTTTGTCCTTTTTTTTTTCTTCTTTTCTCTTCACCTCCTACCTTCATTTTTTTCTTTGCTATTAACTTGCCGTTTACATATGCTTTTATAATATTACTTATTTTCAATTTTTGGTTATAATATATAAAGCTCTTTTCTTTTTCAATAGACAACAACTTTGCAAGATCACAATTGACGTCAGAAACTTCAATGGTTATTATTATTTTACTCTCAATCATATGATTGATCCTCAACATGACACCTCTAGCGTCATTATTTATTTCTTTCTGCGTGTTAAAATACTATGTTGTTGTTGAAACATGTTCTTCTTGAGGATCGGTATTCGCTTGTTAGTCCTGAGGATTTTGTTTCTTAGTTGCATTATCTGGTGAATTTCCCCCGAAGTGATATTTCGAATTCATGAGAATATTCACCCACAATTGAAACTCCCTTTTCTAGCTCGTCCAAGAATTCAGCTGCGTTGCAAAGATTTTTTTTATTTTTCTGAAATCCAGTTTAATTTATCTGGTTACTACTTCCAGTTTGATGAGATTGTTAAGCACCTATCGTTACTTTCAGCTCTAGAGCTTATAAAAGTACAAGCATTAGCATTGCTGTTGGATCTTCGTTTTCAAAGAGGTATAATGCCTCTATTAGTGACATGTCTTTCAGGAATCTTAATTTGTTTCCAGGCATCCTGACAGTACTTGGTTGGTTTTTAAATTTACAAAGGTATGAGGATATTTTATTATAAAAGTCTTTGACTTGTCAAAAATTTGTGTACTTGTGTTTTTATTTTGTTTTTTATAATTTATCTAGGTTTTCGATAAATGATTTAATCATGTTAAACTTGTTGAAAACCATTTCTCTTTTTGAAACGGCAAGGTAAAGCAAGTATGTAGTTAGTTTAAAGAGAATAACATAACGAGCTAATGAAATTGAACATGTCAACTTATCAGAGGAGATACTGATTACAAGAATTATAAAGTAAAAAAACAATTTGGTTATAATAAAATGTCATTCATAGTGATTGTTTTTGATAAAATTAGCTCAAGATATTAAAACCAATTGGCTCGATTGAATCAAGCTAAAAATACAGAACAAGCACTGAAAAGCCCGAGTTCTCGGAAGTATAGTTGAAACCAAGTAGATCGTTAAGTGTATTTACATTTTTTGATACAAAGCTAGCAAAGAATAAGTTTTTCAATTTAGCTTCATGTAATAATCAAGTAGCACGCTTCATGGCAGCTAGCCACGAAGGCAGGCTGTACTCACAACTATAGATAAAGAAGGAAAAAAAAAGCTTTGGAATGAAAAAGAAACGTAAATATTTTTACTTGGTGACTGCTGGACTTACTAGGCCATCTTTGGCTTTGAATTTGATACTTTACTCTTCAACTTGTTTGTCTTATGAGGAAACTACTGAAAATTACTGTTCACAGGAACAACTTCTTGCTTACATCACTCTAGGGCTGCACATCAGACTGATACTTAGATTATCAGAACCTTCTTCCACTTATTCACTAGTTTATTGTATTTTCATTCCCCCTGATACCTCCCTTTCACCATGCCTCCGTGTCGAGTTTTCCAAATTGGTCATAGTTGCTGGATACCAATTCCTCTCCCAGAATTCATGTTCCAGTCCCACCCTTCATGAACATGTATCATGTGCAAGTCAGCCTTACTCACATGACCACACGCGGCTCTACGGCATATTTGTCTCACCCTTTATATTTTCACAGGCTTATGCCACTACACCGTTTTTCCCCAAAACCCACTCAATGGCCTTTGATCAAAACTGAAAACCTATTGAACCTGTTTTATTTATTCACTAGTCATGGCGTTGTCGTTTATTGCTGTTGTGATAGCGCTGCTCTGGCTATTTCACCGGGTCACTCGAATTCTACGAATACCGGTGCCATACCTTATTCAGACGCTTGGTATTGACATTCCAGATATTCCAACCATCACACTGGACTCTGTGACGTCCAACACTATTTTGTTTCACTGGTCCTCGCCTGAGAAAAATGTAGTCAGATTAATGTTTTGGCTCAATGGAAAAAGGGCTGGCGGGACTGACAGACTAAACTCTGCTGTGCTTTTAAAAGGTTTAAGGCCAAACACAAATTATACACTGAGTGTGGTTGCCATCAATCCCAACAACTATCAATCGCATGCCTCCATTACTCGTTTTCACACCCAGCATCCATTAAATGAATATAATGAAGTCAATCAAAACCCATTGGAATCATTAATGGCCAGCGACAATACAGCCGCTTCTTTGCTCTCAATAAACATAGCTATTGCAGCATCTATCAGACAAAATCCTAAATCTCGCAAACGTTCTCAAACTACTACGGCGCCTGGAAAATCTCGCGACACTTCTTTGAAAACGCAATCAAATTCCAAGCCCAAAACAGATTCTAAAACAAAAAATGCCAATGAGCCCGTCGAGCCCTACACTGTTGAGTCCCTTACTTCCGAAATAGAGGCAATGCACGTGGATCTACAAGAGGCCATTGCAGCTAAAGCTGAACAGGAAAAGCAGTTTTCTGATGAAGAAAATACCCTAATTAAGCTGTTGGAGGAAACTCAGGCGCAACGTAAAAGCGAAGAAACCGTGCGTTCGCAGTTACGTTCAGACAATAAAGCTTTAGAAGACACTCGTCACAATCTTGAAAACGAAAAGTCGAATATTGAACGCACGTACAAGAAACTTAAAGACAGTACAAGTCGACGATACCAACAAATGGAAAAATGGCAGGCTGAAATGGAAGAGGCTGACAAGAATTTGAAACGAAGCGACGACGTTATTGCTGGAATGAGTAAAAAGTATGAGCTCGACGTTTCCCAGAAAAAGGAGGAAATGGTCAATATCAAAAAAGAAGTAACGTCAATTGAAAAGGAAGTAAAAAAGCTGAATACCGAAGTGAAGAAGCTCCAAGCTGCCCGCACGGCCACGTTACAATCAATTGAAGAACTCAAAAAGAAATCAGATCCTAATAATGGTGTAGTGTCTGAGGAGGTTTTAAAGAATGTCACATCTCAAAATGTTTGTGAGTCTTTAAAGGAAGCCATTAGCAAAGAAACCGAGATTGAAACTGAAGTTGAAAACAAATGGGTAGATGATCAAAAGGAATTGGAAAAAAGATACCTTGTTACATATAAGCAGTTTCAAGATGCTAACTCTGCTCATCAGCGAGCGTTGGAAGTTTACAAGGAATACGCCATTGCATCTCCTGCTGATTCGCAAACAACCAACAATGGCATGAACACATACTCCAACACAATGAATCAAAGCACAGGCAAGAGACGCCGTTCTAGGTCAAGGAGAAATACAAGAAGTGGTAGCAACGCTTCCGGCAAATTTTCAGATACTATGATGGCCAATCCTGCTGAACCCTTTTTATCAGTACCTTCAAACGCTGGCTCTGGATTTCAGCCTCCAATGCAACCAGTTCAAAACCTTTCACATCATTCTTTGCTTCCATCCAACGTTTCCATCGGCGGCTCTTCAGTTGTTAACAATAATTCCCTGTTTCCATCACACTCTGGCAATTCATTTTTGCCAAATGTTCAAAACCTTACGCCATCAGTCAGTTTAACCCAAAATCCACAATCGGATCTTTTTTACAGCACGCCTCAGTCCAAGTCTGTATCTGACATGACCAAACTTTCAAATAGCATTAATACCAAAATAAACTTGAATACCCAGTTTAGTCCTATCAGTGATCGAGGCGACTTGCAAAGTCCTTCGGTATTTGTGCCTTCTTACATCATGCATGACGAAATCAGTAAACATGAAAGTAATGGGTCAAAGCAGGACTCTCCCAACGCCATCTTCCCACTAGACCGTTCCCACAGCTCTGTTTCTTTGACTGCACCGTCACTGACAAGCCAAGTCAGTCCAGTCAATAGACCCTCAGCTGGGTACCTTGCAAGAGCATTACATCAACGTTCTGGTTCTTCTGACTCTGTTAAATCATCTGGGCTGTCTATGGGCTCTTCAGGCTTTCATAATGAAATGGATCCATTTTCTCATGAGTACATGAGTTCTCGATACAACCAAGTCAACCAACAAAGTCTTTCTGCTGCTCCTTCTATTTCTTCCTTGAACGATTCGCTGGCTAGACAAAATGCTATTCCTTCTTTAGACACTGGAGAAATCAAGTCTGCAAAGGGAAGCAGCATGTTTTCTTCCTTGTTTGGATCTCTCAAGTCAAGGCAGTTTAAAAAGGGAGCACGACCTGAGCAGTCATCCGAAGATTCTCAGTTGGAGATTCTCAGTAGCGGGTTTCAGCAAACAGGACCTATCAATATACAAGGGTCGCGTGAACGCAGTTCAAGTTTGAACAGCTTGCCGCTTTCGCTCGGCGAGTCGTTCAACCCAAACTTTGCTGGTTCTCCAAACCCATGGACTCCTGTCAATGTCAATGTATTTGGATCCATGCCAGGTTATTCACAAACGGAAAGTGCTGACCACGACGGGTGGGAACATTCGACAAATATCCAGCACCAACATCACACACTTGACGCTAAGTCGCTTGACGACAAAAGTGAGCATACTGACGACGCATTGACTACCAACTCGAGCTCAGGGTCTAATCAGAAGAGTGGGCTACTGCAAAAGGGAATTCGAACATTTAGTCTTCAACGTAAAACGTCGGCTGCTATTAGCAACAACACGGAAAAGTCGCAAGATTCTGAGCCTGAAACTAGCAAGTTTTCAAAGCGGCTGAGCTTTTTTGGAAGTAAAGAAAGTAAGGAAAAGAATGACGATGCTAGCTCGAATTCAGATTTAGTTGAAGAAAAAAATGATTACCACGAGCTGTTGGATAGAATGAGAAAGTGATTGTATGACCCTACCTCACCTTGTCATTATCTGCTCTTAATTAAAATTAATAATTTTAGTTGTTATTACATGGCTATGTGTATATAATATTTATGTATTTTATTTGCTGTTCTTTTAATCAAAAACAATCTTCTTTCCCTTGGACTCCACAATTGAGACCTTTGCTCGTTGCGCAGTAGCCAAAGCCAAACCTGGCTTGACACGCTGGTTAGACTCGTTGGCACGTCTAGGTTTGGGCTTGAAAGTAGCCTTTGATGATGACCATTCCTTCTTGGTGTTGTCATGGTACTCTCTTGCTGGTTTCTCCTGTTCCTGTGATTGTTGGTTTTGTTCCTGTTGCGAAACATCGACACCACTGGCCTTTAGTCGGGTCATCATCTTGTCCTTTTGTGTACGTTTACTTCTGTCTTCTCCGTATTGCATCTTCAAAGGTCGACCATTTAAATGACTGATAGATCTATCTTTTAATGCATAAGTTGGACCATCGGGGTTGAGGAAATCGACGAAAGCGAAACCTTTGCACTTGCCACTATCTTCAAAAGTGGCCATTCTGATTTTGGTGATTCTTCCACAGTGCTGGAAATGTTTTTCAAGATCGAGCTCAGTAACGTCATACGATAGGTTTCCTACAAATAAAATTCTAGTAGGAGGGTTGTCGTTGCCTGGACCTGAATGCAAATTAACAAGCGGGTTTTTGGCAGGCTTTTCAGGTCGGCCATCGAAAGAGTTTGCGTCTTTGATGAGCACATTTCTTCTGTTCAGCGATTGTTCAGAAAGTCCAAGAGCAGCAGTGAGCTGCTTCTTGTCGCGGAAATCGACATAGGCAAAACCCTTGTTTTCTGTCTTCTTGAACTTAGACTTGGGCATGTTGACACGGGTAATATCGCGCTCTGTGATCTTGCTTCCTTCGCCATCAGCAGTCTCGTCCAGTTTCTTCAAGTCCTTGGTGTTGCTGACGAAAAATTCTTTGAGTTGGTCGGGAGTGGTATCAAACGACAAGTTGCCGATCCAAACACCAAACTCTGACTTTTTCTTTTTCTCTTTTCCATCTTCTCCTTCTTCTTCTTTGGTTTCTTCTTCAGCTTCTTCCAAATCGGCAGTTGATTCTTGCAAGAGTTTTTGTTTTTTGGACAGTTTCAAGTTGACATCTTTACCCTTTTTCTGTAAACGCAGTTGTTTTTTGGATAAGGGTGTAGGTTTTTCTAAATCAATTTCAAGAGGTTCCTCTTTTTCCTCTTCCTCCTCTCTCTTGCGTTTAAGCTTTTTCTCTTTTTTGTCGGACATTGTGGTTTTTAAATTTTTTTATTAAAGTTGAGTACTTGAAGGTTTTTGCAAAAGACTGATAAAAAAAAAAAATTCTGAAAAAATAAAAACTTCTTGTGCGGCTGCACTTTGTTACAACTTTGTGACAAACTAGTGTAATCATTTTTTGACATAAATTTTTCCATCCAACTTGTACACAAGTTATTCTTTTACGCGTTTCTGTGTTTTTAAAGATTTAAACATCTGAAAATTTGCCATCATACACAACAATGGACGACTTATACGACGAGTATGTATGGATTTTTTTGAGGATTAAAAGTTGTGAATCTCAATTACTAACATTCTTATTTTTTTAGATTTGGAAATTATATTGGACCTGAGGATGGACAGGAAGATGAAATTGAAGTCGAATACAACCAAGACAACCATGAGATTCAATCCGACAATGCAGCATCCCCAGCCGAAGAAACGCACAACAACAATGTTGAAGAAAGTATGAGTTTGGTCGTTCTTCCGGAAGACAAGCAGTACTACCCTGACGCCAGCCAAGTGTATCAAGAAGCAGAGACACTGCTGCAAGAGCACGACACCCAAGACCTGTCAGAACCCATCATTGCGCCAATCAAGCCGACATATGTTGAAGCAGATATACCTGAGATGACACACTCATGGGAGTGGCAAACAAGTTTGATGAACTACCCCGAACATATCAGAAACGTTGCGCTTGTTGGAAACCTGCACCACGGCAAGAGTTTGTTTTTTGATTTGCTTATTAAAGATACACACGTTTTGCCAGAAAACCAAGAGTTTTATACCAATACTTACGTTTTGGAAAAGCAGCGTGGAATCACAATCAAGTCACATCCAATGTCGCTTGTGTTGAAGAATTCCAAAGGCAAGTCGTCTTTGTTTAATATTATGGATACCCCTGGTCATTCTGACTTTTTGGATGAGATTTCGATAGCAGCAAGGTACGTTGATGGTTTTGCAATTGTTATTGATGTGGTTGAGGGTCTTCTTACTAGTACCAAAAAGATTATCGACTACGCAATTGACAACGGGTTACCAATAATGCTTATTGTCAACAAGGTTGATCGACTGATTCTTGAGCTAAAACTTCCCCCAGCTGAAGCATTTTACAAGCTACGATACTGCATTGACCAAGTAAACAACTACATTAATACCAAGAGCCCGTTCAAGAACGGCAAGTACCCTCCATTATCACCCGTCAAGGGCAACGTCTTGTTTGCATCTGCCATGTGCCAGTTTGTCTTTTCTTTAAAAACTTTTGCGCTTAGATACAATGAAAAGTTTGGAATCAATGTTGACGAATTTACCAAGCGACTTTGGGGAGACGTCTTTTTTGACACGGAAACTCGCAAGTTTGTGCGGACGTCAAGCAAAACTGCCAAACGAGCATTTGAGCACTTTGTTCTTGAACCTCTTTACAAGATTTTTACTCACGGGCTGGAGGAAGACAAAGCGGAGTTGTCAAAAACGTTACAGAAACTGGATATTCGTTTAAAGCCTGCGACGTATAAACTTGACGTCAAGCCATTACTTCAAACGATTTTTTCACTGTTTTTTGATACTTCAAGTTTTGCTGACGCTGTTTTGGAGTTTATTCCCAACCCACAGAACCCATGGCTGTTGGAGCAGTACAATAATAAAGAAGGCATTGAAGTCGACTCCATGAAGACTTGTGATCCTAATGGACCGTTGGTCGTTCATGTTGCCAAGTTGATCAACTACGGATCCGATTTCTACGCACTCGGCCGCGTGATGAGCGGAACTTTACAAAACGGCGACTCAGTTTCGATTTTGGGCGAGCAGTACTCGCACGACTACGAGGATGCGCAAGACGGAATTGTGTCTGGGTTATGGATCTGCCAGTCGCAGTACAAGATTGGAGTCGACAAGGTGTGTGCAGGCAACTGGGCGCTGATTGGCGGAATCGATTCGTCGATTATTAAAGTTGCGACGGTTTTTCAAAGTAACCAGTTGTCGGAAGATGAGATGCAGATTTTCAGACCAGTGGAGTATATTGGAAAGTCAGTTTTCAAGATTTCAATTGATCCATTCAATCCTTCAGAACTTCCTCGAATGCTAGAAGGTTTGCGCAGTATTTCAAAGAGTTATGGAATAGTAGAAATCAAAGCTGAAGAGTCTGGTGAGCATGTGGTTATTGGGCCTGGAGAAATGTACTTGGACTGCGTACTTCACGATTTGCGCACACTGTACTCGAGCATTCAGATCAAAGTATCAGACCCAGTGGCCAAGTTTTCCGAAACCTGTTTAGAAACATCAGCCATCCGTGCATTCACCGAGACTCCCAACAAGCAAAACAAATTCACAGTGATTGCGGAGCCATTAGACACAAAAGTTGCACAAGAGTTGGAAAAAGAGCCGCTGACACCCAAACAGTTGCAAAGCCTTGGGTGGGATGTCATGTCGTCGCTGTCGGTTTGGTCATTTGGTCCAGATAGTGCCAAGTCTAATGTACTTTTGAACGACACGCTTCCTGACGAAGTTGACCGCAAGGCAATGAAATCGATTGCCGAGTCGGCCAAACAGGGTTTCCAGTGGGCAGTGCGTGAAGGTCCGCTGTGCGACGAGCCTATCCAAAACGTGTGTTTTAAAATCATTGAAGCCAAACTGGCCACGGAACCTAGTCAGCGTAACAGCAGTCAAATCATTTCGACGCTGCGCCGAGCATGCTATTCAGCATTCCTATTGGCCTCGCCCCGGCTCTTGGAACCCTGTTACTTTTTTGAGATCCTTGTTCCGTACAGCCATGTTTCGGCGCTGGCTCCGATTATTGAGAAACGACGGGGTCACGTAAACGTCGAGACAGCAGTAGCAGGCACGCCTTTGAAAATTGTGTCTGGCGACATTCCAGTGATGGAAAGCGTTGGTTTTGAGACAGATATTCGAATTGTGAGTCAAGGGCTTGCGTGTGTGACGTCGCTGAGCTTTGACAAGTGGAGTATTGTCCCAGGCGATCCATTGGACAAGGATCAGGTAGTGGCACCACTAGAAGTTGCACCACAGCCTGCAATGGCGCGCGAATTTGTTGTCAAGACGCGCCGAAGAAAGGGATTGAGTGACGAGCCAACGATTGCCAAGTACTTGGATCAGTCGTTGTTGGAGGTTTTGAAAGAGTCAGGGTTGTTGGAATGATTAACGGTGTGTTGATGTATTGGTTTACTAATATATATTAGAGATTTATGTATCAAAATGTGCATACGTTATGTGTATATGTGTATAAATAATATCAATTGAAAATAACGAATAAACGTCTATCCAAAGTTGGTACATTTGGACACAAAAACGACTCCCGGAAACGTTAAAAAAAGAAAAGACACCCCAACATACAAAATTGAGTTTGTAGTCCAATACCAGATTACACATAACGGTGATAGTACCTGATCCGCCCACGTACGTTTGTGGGATGGCGTGTCAAACAATCTTAATGGACTATGTGTGTCTGTGTGTGATGATTTTGTGTTTAAAGAAAGTGGATGACGAAATACGGGAAATGCAACATTGACCTCTTTGCTTAGCTTTTTTTTTTTTTTTTGGCTTTTACTTGGTAACGTATTTTGGAATTCTTGGTGTTTTTTGACATTTTTGAATCTCGAATGATCTGAAGATGTTGAAATACTGTTTAAAAAGAACCAAAGCGTTTTGGAAATTGTGAGAAAATACTTGAAATGTTTAGTCAAGAAACCAGTCCCGAGCCAAGTTTTAACTTTTTGTCAGCATCTTTTTTTTATTCATAAAAGTAAATTGGTTTACATTTAACTTTTCTCAACCAGCCAGTGTTTAAGGAAAAAAAGGCAAAAAGAATTGGTTTATTTAATTTTTATTATTGACACTACGACTAGTTTGCTACTCATTTCAATCACCCCACAACTTTTTCCCTTTTTTCACTTGTTTTTTGTTTTTCCAATTCCTTTTGTAATTCTCTTTCTCGACTTTTTATTTTTTTTTTCATGTGTGGGTCCCCTTTTTTTTTGAAAATATCTCCACTTGGATTTTTAGTGCCATTTTTTAATTCATTTCTTTATTTTGTTTAATTTTTATTTTCTTCTTTTTTTTTTTTTTTTTTTTTTTTCGAGGGTCTCCAAATATGAAAATGTTCAACAGATAACGGCTGGCCATTTGATGGTTTGGAGGTGGTGGAAACTCCATCTGATGCCAGCCCATCGCATAGACCTGTTAGTCCCGCTATTTCTTGTTAGACCCATCAAATCCCGTTAGTCCTGAAAGTCCTCCTAGTCCTGTTAGCCCCATTGAGCCCGTTAGACCTATAACCCCCTTGTATCACTTGTCTACCAAAACCCTCCTTCATCTGTCATTTCTGAGTCAGCAAAGGAATGAACAGTGTTGTTACATTTAATGTTATTTTTTTTTTTTTCAAGGTGGGGCATTTCGGGGAAACAGCTAACACTTGCAGCTTATTTTTATTTTATTTTGCTGTAGCTCAAGCCAAAGCATCTCACTCTGTCTGTGTTGACAAAGGCACTGTGTGATAGGCTGTAACTCAAACTGAAGCAGTGTATACAAATTTCGCAGTTTTACCAACACAAAACATTGGATACTTTCACTGTTGGCATTCGTTGGAGAACAAGACACATCTCTGGTGACTAAAGCATTTGGTGTGTTTGGAATTTGATTGTTGTCACTTGTTTTCTTCAATGTATATCTGTAGTATATGCTTCTATGAATTCTATGAACTCCCGCCAAATTGTATACGCTTGTGTTGTATCACATCTATCAAGTTTGTATATACGCCTATGTAGTTCCACGTAGTCGTATAATCTTGTACGGAGCTTATATCTATTCATAAGAGGCCCCAGTGTGTGAGTCATTTCACTAACTCTGGTTTAATGGGATGCGTCTTGTATATCCTATAGCATTTTTGTCCTCAATGATTTGTGTCTTCAATTGCTTCTTGCTCATCGCCTGTTCTAGCTTCCACTTTCCTTTTGGCTATAATTCTACCAGAGTGGAATTATTAAACACAAAAAAAAAAAAAAAAAAAAATAGGCTAATGAACGAAGGACTAGTACTAAACAATACCGATATTAGCGAGGTAAAACAACAAGAAGTTGAAAATCTAAATGTCTAAAAACTATAGACGGAATAATTAAAAAAGGAGATTAAGAATTAAGGAAAGCAGGTGTACGTGACTTATTCACCTGTTTTTGTTTCTTTCATTCTTTAAACACAATGTCATCTTACTTTCTCTCTCTCTCTCTCTCTCTAGTTTTCTATTTTGGTTTTTATTTTCTATTTTAAAGTGTGAAACAAACAAGATAGTACCAATCAGCAATTAAAACAAAAAAAAATAAAATGGTATTACTCTGCTTAGTTTTTTGAGGACTGTGACAGAAATTATGTCTTTCCAAACTTCTGGCGATTCAAACAATTGGAAATGTGTGTCATCCTCACATTTATCTTTTTGAGATTGTTAGGACGCTTGGATCACTTGAATTGTTTCGATCGTGGTATATCTGGGGAGTTTGGATTGTTAGGAGTAGGAAGAGAGCCGTAGTGTTGTATTTATGGGTTTTATAGATTTATATCAATTACCTGACTATCTGCCAATTTACCGACTCGATCACTTGATTGACTCTATCAATTCAGCACATGTTCCTTTCGGCGCAATTCACCATCTGAACAAATACGTAACTATACACGTCTTAACAAGACCAATTGATTGATTGGTTAAAAAAGAATGAATCTCCAATCAACTACAGACAACCAATTGGTTCACTTGACTTGCGTGTAGAGGATTATAAGAGCTCCACTACCAGGTTGTTCAGTCGCTTGCCATTGCTAGCCATCCCTTGTACCACATTGTGTATATATGTCTAGCATCCGAAGAACTAACGAGTACTAAAAAAGTATTTAAAACTTAGTACAAAGTGTCAAAATAGTAGTGGTAGTGGCGGCACTAACTCAACACACAAATTCACCGATTAATACATTTCCCCTGTCGTTTAATTGGCCATCGCTTGTTTTCAATCTAGCAACCTAATACCAGTCTTGTATTAAACTCGTTGTATGCTGCCTCTACTCTGTTCTTGGTGTGTATATGTTTGTATGTTTATGTCTGTTATCGTTTTTCTGGGAGAATATATGTATGTTTGTATGTACCCCAAAAATTGTAAAATACTAGGCTTTAGTGCATTCCGGTGTATGTATCTGCATCCTTCTATTTGGGATCTTTGGGAAATACTTGTTTTGTTCTGTGTGTTTGATTCTCAGCAGGAGAGTGGGGACTGGTTGGCCATGTATGTATTTAGTTTGTATGTATATAATTCTACTGTATGTATCCTTGTGCACTTGCTCGTCGGACTGGTGCTTGTTTTCTCTGTGCAAAATGATAAAAGTAGCATACATACATACTAACATACATATATACTTCTTGTTTCGGCAATTAATGCAATCCATCTCGGTGTGTAGGCAAGTGCTACCGCTGCTAGGCTAAACTTTCTTTCCTGGTGAAGAAAAAAAAAATTGAAATATTTATAAAAAGAAAAAAAAAAAAAAAAAAAGGAATTCAGCGCTGTTCCACAACAGACATGCCCCTACACAGGTAAATACTCGACAGCAAACAAATACCCTACAACAGGCACTCGACACTCATCTCTACACACACCTTCAACTCTTTTTCCTGATGTTCTTTCTTACTCCTTTTGAGTCTCCTACTACTACTAGGATACATCACATAAAAACGGTTCCACAACGTTGAATGCCAAAACCCATAAATTGCAATCTACCCAAGTTTTTTACATACGTAAACGATTAACAAAAACAAATGTAAACACGAGCGTAGATTTGTCTTGAGTAAAAAAAAAAAAAAATCAAATCATGATCATGATCATGATCATGATCATTCTTGTCGGTTTTCAAAAACTGAAAAAAAAAAAAAAAAAAGTGTATCCACAGACTATTTGGTTGTGGAGTATATATAAGTAGTAGCTCAAATGTTTAAAAAAAAAAACTTTAGACGTTGTATATACAATTCAGATATGTGTAGACTGACACTGGATATCACACAAATTCGAAATATTCAAATAAAAGCTTAGAATCTTAACGAGACTTCATGTTCATCACTCATTATATTAAACCAGATTATAAAATACATATACATTGAAAACAAAACAAAAATTTAAACGAAAATAAATATCAAAGAAAAAAAACAAAAAAAAATACAAATATGTAAAAAAATGTTGCAGTAGTATTTATATTTTTTATTTAGGCAAAAAAAAATACAAGTGCTTTCTCTCATACGTTTTTACTCTCTCCCTCTCTCTCGCCCACACTTTATCTTATCCGGAGTGAAGGAGGCGTAGTGTTGGCACAAACAGTAACAGTAACGACAATTAAAACAATAAATACTGGGCAACAGCAGCAACGAGAACGAGAATGGCAACCACACAGAGAATAATTTTTTTTATTTTTTTATGGTTTACAGTTTTCCATAGTAGCTAGGATACTGATACTGTTGAGGTTGAGGTTGCTGTTGGGAGTAGTAATCTAATGACTGGACAGGCATAGAGTACAAGTAACTTTGAGCATTATGTTCCATACCGTACTTGTTGCTGTTAATGTTGGCGTTGTTGTTAGCGTTAGAATTGTTGTGAAGGTTGGAATTAGGAAGTGTTTGAAGCGGAGGGAGAAGTGATTGGCATCCAAAGTAGTCACGCTTTTCTTCATAGCCTGCTCCTGAGGCCATATGACCAAGCTGGGGATACTGCTGGAGGTAGTAAGGAGGAAACATTTCATTGTCTTGGACAGGGTAGCCAACAATTTCGGGGCCAGAAGATGATGAAGAAGAGGAGGAGGAACAAGAAGAAAAGGAAGAGTGGGAGGAAGATAAAGAAATGCAGGAAGAAGGAGTGGCAGCCATAGGATGGCCATTTTCAATTTGGTCTGGAGTATGTGGCTCAGAACAGTCAGACTCGAGGCTTACTTCCAAAGGTAACTCAAGAGTGAGGCCTTCAGGCTTATTATCACAGCCATAGTCGGTAGTCTTGTGTTGGTTATTTAGTTGAGGAAGTTGTTGTTGTGGTGGTGGTTGAGAATGTTGTTGGTGTTGATGATGATAGTTGGATTGGTCAAACTCGTAAATTTCAGGGAAACTTTCACGAATATAACGGATAAAGTCTTCAGGCGAGCAACGTTTAAGTTTAACTTCACGCAATCTGTGCGTCAAAGTATATCTGCGGAACAGGGTCGAGATTTGTTCAGAGCGCTTGATGATACCATGAACCTTTTCAAGGTAAAGTCTGACATCGTTTTCAGAGACAATGACACCGTTCTTGAGAGAGTTGTAGACAAATCGCAACATGAGTAGTAAAGTTTGGGGATCGCTACCAGCACAGTTGCGGACACGTTTGAAACCAGGAGCATAGTGTAACAGTCTCTCATCTAAGGAACTTAGTGGTGAAGAAGAATTAGAGGAAGGAGATGAGGGGGAGGAGGAAGAAATGCTAGGTCGCTTGTTGGCTCTTGTTTTTCTCAAATTGATTTGACGGCGCGACAGCCAGGTGGCAATGACAGATTGCTGGACTTTATGGCCAAATACTTGTTCGCACAGTAGTTGGAGATCGTTGTGGGTCTTGCTAGGGTTTTGTTCAGAGTATTGGCAGATACGTTCAACGGTGCGGAGATCATAAGAGTGTTTCTTTCTCACACGGAGGCCTCGTGCTTTGAGCCACGATTCCATGACCGCCGAGGAAACATCGAGACCAGAAGCAGAGGCTTCCTGGCACAATTCTTTAAGAGTCAAGTCGCTGTACTTGGACTTGACGAGGTTGCAAAACTCGTTAATAGCGTGTTCAGACATGGGAAAGAGAGTAGCGTTATGGGATAATGTGGTGTTTTAGGGGAAAATAAATATATCTAAAGACGCTTTCACTTAATAAATATAATTTGAATTGAGATTAGAAGTAGAATAATGAGAGAGGAGAATTACAAGTGATTAATATTGATTAGGATAATGATTAAGATATATAATTAGAGTAAAAAAAAAAATTTTTTCAATTGAAAATGAGCAAGATTTTGACTTTTTATGTTGTTTTTTTTTTTATAGTTTCGATTTTCTATATACCACAACTAAGTAAAAATGCATGTATATTTGTACGGTCTTGGGTAAGCGGTGTTGGTGTTTTTTTATAAACACATCTGGAATTGAAAAAAAGAAATTAATAAAATACAAAAATTAAAAAAACGTGTGTTGTCAAATCTATAACTAGGGCCTAAGAGTTGGGTGACAGGTCAACCAAGTTGGTTTTGACTGTTTGGCCTAATTAGGCAGCTGTAAGAGTTCTCCTGGTTTGACCTTTTGTCAGATCATGCGTCTCGGGAGTTGTCACATCTCGCTTGTACTTTTTTTGTGGTGCCTTGTAGTGCAAATGTATATATATAGACAGGCAGGTTTTTACTCGGGCACAACAAGGCCAACTGATAAAAAAAGTAAAACCCATCCAATCACCAAATCCCATAAAAATGTTGGACGAGATTCGTCAAATGTAGGCTGTATGTAACAATTGTCACAACGTTCCCAACTCCATAGGTCACCACTTCCTGCAGCTCGGCTGTTGTTTGGCAAACACCGAAACCAAAAATATATATCCATGTGAAATACAAATAGAAAAATGATATATTTACAAATAAAAAATTGACCTGTAATTTGGGGGATTTTTTATTCGTATGCTTCTGTCTGATATGTAAGTCTTTTTTGATTTTTTTATCTTTTTTCTCGAGAAAATATAGA
Source organism: Magnusiomyces tetraspermus (assembly GCA_030578715.1). Lineage (NCBI taxonomy): Eukaryota > Fungi > Ascomycota > Dipodascomycetes > Dipodascales > Dipodascaceae > Magnusiomyces > Magnusiomyces tetraspermus. The sequence continues at coordinate 194,584 of JAKTYL010000019.1, read as the reverse complement.
ATGGCAAATCGGTTACATTGGCATGTCATTTTTTTTTACTTTTGACAGACTCAATTCCTTGATGACGAAGATATCGTATACGTGGGGATCTTTACATTGGTATCTTTACATTGGTAGATAAATAGATAAGCACTCTTGAATATATATCAGCATGGATATGAGTTACTTTGAAAAAGCAATACGGCAAGAATAATTGAAAAGCCAAGGGTCTAGTTTGACATATTACGGTTAACAACAGCATCTGAACCATTCACTACATGTGAAAAAGGCTTAGTATTTTAAGGGTTGTCGCAAAAAAAAAAAGCTTTAAATTTTTCTTTTGCTTTATATGAAATGTATGGGCCAGAAACGGTTCATGTTCTTTTTTCCTTGGAACATTTCAAAAATCAGTATTTCAAGTAGATGTCTATATCTGATGTTTGATATTTAATTTTTAATACATCATCTATGGATCATGGATAAATTGTATCCACTTTTTTTCTTTTCTCCTACCTTTAATGAATAAACACCAAATACAAACTTTCAAAACAATGTCTAGTTCAGTAATTTAGTCCCGCTTCCAACCTGCCTAGTTTTTATTTGACTTCTTTCTTCCTTTCTTCCATTTTCAATAGCCTCTGTCTAATTTTTTTTCATAGATTTCATGTATTTTTCCAACATTTCTTGTAGACTTGGATTAGCGTTAATATATACTCTTTTGCAGGTCTTGTTTGTGCTTTTTGGTCACCTCACTTTTTTCATATACATGTTGATATATTAATTCCTTTTTTATTTTTTTATTTTTTCCTTAAATCCACCCTTCCCAGCACGCTTACTTGTACATGTCAATTCACGCTTAAACTTACACTTCAGTACCCATAAGCTGCAAAAATTCGCCGGATAGTCTAAACGGCTAGTTTCCTGCCGAACCATCAAAATTTGTAAAACAAAAGGGAAACAAAAATAAAATAAAAATGTAAAAATTCATAAAAATGGATCAACCAAAAAAATACAATACAGATCAACACACACATGAAATACAGATCGATATGGGCATATATATATAGACATAGACATTTTGAACCAAACCAGTAAAAAAAGTACAAAGCTAGCGAACCTTTTTTAGATGTTGTAGACATATATTTGTTTGCTATTTTATTGTTGTTTTTATGTATATGGTAGAGTGCTGCCGCTGTTTTGTGTTTAGGAGGCACACAAGTGAGAAATATTATGAATGATCGAGAGAGGCGAGCGAATCGACATGAGTATCAATAAAAAAGGTGACTAAAAATACCAAAAAAGAGCCATGACAAACAATTTAATAATGAGAGTAAAAAAAGGATAATTATAATAAATGATAAAAAGCGAAAAATTAAGCACTTTTGATTTTTCTTTTGTGATTTCAACGAGAACAGCTTTGTGAATATGGCCACCTTTTCAGCTTAACCAACTTGGTTAACTGTTTGACTTGATTAACTCAATTAGCTTGATTCTGAGCTTCACACTAAAGTCGGGCAAAGCTCAAAAAAGAGGGCAGCTTTTCTTCAACCACACAAGCACAGCCATATCTACACAATCACTGAACCCTTTTTCTTCGTAGTCTTTTTTTCAAAACACCCTTTCGTTATTCTATTTTATTTTTACTTTTTTTTTTTTTCCAATACACACTTGTCTCGTTTTGGCGTTGGAACCTGTTTGATTTTCGTATTGGTCAATTTCAACCCGTTGCTAGAAAAAAAATATATATGTCCAAAACTACAATGCCTCACTTCTTTTTGAGGCTTACCAATTAGTTCCGGTTTCGGATTTTGGCTTTGTTTTCTCATTCGTTGGATATTTATTTGTTTATTTATAGGAGTTACACGATTCATTTAATCTTCATGAATTCTTTTGATCATAGAAAAAAAAAAAAAAAAAAAAAAAGAGAGACGAGGATAGCCGCTTCGAAGAGGAGTCGCTGATTGTAACCACCCATCAAAACTACGAAATCCAAAACAACAATAGCAACATTGATAATCGTCAAATAGTCCAGTGACCGACTAATTCAAGTGTCCAAGTAGTTCACGGATCATCAAATAATAACTAATAACTAATGCTGATGATTGGAAATATTCCAAGGAGTGAAACAACAAAACGCTACGACTGATTTAGTGTTACTTTATTGTAATCTCCACATACATACGTCATCTCGTTCGCCGTATTTACTTGGTTTCCTTTATTTTTATGGCTTTCTTGTGCGCCCTCCCGCTTCATTTTCCAACAACCTTGCTCTATTCCTTTTCTCACCAACACTTCTCCAGCCTTTTTTTGTTTTTTTGTTTTTGTTTTTGACACCTGGACCACATATTCTTCCCCCTCTCTTTAATTTCTCGCTTTTAAACAGGTCTGACTAGCCCTTCAGCCAACCTCTCCTCACTTTTTCCTCTGGGCTTCACTCCTTTTTGGATTTTATTCCTTTTTGTGTTTCTCATTCCACATAATCCACCATTATTATTATTGTTACTCACATATTGTGATCATCCTTTTAATTCGTTATTTGTTTGTTGCTTGTTTCGACGATTCTGTATTTATTTTATTTTTTTTTAATTGAAACAAGGCTTTTATCTCCGATAAACGGCTGAAGCACACAATCAGGAAAAGGGTTTCATTTGCGCGTTTGAATTTTTCCATCCTTGTATGTGCTGTGTTTGTATACATGTATATATATCAAGTATGTACCAAGTGTGTACCAAGTATATACCAAGTGTATACCACCAGCTACCAGCCTTGTATGTATATTCTGATATCTATTCAGCGGCTGTGGTATCCTTTTTTGTTCGCTTAAACTTGCTCACCTACGTCATATACGTAACCTCTGTGATGGGATGCTGGTTGGCTGTGGAACTTAATACATCTAACTGGGATATATATACATATCTGAAAAGTCATCGTTCCTGATTTGATAAATATGGGAAATATATACCGTGTAGCCTTTGTCATGAACTAATAATAATAATAATAATAATAATAATAATATATATATATATATATATATATTAATATTTATTTATTTATCCTATCTTTCTTGTCCGTATCTATATTGACCTATGCTTCATGAGTATATATATATATATAAGCATGTATTAGTGCACCGTTAAATCAGTACTACATCACCGCTTTTGTATATACATTTCAACATCCACTTTGATCCTTCCAAACACTCACAGACACGCTTCATCATTTTTGGAGAAAAAAAAGCATAGATAAATAAATCGATTTGAGTGTGAATGAAGTTAGAGAAAACCGAAAGGCAAAGGAAAGAGTACTCTCTGAAGTACGATGAAGATCAAACGCACTAAAAATTCATTAAAGTTTGTGTTTCCCCATTTTCCCTTCTTCTTCTTTTTCTTTTGTTCCATCAATGCTTCTTTCAGTTCTTTTTTCACATTTTTATTGTGGGCTTTTTTTTCGGTCTTTGGTCAAAACTACGTGTACATCTTTCTGCATAGCTCTCTATCTTTTGTGTGTAACTTTTATGGCTATATCTAGCTTTTTTGTTTTTCAAAAAACCTAATTCCCTCTTGTTCCGAAACCTCTTTTTCACCTCGCACAAATAATGAAAAAACAATATAAACACACACACATATATTATATATATACACCAAACCTTGTTTTTTAGTGGTTTTTTATCACAGACTAAATAAAATCCGGTATACACACCATTTGTTTTTGTTTTCGTTTTTTTTTTTTTAGTTTTATTTTTTTTTTGGCATGAACATGTATACTCCCGTAACTTTATAGGTTGATCTCTTTCTTTCCCAATTTATTGTGTTTGTCCAGTATATTGGGTAATATTCGAGATATTTGGTAACTTTGGTTTATTTGATAAATGTGTCAAAAAAAAAAAAAAAAAAAAAGGAAGAAAGAAAGACAACTAAAGGCCAACAAAAAAAGCAAATATTCCCACATTTTTGTAACAATTGGTTCTATAAAACTTTTTTATTGTTGTTTTTATTCTTCTTCTTCCTTCTCTTTTTTTTTTTTTTTCCAAAATGAAAAAGATTCTTCATTATGCAACGATTTGTAATATACCCGCTTCCTTAATTTTTGTTGCATTACGACCATAAAGCGTAGTAGTTTGGTATATGAGTATATATATAAAATAATCCAACTTTAGATATTGAAACACAACGAAAATCGGAGTCAAATTTTTTTTAAAAAAAATATTTTAAAACAATCCAAAAACTGGAGTATCTTGTATAAAAAGAAATTTAGTTACAAGTTGGTTTATACAAAAAATAAAATGGCACTTGGTGAGTGCACACACAACATGCACACGTCACCCAAACTTCGTTTTAGGTCCAATACTTGTGCAAGTATGCTTTTTTAGGACAGCTAAATAGGAACTGTATACCAACAAGGCTTTATTTCGAAAAGTTACACGTTAGCTGAAAAAAAAATTATGTGTGACAAGGACATCTTGATCACAAAAATTTACAAGAAATATAGAAAGAAGATGAACAAACTAAATGTGTCAACACCCAGTTATTATTATTGTTACCAGGTTTTGTGCGAATTCCATACAATACAAAAATAAATCGATAGAACAAAAGAAAACAGCAAATAAGAATGGGGAAAATACAACACTGACTTGTTTTATGGTTATAATTAGCTTCGTAATCATTCATGTATTTGTTCATGTTGCGTACATTATTATTGTAGTCTTTGGAGGTATTATTCTTATTATTGATTTATTTACTTGAATCCTCTACGGATCCATATCCAATCTCAGGGGGGAGCTTGAATAACTAAATATCTCAGAAATACACATACATTTATTCCACTTCTTTGGCTAAAAATAGAAAAGAAATTCGAATTTAAATGATACTTCATAACTTTATATCACCTCTATAAACCAAATATATACTTTTATAGATGTTATTAAAAAATAAAAATAAAAGAGCCCACCATGTGTATATTTGGTTACAAATGTTCATCGACAAACCCATCACGATTACGATCATGGGCGGAAAGGGGGGGGGGGAAGAAAGAAATACGATTATTCAACTATGTCACTTGTTCATTATTCTTTTCTATTTGGTTGTCACTTTGCCGCTTTTCTTTCATTTCCCTTTTTCAATTTTTTTTTGAGTCTTTTTGTTGCAACAATTGGCAAATGTTTCTTGTTTGAATTAAAAGGTATTCGATGGAAATCGATAAATACTAATAAGAATTAATTTTGTCATTCTATTAACCTTCCAAAGGTTTCTACACTAGCCCGTTTATTGTTTTCCTCTCAAAAAAGAAAAATATCTCCTTGAACAACAAATGTTGTTATATGTGCGCCTCCCTATATCGGTATATTTCCATATTTACCATACTTCTTTACACGCTACACTACACTATACTTATAGTTTGTTATAGTCTACAGACACTTACTACACTAGCAACAACCACCACCGTTTACAGAACTGCTTCCTCAAAGCTAGAACTCACTTTCTTCACGAAACCGCGCATACGATTTGACGTGTAATGGTCAAAAAATTGTCAAGTAAAAAACACAATGAAACTTTGACACATAATCAGATTAAAAAAGAAAGATTGAGGATGACCTCAGCAAGCAGTAGAACACAGCGTAGTCAATACAACACTAGCCAAACAGCATTCAAACCAAACAGTACCCAAGCAATACAACAGACGAGCAAAAAAAACAAAAAAAAAACCGGTCAACAGACAAGAGTGATCAAACAAGGGATACGACACCAATAAGAAAAGCCATCACTGATACAGACACTCCAAAACCCAAGCCTCTGGTGTTTTTTTATTAAAATTATTATTTGGATTACTTACGTCTTACCATGCTTCTTAGCTTATACACACACACACACACACACAATCTCCATACCTGGAGAAGGGGTGTGTGGCGGTGGTTCTTTATGTTGATTCTTTTTTTTTTTTTACAACTATTTGGCCACTACTAGCTTGTCTACCACCTTGCCTAGATCACTATATGCCACCTTCCATGCCTAGCCTCCATCACTGCATACCATTTCAGATACTACTTTCTCTGCTAAACGAGCTACGACCTTGCAGCCTGTGAATTTTTTCAACTTCTGTCATTGCACTATACTTCCGTTGTTTGCTTTAATTTGTTTCCTTTTTTTTGTTTTTGGCTTGATCATGTACGTTATACATAACGCACGCTGGAGGTCGATAAATACGCCAAAAAAAATAATAATAATGATAAAAGCATCAATGGTACTTTGTATATATAACAGGACCATATACAAAAGCTCACAAGCCTCCTATAATAGCCCAATTCTTTGCTTGGTGTGTTTGTGGTATAATGTTTCCAACATTCCGGTATTCACACGGATCAAGAATAAATCAAAGAATGGTGATATAAAATTAAAAATCAAATCAAAGCACGTTTTTGTACAAGCTGGGTTCAAGGTAAAAAAGCCGGACGAGTTGAATATGGCAAAAGGTCGAAAGAAACCAAAATATTTAATTACGTTTTTACAAGCTTACCACCATAAGTGTCCACGCAAGTCGTCGAAGATGCTTCAACCAAAGATCTTCTCGAAAGAGCACTAATATCTCAATGTTTGTGTTGATTCTTTTTTTTTTTTTTTCATGTTTGTGTGTTTGGTGTTGATAAATATTTCAGTGGTTTTTTCCATGTTCATGTGTTTGGCTTTGTTGTGTGTAGAGAGAAAGAGAGACTTTTAAGTACACTAAACATTTCAAGGTTTCAACTCTTGGGATACCAGGTGATTAGAAAAAACAGCTTTTAGGATATGAGGTGCAGTTACAAGGAATATGGGCTTTTTGAGATCAAACTTAAGTTGATACAAGTTGAAGAATAAAAAAATATATATAAATAAAAATATATAAATAAAAATACGCACACACATTTGTCCTTATATCACCATTTTGTATTTATTTTAGTTTTCCATCGAATTCTTTTGCTTCATTTCGCATGGCTGGCTTTATTTGCTGTATTTTTGTTTTACGTTGTGTTCATTGAAGGTGTTTACGTGAGCGAGAGAAGAGACAGAATAACCAAACATCTGGAAGAAATAAATATAAAAAGAAGAAACGAGAAAGACGTTTGAAGCCATAGCCAGTTTCAAGTTTTCTTTTTCTTTTCTTTTTCCCAAAAATAAAAACAAAAATTAGCAGCAAACAAAACAAAACAAAAAACATTACCAAAAATCGCGAACTGGTACTCGGAAATCAGGAAAAAAGATGCATCAGATTCTAAAGTAGGAACAAAAAGTATCAGTATGGGTGTTAAGCGGAAAGGAGCAAGCGGGTCAGCAGTCCCGTATATGTGTTTGTAGTCAATAATTATTTGTGCAATCAAGGGTTTTTTTTTCTCTATGGGAATCGTTTTCTTAGTAATTGTGCCAATAAATTGTGACACATTGCAAAGTAAAAGATTACGTAAAAATAGAATATAAAAATAAATTATGTGAGGTCTGGCGGTGGTTAAAGGGTCTAAGAGGCCTACAAACACACATTAAATGTCATCTTTAAGCGGTCTGCTACGATCTGATTGGACGCTTATTTTTATTCGTCTCGGCTTTTTTTTATTTCTATACCCTTTCTCAAAAAAAAAAAAAAAAAAAAAAACACCAACAAAATAATAAAACAGACGAAGATGGATAAGATTTGACTGTTTTGAATGTTGCGCCAACCCAAAATATTAAATAAAACAAAAAAGATGTAGTACTCGGGTTTTTGTCTTTTAAATTTATTTTCGGATTTTAATCTTTTTTTTGATTTTTAGGAATGTGTCATTTATTGGGGTTATTCATTTATTTTTAATTGGTTAAACTGGCCTGGTAGATGTGTGTGTTTAAAGGTTTTTTCAGCCTGCTCAAGCTTGAGCCACTTGCAAAAATATTTAAAATATGGAGCTGCTCGTATGGTACAGGAGGTGGATCAAAAGTGTACATCTTGTATATCCTTGACCAAGTTTTCGATAGCACCTGTGATTGACTTATGCTTTTTTATTTATAAGTTGGGAATCAAGTGTTTGGCTCTTTTCTATGGTATTGTTTTTGCATCTTTTTTGGTTCATGAACATCTATTCTATGTATTTGTACGTGCACCCCAGTTTATTCGCTATCTATGACCACTGTGCCCAGGACCCAAGGTGTATATTCTTTATCTACTACAGCTGTCTATAGAATGCCTGTGTCTCAAGAGTCTATGGCACAATAGTTTGATCACTGCGACTTATTTCCCAGTGAAAGTATTCCACACATTAGCTATTATATTGTACAAAAAACTGGGATATTCCAGGATGAATAAAACAGCATAAAAAAGAAGAAGGTTTCAAGAATTATTAAACCATCAAGAAATAAACAGGAATAAACAGAATATAAGGCAACCGTGATCCCCAGGATTTGCTTTTTATTCAGTTTCAAAAAGATACTTTGACAATGAAAACTACACAAAAAAGCAAAACCCGAAACCCAATAAAATATTTAACATTTAAATTTCGATACTCAATGTCTAAAAGATAAGGAAAGATAACAACGTTTAAATCGAGATAAAATGAACACTAGAGGTGAAAGCAAGTGAAAAAAAAGGGTATCAAAACCCTGTGATGAGCTTTAAGAAACTAACTCAACTTAAAACTATCATAACAACTAGGGCCACAACAGTATGGGATGGATCAAAAACCTAGTTCAATACAGTGTTTCTAACTTAATCAAGATAATTCTCAGTTAGAGATTAACGTGTGTCTGTGTGTGATAAACTTTATTTCTTTGGTGATTCTTCCTCCCAAAAGGAGAATTCATCAAACACTATTTGGGACGCGAATTATGGAAGTATAGACACAATCTTTTTAAGAAAAATAGCGATAACCCGACATCTATTTCAGATGAATAGATACAGCCAAATAGGGCATATGTAAATCATCTGAAGTTTTTTTTTTTTTTTTTTTTTCGAAATAAAACCTTACTTTCTTTGAAATAAGAAACTTTAATGTTGGAACTTGATCTTAAACCAACAATCGTTTTTTCTTGGCTTATTTATACATATTGTGTAAATGAAGCAGAGTGTTTCTGTATTTCATGGAAAAGATGATAGTGATAATGAGATATTAATAATGAAACTTTTGAATCTTCTACACCAGGTATTCACTAGAAAAAGACTAATATGGGAGTCGTGACAACAATTGGCAAATACTCTAATGCTCTACATGGCGGCCCTAGTTTAAACAAATATATAGCGAAAGATCAGAGCCAGCCAAAGCCATAAAGTATCAACCATTCGAAACCAACTATGTAACGATAAGCTACGGGAAGTTATTTTTTTAACCATTTCTTCCAATTGTCATGGTTTCAATGCTTGTGATGTTGGATCTTGGATGACTAGAAAGGTTCGAGCCTTCAACGCACACAATTGTAAACCATAATATGCTACACATTTCCTTGACGCAAATTTCTTCACGCCTTTCTTCCTTTCTTTCTTGTTATTTCTCAAACAAACTAAACTAGCGAATTCTAATCATCTCAGACTAATAAATCTTATATTAATATTTGTATTAAAAAAAACAACCCAAAGCTAGAACTCGGCTTCCTGAAACGGGCACCTTTCAGAACCCTTTTTTTTTTTTTTTCTCCAAACTAGTCCAAGCTCTTTGAAACTTTCAACTTTCCATCTAATCTCATAATTAAATACAACTACTTAATCCAATCCAATTCGAAACATCTTTCAAAAACTCCTCGTTTTCCAAGAAAAATAAGAAAAAAAAAAAAAAAAGAAAAAATAAGTCAAACCAGCAACAAAAAAAGTAAACGTGACACACACACCTTATTTTATTATTATTATTATTTTTTTTTTTGATATTCCCAAAAATAACATTGTTGCTACTTTTCGCTCCTCATCCTTTCTCCTCCCATACATTCATACTAACATCGTCATCATTCATTTCATTGCATTCCTTCACATTCCTGCTGTTCACACTTGTGATGACAGAACGAAAATAATAATAATAATAATAATAATAAAATAATAATAAAATTAAAGTCGTTTCAAAAGCTTAGCCACTCTAGTGCACGTGATGTTTGGTGCTAGCCCATAGACTTGTCTACACACTATTCTTCCAAACTACTCACTAGCCCCTGATTTCTCCCATCATCTCTAATTTATCCATATTTCCCGTTGAGAAGAGGTTGTGTCTGAAATAAGCGCTGAACCTTTTATATAGTGTATTTGTTGGAAATTTGGGGTATTTATTAGTGTCGGAGTACTTGGGCAGTGTATATATATACATATAGTGGCGATAAAGGGCTGACGCACAAAAAAATGGATATATAGAGATGTGTCCCCACAGAGTAGACTTGCCACACGCATGTATACCACAGTTGACGAAAAGTAAACAGTGGAGAGTTATGGCCAACTATGGCAGAGTTGAAGGTTGGACAACCGTAGTGCATTCACAGCTTAGCATGCCGCATCAATAAACTCGCCCACACTCATCATCTCATCTGTTTCAAATTTCAACTTTCAAATTTCATTTTTTATTTTCAAAGAGTGTGTGCAACGTTATTAAACAAACAAGTAATAGAACTAATAGAATATAATAAACTAAAGTAAATAAACAAACAAGTAATAAAAGTAATATAACAAAAGTATAATGATAATAAATGATATACTGAAAAAAAAGTAATAAAACAATTCAAGCCAACAAACTAACCAAAAAAACCCTTCTCTTCATCACTCATCCCTCCATGACCCTTTTTTTCAATCCCATCCCATTTCACAACCCTAAATTATTTTTTTTTTCTTAACCACAACAGAATCCAGTCAACTTTGACCAAATACCTTTATGCTCCGGTTCAGTTGCCTGGTTTTGTTGCTGCTGATGATGGCTCTGTCCTTGACCTCCTTGAAGACCTCCCTGGCCTTGCTGCTGATTCTGATTATAGTACGGGCTACTCGAACTAGGTTTGGCTTGTGCCTGTTGCTGTTGTGTCACCATGCCACCTCCATTCATTCCTTGTCCTCCATTGCCTAATACATTATTTCCCTGAGGCAAAGAGCCTGGGATCTGTTGCCCGTCGTGGCCAGCGTACTGGCCCTGCTGCCCGGGTACTGGGCTAGGTCCATACGCCGACCCTTGCGCAAGCGTCTTGCCCATACGGGACCCGGGACTCACGCCCGGTGCACTTCCAGGGCCTTGGCCTTGAATCTGTTGTTGAACTCCACCACCTGGTTGCTGCTGCTGGACTCCACCTGGTTGGTTTCCTTGACTTGGTACTTGAGATCTTCCTCGCCTTGATCGACTAGTGTTGCGAACAACTGCTGCATTTGGAGCAGCAGGGTGTTGGATTTGGGAACCGTTGACTCCGGCGTTAGTTCCACTGTTGCCGACTTGTTGCGAGAGTCTTCCTTGAGAAGACGATGCAAGAGCTTGATTGCTTCCAGCAGCGTTGTTATTGTTGCCGCCGTTGTTAGCGTTGCTATTGTTACCGTTATTGACCACTTGCGCATGATTCTGAGTCGATTGGCGGTGGTTGGGAGGATACGGGTGTCCGTAGCCATGTAAATTGGGTTTACGATTAGTCGCGGCGTCCCAGCCTTTGCCACCATTCAAATGCATCCAATCGTAGTCACCATCCTCAACTTCTCCAGCCGACTTCAAAGCCTGTGTAAACAAGTCGCGGAGGTAGTCGTAGTCAGGTGTAGCATCAAACTCGAGGTTGCGCACGTAATGCAAGTACTCTGCAAACTGTTTAGGAAAGCCTGCACACAACTCGTCAATAGGCGTGGTTTGCTTCTTTTCACCAATCTTTTCGTACTTTTGCTTGTTGGTAGCAGCTTTAAGACCTTGCCAAGGAAGACCACCACGTAAAAAGTACATAAATACATGGCCAAGGGATTCCAAGTCATCGCGGCGAGACTGTTCGCGGCCCAAATGGGTGTTGATGGACATGTACCGCGCAGTGCCCGAAAGCGATTTGCGTTCGCGGTACGGAATGTGTTGCTTTGTTTTGGGGTCACGGTACTGTTTGGCCATTCCAAAGTCAATCACGTAGATGAGGTTGGCAGTACGAGTGTTTGGTCTGCCAATGAGGAAATTGTCAGGTTTGATGTCTCTGTAAATCAACGACTTTTCATGGATAGCTTGCACTCTTGTCAGCATCTGTTTAGCAACCATCACAGTTGTTTTCAACGAAAACTGGCGGCCGCACCAGTCAAACAGGTCTTCTAAAGAGGGTCCGAGTAAGTCAATAATCAAGACATTGTGCAACCCTTCCTGGCCAAAGTAGTACACATGCGGGATACCAATAGTGCCAACAAGGATTTTGTAGGTGCGGTACTCGTCGCGCAGCTGCGGAGCGTCCGACTTGCGGGGCTCAAACTTGATGGCTACCTGCTGGTTGTTGAGGAGGTTGACGCCTTCGAAAATGACGCCAAAAGAGCCTTCGCCGATTTTCTTGCCGACACGGTAGTGAACGCCAATGACGTTTGCTTGGCTTGAGAGTTGGTTAGACATGTTGGGAGAGGGGGGGTTGTGTAGAGGGGGATTATGTAGAGAGTGTTGTGTAGAGAGAGGGAGCAGGGAAGGGAGAGTGAGGAGGTGGGTACAACCAGATAACTGATTAAAATAGGTTCAAATTATCTTATTAAAAGGAATAAGTTAATAATAAATAATAAACAAATAATGGTTTATTTATTTATTATAAATTACTTGTTTATTATTATTATTATTATTTTATGTTTTGTTATGATAAAATTTCCAACTTTTTTCGTAAATATAAAAGTAAGAAAGGAAGGAAAAAGGAGTCAAAAAACCAATGGTGTGAAAAAAAAAAAAAAAAAAAAGGAAAAAAGGAAAAATAAAAAAAAAAAAAAAAAAAAGGCGGTTCAAAAAGTTGTTCGATAAGAATGCTAAGACACACTTTATTTTATTTAGTAATTTAGTAATTTAGTAATTTTATTGTAAATATTTGACTTGAAACTGGACGAGTCGCACATAAATTAATAAACTATATTTTAATAAATTAATAAACAGTCAGCATTGCTCGTTTTGAATAGCTCTGTTTTCCTTCTCATACAAGTAGCAACTACTCTCTTATTCTTGTTTGCTGATACACCTAATCCTGTTGTTAAAACTGTCCTCAAACATGCTCCCAAACACACTCCAAACACTGTCCAAGACAAGCCCATAGCACACGTCACTGATATTGGTGGCTGTGACAAGTTTTTCGTTTCAAAAGTGGTCTTATATATGTGTATATGCTACACAATAAGCCACGTGAAACATGGCCCAGCCACTCATACGTAACTCTCAGTCTTAAGTAACTTTCAGTCCTTCATTTTTATTTTATTTTATTTTTTTTACTTTTTAAATAAAATTGTTTCAAAAAAAAAAAAAAAAAAAAAGATTGACCCCACAAAATAAAAATAGAAAGTGTCAATTTTTTTTATTAGAGCAACCACAAGTGTATTAAAAGCCAAATCAGCTTTTCGTCTAAGCGACTCAAAAATAAAGCAAACAAAACCTCCAATCCGTCTCAGCATCACCAAAATTACTACCACCCCAAATCAATAAAATCAAACGTCACTGAACTTGAATTGAAGACCAGATTTTACTTATAAAAATGGATACCGCTACTCGACGACTCAACAAAGAGCTCCTTGCTTACTCAAAAGATCCAAACCCATGCTTATCCTCACTTGGTCCTTCTTCTGACGACTCTTTATTCCACTGGACTGCAGTTCTCAAAGGCCCTCCCTCATCACCATACTCGCACGGCCAATGGACTATCCAAATCACAATTCCTTCCAACAACTACCCTTTGCACCCGCCAACTTTCAAATTCGTTACTCCAATCTGCCACCCAAACATCCACCCAGTGACCGGAGAAGTGTGCCTAGACGTACTAAAAAGTCAGTGGAGTCCTGCGTGGACCGTGTCGGCGGCTTGTACGGCCGTGCAGGCCATGTTGTCCGACCCAGAGCCGGATTCGCCGTTGAACATTGATGCGGCTAATCTGGCTAGGTTGGAAATGAAGAAGAAGGAGTGGTTGAGGAAGAAAGACAAGGAAGGGGAAGAGACTGAGGAAGGTGATGGACTGGCTAATCCTGCGTTAGTTAGATACTGGACAAAAAGATATGCGAGTGGGAAAAGCAAAGAGTGAAGCAATGGAGTTATGTGATGATATGAGATGGATTAATGCTTGCTTGGTAGTGAGGCTTGTGATCTTTTGATACGATTTGCATTAAATCTCAGCTCCGTATCAGATACCTGGTCATTTTCTTGTTGACCTTCTTGTTTATGCCTTTTTTAAGTGCTTTATATATATTTTTGCATGGTTTTACGGAGAAAAGAGCGAAAGCATGGGCTTGGCCTATTCATGGAAACAAGAGATAATAAACTTATACGCGCACTACAACGCTTTTTCTTTCGATACTTTGACACTAACCGTATTATACACGCTTACACAGTCACGCTCTCAATGGCCTCTTTTTTTCAGTTAATAATTGTCAGTTAATAGCTTGTTGGCAGATAATTTAATTCTCTTTCATCTTGTAAAATTCTTTTGGTTTTCGTTTAGTCAACTCAAAAGTTGGTTAGATGGTTGCTTTGACTAGTTTAAACTTTAAGTCAGATTTTGGTGTTTGAACCAATACCAGTCACCAGGAATTTACATTTATTGCCCCTACAAACAAAAAAATTTACTTGCTTATATTTGTGTGTAGCTTGTATCTGGGCTCAACCATCAGATTTTGAGTTCACCATATATTGATCTTTGATAATGACTGCTGGTTAGCGGGCTCAGGATTAATTATTAATAATTGAGTTTGCTCTATTTCTAATGTTCAACTTTTTGAAATAGCACTTGAATCCAAGAAAAGTTCAAACCTTTTTTCTCTTTCTCTTTTAACCAGCACCCATCAAACAAATCAATTATACAAAACGATAATAACAAATACGTGTTCCACTTTCTATAAACTCTTTTATTGTACGTTCTTTCTTTTTATCCTTTACATCATCTATCCTGATGTCCTCGTTGATGTCCCAGAAACGGGGCACATGCACCAAGGTGGATGTGATGGGAGAGATGAGCATGATGAGTGTGGTTACGGTTGAAGATTTTGAATATATCTAACAGGAAAACGAAAATAGATATAAAAAAGGAAAATGCAAATGCAAATGCAAGTTCAAGTATCGTGAACAGCGGTGGTAAGTCTTTTCCAAAAGAGGAGCCTGACCAAGACTCGGAACAAGACAAAAGAGATGGTGAAAAAAATGAAACGGTTTTGGAACCGAAATTAGAAAAACTAAATGCTGATGGTGATGCTGATGGTAATTCGAAACCTGAGTCTAGTGAAGAAAATAAAAAACGTGACTCCCAGATTTGGTCAAAGGCAATATGCTGCCGAACCTGAGCCTAAGTCGGAGTCTAAAGATAAGCCCAGACATGAATCTGAAACTGGAAACTTGGGTTTGTCTGATTCTGGAGATGAAAAGGCTGAGAAGCCTTATCTGAACAGCTTGAATTCAAAAGCTTCTTGTGAAGATGATAATGACAAGAATCCTCTGGACGTTAACCAAACCGAAAATTGTGCTAATGATCAAAAGCCGTTGAGTTACAAAGAACCGAATAAAACTGTCACATCAACTCAGCCCACCTCTGAACCCATCTCTGAACTAACCCCTTAACCCATCCCAGAAAACATTTCCTTTCTCTTACTAAACTTTTTCAACACCCAATACCTCCTCTCCGTTACAAAACCCTACAACCTTTCATCCTCTCTCCTTTTACTTGTCGTTTTTTATTCCACCAAACACAAATCACACGACATCGTGCTCTACCGGCTGTGTGGAGCGTATGCTCGCTCGCTTACTAGGCTGCACCATATTGTGGTCACGCAGAGAGATATATTGCTGAAGATTAAGTTTTTTGAAACTACTGTTGAGAGTTCACGCCACAGCAATAGTAACAACAATTGTGCTACTACAAACAGCTCATCGATTTTGTTTGAGAAAATCGACTATTTCAAGATTCCACATTCTCTCCAAGCATTCGCAACCATTGCCTACATTTTCTTATCCGATCTTTCTTCTGACAGCGATATTGATGATTTTAACTCTGTTTTCCTTGACCTTCTTGCTCAGCCAGTTTTCTACAAACTGTTTCTAGATGGTTCGGTTGGGAAAAAGTTTCTGTTAAACTATAAGGTAATGGAACGGTACAAAAAGATGCAAAAGAAGGAGTTGTATCTTAAACTGTTTTCGTTACAGTTTATAAAAAAAATAGGCACATACTGTTGGATATTATTTGGAGAGAAGGTAGTAAAAGAGGAGGTAGCTCTTTGAGACCCGAAAGCGTATCTGGGTACTGTGAAAGCCAACTGTGTATCTACATTGAGGAGATAGAGCAGTTGTTGATAAATATTGCGGAAAAAGGATGTACTGGATGAGATGAGGAAAGATGGTTTACAGATCTGATCAATTATTTGTCAATTATTTCGTATAAAAGGTTAAAAAGCGGAGAGGTTGCTGCTGAAAAAGCGTGCGAGTTTAAGAAATAGTTTTCCAAAAAAGAAAACGTTCAAATGCGTTCAAATTGTTGTTATCGTTGTTTTTAAATACTTGAAGTAAATAATAAATAACTGGAAATATATTCATACATGTATTCAACAAATAAAAAAAGAATCAGCCAGCTTCCCTCACCATTCTCTTGAATCTATCAGTCCATGATTTTCCATAGCTACCAGCTACCGGCTGTTTAGGATTCATCTCCGGTTCTTTATCCATCCAACCCTGTTTCCCTTTCTCATATTCATATTCATCATCCTCATAGTCTTCGTCATTTCGTGCCCCAGAATGTGTAATATTCTCATACTGACTATCACCTTTCGAGTCCCCATACGGATCACTGTTGTCGCTATATCCTCCATTACCTGAACTCGTATCCTCGTTCCCTGTGTTGGGTCTGCTGCTACTCGAATACCCATCTTCGGCCGCTGACGTCGCGCCTATTCCTTTATTCATCAGCGCCCCTGTCAACGCACTTTTTTTGGGCCCGCCAGCGTTCCGGGTACGACTGTTTTTGCGATGGTCTATATTTCCAGTCTTGGATAAAGGGTTGAGTGAGTCGTTGCCGGGAAGAATAAGGATTTCGTAGTCAAAAGTTGCAGTTTCGGTTCTACGGATGGGCGGTAAATGGTTTTGGTGTTTTGTAGTTTGCGTAATGATGTCTATTAGTATGGACTTGACTTGGCTTTGTGCACGGAAAACGTGAATGGTATCGGACTGTGGTCTTGAAGAGATGTATTCTAAAATAAAAAAGGTAATAAAGTTAGTACATGTGATTACTTCTAAGAGTCAATTATTCAATTCCATAGCTTGATCAAAAACTTACCAAAACAATTTATATTCCATCTTTCCCAACACCATACATCTTTTCCTTGCTCATTCTGCACCCACTCACCAAGATTTGTGACATCAGCCTTATTTTCTGAAGTAAAGATAACAGATAGGGTATAAAGCAGGTTTGAGCTCATTGGCCTGTTGCCATGCATTTGACTCGACTCTGTGTTATTAAATGGCACCGAGCTACTTCTTTGGAACCTGTCCACAAGTTTTCTGATCTGGTCATCTATTGACGCATCAATATCTGGATCTGCTACACAAGGGTATGCCAGTGCGTAGGACGGCTTGGCTGTATGGGTATAAGAAGAAGGGTTTTGGCCAGCATTTGATGACGACCTTGTGTTTGGATTGGAAGATGCTCTTTGATGATCTGAGCTGATAGGAACGTTTGCAAAGATTTCTCGAGTGGAAGGTACAATTGTGCCAAGCAGTCTGTGAAATAGGATTGTTGAAAGGACAGCGGTTGCCGAATCTTTCAATAAAGACGGATTAACACAAAGGTCGTAATTGAAAATCATTGCTTAAGTGTGTATAGATATGTATGTTATAATGTTCAAGTTTGGGTATGGTTTAATGGTTTAGTGTAAGAAACAATGATAACCCCACAAGTTCCAAACCAATTTTTGTATCGCTTATCTGGAAATAGTATATTTGTTATGTTCAGTTGGGTATGTTCTTTGTAAATATTATTCAGGTATAGAAATAAAGTAAAAATCAATAGAGTGCCTAGAGGATCTATTCACTAAAATGTTAAATTGAAGTCTCAACTTTTCTATGATAAGTTCAAATTATCAATAGACAATAGATCATGTATAATTTCTCTCAGAATAGCTTTCGCCACTGATTTGACTGAAAATATCGAATCAGCAATAGGTATTCTAATGATCAAATGGTATCTCGGTATATGTAGCTATATATCTGATCCCTTAAATATGAGCTTGATTCAAGTTGCACTGTAACAGATTATACCAAAGTAAATGGAAATGAGAAAACATGCTTTATCACGAATAGATCAGGCTACCATAAGGCTGTTGATTACCGAAATATTTGATAATCTTTGTATGTTACCCTATCTCTCTTGAACATACGCACACACACCTATATTTGTTGGTAACATACAAAAATAACTAAAACTGAACAGTGTTTGCACACAGTGACATGACACTACTACTGCTAACCGTTTACTTACTGCTACTTACTCTTGCTACTACACCCTAGATTAGTTGTTGTCTGCACTGGTTACACTAATAATTTATTTATTTATTTTGTGCTAGTGCCGCAGATCAGGTCCAAAAACTGCTTTGGTCTTCAGCATATTAACTACTGCTATGTGTGCGTATGTGTGCTGTGCTGTGTGCCTGAGTGCGTATATTTATATGTGTACTTTTTCAAAAACATGCAGTGTGTAATTACTTTTAATTGAATCTTTTTTTATTTTTAGTTTAATAGCTTTGATAATCTTAATAATTTAAATATTTCAAATGATCTCAGGGAGAGGTGTGTACACCCCATGCACATTCTCTTTGTGCTTTTGGTGTGTAGGCTTTCCGTATATATCTAGCTAAGCGGTGTCTACACTTGGTGATGATCAATATATTCACCTGGGACTTGATCAGATTAATTTCATATACATTCTATCTCGTCCATTGTATTTTATTTTTCATATTTCATATACACTAAAGTAAAACAAGCAGGGATAAGCTAATTAACGTTGTTTTCTTGAACCTTAAGCCTGAATATGAATCAAGCTAGTTCAAATCACACTAGTTTGTGTAAACAAGTCTGATGTAAACACCAAAGCAAATTAAACTGAATATTGAACTTGTATACAAACACTTACACTTACTCTTACACATATATACACAGATAACACTAGGCATGAATTTGTAAACAAGGAGGATGTTCGCTTGTTTAAAAATCATTTCCCTCACAAACGTCAACCAAAAAGATAAAGGGAAAGGAAAGAGAAGGTACACATGCGCGCGCTTACAATATACACAAAGGCTCTTAGCTTGGAAAGTCATAGAATGAAAAAAGAGCTGGCCACAATTTTCACAGCAAGGGAACTAAACAATATACGCAGGTGAACCGTTTAACTCGTCAATTCTGTCTTACTAGGGACTAGTTTTCTAGAATCTGTTATTAAAAATGATTAAAGAGGGTTATAGGGATCAAAATAAAGGTTTTGACTTGTTTGTCAAATATTAATATTAAGTCGAATATGAAGGTTTATTTATATGAATCTATGTACCAGCTATTTCTGGTGTTTGTTGTGTTAAATCCTTCCAATTTCAAAATAAAAACGTGAAATTGAAGAGAGTTAAAAAAAGGATTTTTCTTGAAAAAAGTTAGCAAAAAACTTCCAACTTCTTTACTCAATAAGAGCTGGGTTTGATCTCTTTTCAAACTTAAGAATGCAGTCATCTTCTGGGAAAATGGTAGCGAAAACACGGATTTCCTCAGATAATGGAGTGATTGTATGCTTCCAATCATAAAATAGCGCAGCCTTACCAAACAACGACACGAGATTCATGAAAACATAGTTCTGACCAAGACAAACGTGGGGGCCAGTTCCAAAAACAAGCCAGTTAGCGGTATTTTTAGATGCCTTGGATCCTTCAACCCATCTCTCGGGAATAAACTCGTCGGGACTGTCATACACTTCGGGGTCATGAAGAGCTGGGTAAAGAGTGGGAATAACCATAGCGCCTTTGGGAACAGTGTATTCTGAAGAAACGGGGTAGTTCTTTTTAGCAACATATGGGACCATGGTAACAGGGGGACGGTATCTAAGGGCTTCTCTAACAACCATACGAGTATAATCCATTTTGTCAACAAGATTCAAGTCAATGGGCTGATCAATTCCGCCGTGAGCCTGACGAAGGGTAACCTGTTCTTCGCGAATCTTACGCATAACCTCGGGACGATCGGCGATAAGCTGGAAAAGCCAAGTGGTTGCAGAAGACGTGGCATCCTGTGATGCAAACAAAAAGGTAAAAACGGTCTCTGAAATCTCCTTGTTGGTAAAGTCGCGGACAAGGTTTCTGCGTTCCTCGGCAGTCAAATTCTTGGCTTCAGGGTCGTTGGCAAGCTTTTCCTTGGACTCTTGCATAAGCTTGACCCAAGCATCCATGGTACAAGTAATCTCAGCACCCTTGGCCATGTTATCCTTAGCCATTTGAGCACACTTTTCGAAAATGTCCATAGTCATGTCAGCAATCTTCTTTCCGTACCAGGGCTTGGTGAAAGGAAGAATGATGGGGAAGTTGACCAACTCCATAGCCTCAGTAATACGGTAGTAGTTGTCTGAAATCTCCTTAATCTGGCTTTCGGTGATGTAAGTGCCGCAGAAGGTGCTGAGGGAAACAGCACAGTTGAGTTCACGGAATTGGTGCATAAAAGGAACAGGACCTTCCTTGGAAAGCTCAACAAACTTGTCAAGATATCTGTCGTAAATCTTATCCATATGAGGCAAGTACATGGCGAGGGCCTGTCGAGTAAAAAGACCATTCAAAGAGCGACGGTAATCAACATGAGCCTTTCCGTCGAGGAAAACCCAATTGGTAGGACGAAGAATCTTGATAGCAACATCAACAACACATGGCTTGACAAAAGTAGGAGAGTTGAAGACCTTGCGAGCCAAATCACGAGAAGAAGCAATCACGACAAATTTGTGGAAAACTGAAACACAAGAAAGAGGACCAGAGTCCCATTTAGCTTTGTACTCTTCAAACTTGGGGTTCACAGACTCAAGGAATGGACCAATAACTGGCCAAACTTTGAACTTTGGACCAGCAATGGAACCCTTTTTGATAATATAACTGATTTGATCGTAAACAATCAAGGCCAATAACGAGGTGAAAATAACAGACCATATCGAAAGATTTTCACGGAGAAACAAGGCCGTGGTCACAATAAGGGATCCAGAAACCTTGGAAGTTTCCACCTCGTCTATAAAAGCAGAATTGTTGGAGGACATGCTTTAGAAAAAAAAAAAAATAGTTACCAGAAACCAGACAGTGAATGAAGCAGAATTAATAGCAATCCCTAGTCACAATAAATAGAAAAAGGAGAAAATAAAAGAGGGAAAAACGAGTAAATAAATTAAATAGTGTGATGATTATTAACAAAAAAGCATCTACACCTAAGAATGGCGTGAAATTTCATAGACAGACAACTATTTGGTATAAAAATTATGTCATCTTTCACGTGCCTAGTGCTGTATTTTGCGAGATTTTGGTGCGCCCAGCTCCTAGTTACATGTACTGTAATTCTAATAAACTAGTCAAAACCCTCTTTGACAGCAAACGGCTGAGTATTTCACATGTGTTAAACTAGAAAGTTGGACTTTTTTCGTGGTTTGTGTCTGGGATTTAGTCTTATCATTGAGCTGATTGAAGCCTGGCATCTAGAGTGGCAACTATTAATATTCATACATGATTCAGTTTTGAGACGGTTTGTTAATGAGTGTTTTTCCTTTCATATAATCCACAGTTTTTGTGTTCAATCAAAATTAATCTGAAGCCAGCACCATACTGTTGTTGTATACACTTTCTAAAAATGCAAGATATTAGGTATTAATTATCAAAAACCTAAAAATACGAAAGCAATCGTGGCTGTGATAATAAAAAGCAATAAAGTCTAATCTTTATTGATTATTGAGAGGCATTAATAAAAACAACTAGAATATAAAAACATTTGGAAGGCATTCATGTCAGGTTCTACTTGTGTATCAAATGCTCAATTCAAAGCCTTGAGGCTTTTAGTGATTGAAATGCTTATGGTATAAAGACTCAAGCAGCTAAGGGCATTATTATGATGCGATGGTTATCTTTTTAGTACAACTGATAGCAATTTGTTAAATAGTTCAATATTCAATTACCTTTTATCACTTTTAAGAAACATAAGCTCCTAAATATACCAGTCAGTCTTAATTTTGACAAACTCATTTTTTCTTTTTTGCTTTTGGAATGTCATGTGTCAACAGTATTTGTTAGTGTGTTGAAAAAAAAAGAGTGAAATTTTGCAACGGTTTTGCCTACATGCAAGTGTCAAACATCAGCATACAAATAAAAACGTTTTAACCAAGCCACAGTATTATTAGCCAAAAGAGTTCAGTTGTTGTATACAGTGTTGATTGTAAATTTTGTTTAGAATAGGAGTGTCAATTAGTCGGTAAAAAAGTCTATAGATGCGAAATAGTAGTCATAAAAAGATTAAAATAAAATAGAAACAAAAATAGTAACAAGTAAATCAATATGCCAGCCAGTCCTTAACATATTCAAAACTTGCCCAGCTTGCAGCCATTGAAGGAACAACCTTCAAAAGGTTTGCCGATAAACCTTTGTAAAGACCCCAAAAGCCTTCGGTTCTGACGATAGTCTTGAGAGCATTTCCCACACTGGTATATTGGAATCCAATGCCTGAACTCTTGTCCATGGAAAGAACTTGGAATCGTCGTCGAAGAACGTCAAATGGGTATGTAAGCGTTTGTGCTATTGCACCACTAGCAGCACCAGCAGCTAGCTTTTCGAATCCACTCGGCTCTCTTCCTGTGGCAGAGATGGTTTTTTCTCGCATCCATTCATAAACAGCAAAGTTGATACCAACGTAAGGAGCAACACCCATAGTCGTTGGGATTATGCCTCGGTATAACGCCAGGTACCCACCTTCGTCGCGAACCATCTGCTTGCCTATTGACATGATTCCTGGAGGCTTTTGACCTATAGACTGAAAGTGTTGCTGCAAGTTTCCAATCGATGCAGTTTGAATGGATAATCTTGTGCGAATGATATCAAGAGGGTATGTCACAAAAACAGATACAACGCCTGCTATACTTCCAGCAAACAGTCTTTCGCCAGTAGTCAAAGATCTGCCTGCAATATTGTCCATGGATGTCGCAATTTTTGAGGCAGGAGCTGTCAGAAGCTTAGAATCGCCGGTTGATTCGTCTTTTCCGGGGTTTATTTTGATAATGTATGCTTTTAAAACAGTATAGGCAGAAAACTGGACAGCAGAATAGGGAATGATTCGAATACAGTTTGTGCCGTTTCCTCTCATGAACCCACGCCATCCTTCGTCTTTCCACATCTTTGTTAACGTTGGAATCACGCCTTGGTAGGCAGCCGATCCTGGGCCTTGGATTTGGAAGATGATTTTCATACGTTCAAACGGGGAAACTACTGTGCGAGAAATGGCACCAGCGACACCGCCAGCAACAAACGAAGAAACTGTTGGGTAAGAAAGAAACTGGCGTGCGTGATCAACATGTGAGTTTGAAAGTATCTTCACCTTCATATCAGTAATATCTGGATATGAAGTCGAAGTTGGTGTTGTGACTTCGGCTGTGGAGGACATTGTGAATATAAAAGCAAAAAAAAAAAAAAAAAAAAAAAAAAAAAAAAAAAAAAAAAAAATTAAAAAGAGTGTTATTATATGACTGATTTATGAGTGATTTGTGAGAAAAAAGAAGAAAAAGATGGTAGTTATTTGAATCAAGTTCCTATAAGAAAGAAATCATCAAAAGAAGATCTGAAAATATTGGCTGAAGCAATAGAAGATAGGATTATGATGATGGTGTATCTTGTTTTGGTTGAAACAAACAAAGATTAAGCTATAAAGGTGTTTTGAAAAAATTACTAATGAGTACTAATATTCATGTGAATATCGTTCATGCAAAAAATGAGTGTGAATAAAGGAAAGAGACGCAAAAAGATTTAATCAATATGGATCATCAAACAAAAGTTAAAGAAAAAGTAAGAAAAAGAAGAAGAAAGGAAATAAAAAACAGAAAATATTTAAAAACTCGAAGTTAAATTTTTTTTTTTTCCAAAACCGTTAAAATAAAAATATGCAATCGCGTGCAGGCAGATCCAATTTACACAATAAACGCGAGTACTAAAGGTAGAATAACATGGGGCTTTTAGGGGAAATGGGTATACATCATAAAAAAGTGAAAAAGCCACCCAACTCACTTCAATTTATTCAAGGGTTATAGAGTTATATAGCCTTGGCGTAGTAGCCATCCTTTTACATATCATTTTATCTAACTTCAGCTATTTGTAGAATGTCAAAACATTAATTCTTAGCTTGTGTCTATGTCAGCCCGAACTTGAGCCCTAATACTAGCTTACGAGGAACAGGGAAACCATTATAGGACAAAACCCCTGGTTCTAAACTGTGTGATTCTGCTCATCACTCGTCGACTATGCTTTTCCATAATTTCAACTGTGACTAACTTTTGCTTCTTGTCTGTGCATTGTGTATCGGCTGTGATGTAATGGTGCCATTGGCCTTTGGAGCCTGAGTTATACTTACTCTCCCAATCATCAGTCGTCAGTTGTCAAGGGCCAATTAAGAGCGTTTTGCCGACGCTACTTTGCTTCACCAACTTTAACTTCAACTTCTGTGGGCTCGGTGATTCTGTCAATTTGGTCAAGCTGCTTCATCAAGTCCTCCATCTGATTGTACTTCGTCATCAGGTCTGCAACTAGCGAGCTTGTGTCCAAAGAAGCCAAATGCTGCCTCAATGGGTTTGTGTCGCTCAGCTTGTGCAATAGTCGAATTGCTTTTCTTGCAGCCATCAAGTCCAGTCTAATACCATATGGCATTATACCAGCTTCTTTCTGTAATGTGTCAATAGGTGTGGTTTTCTAAGCACCAACCATTCTTCTTATGGTCATATTCTGCATCACATCCAGCTTGCTGATCTCAGACTTGAGAGTGCGATGTAGTGGAGAAACCGCTAGTGATTGGTTGGTTTTGTTTGGGTTTGGCACGCTGGGAACGAGTTGGCAAAATTAAACAGGGGACAATAATTCACAAGCTGTAAACACAAAAATCAAGCTGTGAAGATGGATATGAATATCGTTTGCTTGAGATTTAAATTCAAACCAAAATTTATTAGGATTTTACAAGTTTATTAACAGAGCTCATAAGCGACAAAAATGTTGAAAACGTGATATTCACGGAGTTTTCATTCATGTGAAACACACGTGTATATGACTCTTTTTGCCACTACCGCCATTGAAATTTTTTAAGTGACTTTTTTCACTCTTATTTTTCATACCCATACACGCACATACACTATTTATACACAATGGCTGAAGAAGTACCCGCTTTTGATCCCACCTTGAAAAAGAAGAAAAAGTCCAAATCCAAGCCTGCTTTTGCTGCTGATGACGAAGACTTGGCCGATACCCAAACTGCTCCTGCTGGATCCATTGAATCTGGCGATGCTGAAGGTGTCACTGACATGATGGCTGCATTGTCAACGAAAAAAAAGAAAAAGAGTAAATCTTCGTCATCAAAAGACAAGAAAGCTGGTGACAATGACAATGATGACGATGAAGATGTTGCTAATCCTGGCGGCGACGGATCAGCTGCCTTTGATGCTAAAAAGAAAAAGAAGAAGAAAAAGGCTGCTGCCGCTGATTTCGATGCACTGTTAGAAAAGGCTGGTGTTTCTGAAAATGCAAAGGAAGATTCCCCTGAAACTGAAACTACTACTATCAACACATCCGTCAATGAGCGCGGCGAGACTGATTTCACCTATGAGGAGCTTTTGAGCAGATTTTTTGAAATCCTTTCTGCAAACAACCCTGATTTGGCTTCCGACCGTTCTGGCCACAAATTCAAGATTCCTCCCCCAGAAGTTAAGCGTGACGGTAAAAAGTCGATATTTGTCAATATCAAAGATATCTCCGACAGACTGCACCGACCAGTCGAGCATGTTATTTCATTCTTGTATGCAGAATTGGCCACCACTGGTTCCATTGACGGTTCAAACCGTCTCGTTATCAAGGGTCGTTTCCAGCAAAAGCAAATCGAAACCGTTCTTAGAAAATACATTGTGGAATACGCTACCTGCAAGACTTGTAAGTCTATCAACACAAAACTCAGAAAAGAAAACAGACTTTTCTTCCTCGACTGCAACTCTTGTGGTTCCAGAAGATCTGTCTCTTCTATTAAGACAGGTTTCCAGGCCGTCATCAAGAGACAAAAACCCACTTCTTAATCATGATTTGCACAATGATACTTTTCTTTTTTCCTTTTTTTCCCTCTTCATTCTCATCCGTCCCATTATTCCCTGGCCTTCCCTAAATCTTTACTTCCTGTTACCTCCGCATGTATAATACCAAAGACTTATGATTACGATAATGTGGTGCCAACAAAAAGAGAGAAATAAAACTATAGGTTTTGTATTCCTTGAAAAAAACTTGTTCATTTATTTGGTTTAAAAAATAAAAATATGTACCTCTATTAATGATACTTGTTTAAAAAAAAATTAATAATAATGATAACTAAAGTATATCCAGCGTTATATTTCCAATTGTTTTATCCATGTTTTAAAACGAAAATAAAAAATTAATAGTAAAAAAGAAACAAAGTAAGCCATTTTTTTAATTTAGGCATCCTCTTCAGTCTCACAATTCATGTAAAGCCGGATTCCACCGTCACCACTAGCACAAGCAATAAGACCTTGTGACCACATATCTTCCTCAGGCTTCTTGCGTATATTTTGAACCATGTATGGAGAACTCGAGGTTCCAAATGCACTTGGTCGGTATGCCACTAACGGCGTCAAAAAGCCTTGAGTCTTAAAGCTTTGCTGCTTGTCAAATGCTTCGACACATGCCCACTCATAGTTCGAGGTATTGGTATTATTTTCAGATCGTTCTTCTTCAGACTTTTTCAATTTTTTGCCCTTTTCACCTTTTCCTCCCGTCTTTGTTAATCCAGGTTTAGGCTTAAAGGACCAGATCTTGAGAATATCGTCTGAACCACTTGTCATAAGCGACTCATCGCCTTCCAACAAAGCAATTGAGCAAATAGCACCATCATGAGCATTCCATGCATGAACACATTCACCAGTATTTACATCAAATACTCGAATATCACCATCTTCATACGAGGCAATGATCTGGTTGAACTTCGTAGAAAATACAATGCTGGCGACAGTGCGATCAAAATGTCTTTGTTCATCTTCGTCCTCTTCTGCTTCTTCATTGTTGTTTTTTCCTCGATAATTCAAGCCGGGAATTCGAAGCTCATGGACTTTGACGCACTCTCTGTAATCATAAATCACAATGGTGGAATTTTCATAACCCACAGCAACCTGTCGAGTACCAGTAATAAATGTAACACAAGTGGCAGAAGGAATAGTTCTAGAATTAGACTGTTCTTTAAATTTGTCGTCTTCTTCCTCTTCTGTTTCTGTTTCCTCTGCAGCATCGTCAAAATCTCCATCAATTTTCTTGCCTTTCTTTTTACTCTCTTTCGCCTTTGTACTGCCCTCTTGCTCTTCTCTTCCATCGGCATATAATGTAGAATTGTAGCCCAATCCAGCAAACAAAATCATGTCGTCTGGATTAGCAATATTCCAAATGTGAACAGCACCATCTGATGACACACTTGCCAAACTTCTAGTTTCTTCATCAATTGCCATGGACATAATAAATCCTTGGTGAGCAAGAATGGAACCAATCTCCATGCTCTGCTCAGGCGACCACCTGCGAATGAACTGATCTTCGCCGCCAGAATAAAAGGTATTGGTAACACTGTCATAGCAAATATCAACAACTGGACCAGTGTGGCTTCGGTGAATTTGCATGAGTGTGGCAGTTGTGTTTTCTCTATCAAAGTCAAGTTTCCATTGAGTTATTGTTCCATCGTCCGATCCTGTAAGCAAGTTATCAGAATCAATAAATGCCAGTGCTCTAACGTTATCCATCTGGCCTGCAAGTTTTTCAGATGCCACCCAATGATACGTTTTAGGAATGCTGTCATTTTCTGGTTGTTTTTCTTTTTTCTGCATCTGCTGTCTTTTTTTAGCAGGCGATGGCTTTGGTTTGGGCTGTTGTTGTTGTTGTGAAATCTGGTTAAAATTGGTATTCAAAGATTCTTGTTGTAAATCTGATAAATGTTGGTCATTGTCATGAGGGCCACTATTGTTTCCTGGCGCAATATTAGATGACTGTAAAAGATAATCAATTTCTTGAATGCATTTCTCAAGGTATTGACGCGATTCGATGATAGGCGTTAAATCGACCTGCGAATTTTGAATCATGGAAATCTCCTTGTCCAGCAGGGCTTTAGACTCAAGATATGGATCAAAGGCTCTTGCTGCTTCTTCTTCACTTTTGTTGTCGCCTGATGATCGCGTTTTCTTAATACACGATTCAAGAATTGCAATTTTTTTTGCGTGACTTTCTATAAGTAATTGAAATCCTCGTTTCTCACCCTCAAGCCTTGCAATTCGTGTCTATTTCTTTGTTAGAAAATTGAAAAATAAGAGTAAAAATAAAAAAAAACATGAAAAATTAAACAATAATATACCTTCATCTCTGCTCGTTCAAGATCCCATTGAATTCTGTCACGTTCGTTTCGTTGCCATTCATTTTGCAAGTATCGCATAACACCTGGTAAGGTCAACTAGTTAGCATGTGTGTATTGTTCAAATGTAAAACCATCTTCTAACTGAAATTTCAGTTAAACACTAAAATCATACCTGGTAGCGAATATTCAGGTTGGGGATGAGGTTGCATAGGACCGCCACCCTGGTTCATTTGAGATGCCATTTTTTTTTTTGTTTTATTCGCGAAACAATGTTTGAAGCGAATATATTGGATGTTTACATAAAAGTGTCAAATTTGAGATGTGGAGAAAGAAGAAGGACAACAGTTTCCCAAAGAAAACAAAATCATCACATACTAGTTAACATGAAAAATTTAATATATGACAATATATATGTGTTTTAATTATCAACCATAATATTAAACAAAACTATGTAATGAGTACGGCTGAGTGCTGGTTTTCGAAATTGATTGGTGAGAATACCACAATGAACGAGAAAATTTTACATATACTTAATGTATGCGAAAATGGGCCATTCTGTTTTTTTTTTTTTTTTTGCTGGGAGTATGGCAGCCGTATCCCGTTGTGTGGAAAATTAGCTTCACTGTGAAGCAAGGAATAAACAATTCCACATACAAACTAATACCAAGTTTTAATATCAATTACTGTGAACCTAATTGTATAATTTAGTAGTCTCAAAAAGCTACAAAAATATAAAATCTTGGTAAGATTTAATTCTTGATGTTATAATAAAGAATTTAAAAATAGTAAATTGTTTTAAGTATTGAAAATATGTGGTTCATCGTATTACACTGTTTGTTGAGAAATCAGGTTGCTAATGTTTTCTCTAGGTATGTGATCATTTAAGGCCAAGATCTGAAGCAATGATTTTAGCAGCTTCAACCAGTTTCTCGTCCTGCAAGTTAGGAGCGACTAGCTGAACACATCTAGGCTTAACCTTATTGTTGTATTCCAATTCTCCACGGTTGAGAGGTAAAATCATTGCTGGGTAGTCAACAGTGTTCCAGGTAATTCCAAATGGTAGTCCTTGAAATCCATCATACTCTGGGGCGTATTTGAAGCCCATGGGACAAATAAGCACATCCAAATCGTTACTTTGAAAAACGGTATTCCATGCATCTTTGGTATCCTTTTGCAACTTTTTGAGGTTTGAAATTTGTTCGTCAGTAACAGTGAATGGAAGAACTTCTTCAATAAACTCTCTTTCAACATTTTCTTTCTTTTCTCCAGCAACCTTCATTTGAATACCATCAGTCACTGTCTCACGACGTGGTTTGTAGAAAGGGTGAAGGTCAATGACAGCAGACGAAACCAATGGCTCACCACCTTTGGCAATAGCCTTCAAACAAATAAGCTCAGTGTCTAATCCACACAAAGGTCCGCCAACGTTTTCCATAATTGACTTAACGTTTGGAACGGCATTATTGTTAAGAAAGACGATTTTGTGGCCTTTTTTCTCAAGATCGCTTGCAACCTTTTCAATAGTGTCACTAACTTCTTTTTGAACTGGGGCTCCAGCATCAGTTACTACACCAACAGTAAGGTGGCTTTTGGTGCTAGAGTTAGTCCAAGAAAGTTCATCCAATCCTTCATTGAACTCCCAAGGCTTAGTATCAAGGACAGATTTCATGAACAGCTCGATGTCTGAGACGTTTCGTGCCAAAGGGCCAACAGTAGCGGTCAAACCAGGTTCTCTAGGCGGCTTTCCTGCATCTTCAAATCCCAAGTAAGGGATCAGCTTGAGAGATGGTTTAAATCCAACACATCCATTATTCCAAGCAGGCAATCTAATAGATCCAGCCAAATCAGTACCAAGGCCAAGAGGAGAAGCATTTGCAGAAACCAAAACTCCGTCACCTCCAGAAGATCCACCAGAACCCCATTCACTAGGGTTGGCAGGATTCAATGTGCGCCCAAAGATGTTGTTGTGGGCTTCAGGCGTGATGATTGCCTGTGGCACGTTTGTTTTGGCAAAAACAACAGCTCCAAGTTTGTTGACCAAGAGATCAATAATTGGAGAAAACTTATCAGCCACTGGGTTTGAAAGTCGAGAAACAACGCCTAAAGTTGATTGAACACCAGGTACATTGAAAGAATCTTTGACGGTTATGGGAAGACCGTACAATGGCCGGAGTTGACCATTTTTTTCAAGCATGGACAACCTCTCGGCATCCAGCTTTTTAGCCTTTTCAATGGCTTCGAGGTAAAGAGGTTCCGTGACAGCATTGGTAAGCTTGGCAACTAAAAAGGTCCGTTTACAAAAAGCTGTAGTGACAACTTCACTTGTAAGAGCACCAGAAGCAATTTCCTTAACCAATTGAGTAGCAGGCTTTAAAGTGATCTCAATTTCATTTGGAGAGAGTAGGCTTGCCAAAGCTAGATTAAAAGATTCTGTATCAGTAATTGAAACTTCACTAATAGTATCCTGCCATTCCTTGGGAATTCGTGATTGGACTTGGTTTCGCTTTTGATCAATTTTAGTTTGCCAAGTCATTTTCTATAATTATGGAAATGGTTCAGGTAAGAGTTTTA
This sequence comes from Magnusiomyces tetraspermus, assembly GCA_030578715.1. Taxonomy (NCBI): domain Eukaryota; kingdom Fungi; phylum Ascomycota; class Dipodascomycetes; order Dipodascales; family Dipodascaceae; genus Magnusiomyces; species Magnusiomyces tetraspermus. The sequence continues at coordinate 163,305 of JAKTYL010000019.1, read as the reverse complement.
CAGTCGTATATTTATAAATATTGAAAACTTGTCATGAGTCACTTGAAAACGGAAAAACAAACTCAGTAGTTAAAAGAAAAAAAATAAAAGAGAACCATAGACACGTCATTCATATTATAATACATAGACAAAAAGCTTGATACAAGGTAATTTATTGCACATGATTTGTATTTTTTGTTTTTTTTGGTTGCCCAAAGCTATTACACCTAACAGATATTATCAAAATAGTCGTAATAAAGGTTTCGAGAGGTAAGGTAAAATGTTATTGTTCAATAACTAATTTAGGCCTTGAAACCATCCTTGAACTTTCTGGTGACCTCCTTAAGATGTCTCTGGCGACCGGTACCAGTGGTGTGTCTTCTCTTGGCCTTAAGACCCCAGTTGACTGTAATAAAATATGTTAGCACTCAAGTTGATTGAAAAAAATTTAAAAGCGGTTTGTTATGAATGATTGAAAAAAAAAAAAATAACTTACAAGAACGGATCTTAGCAGAGGGGTATCCACAGCTAGAACAAGTCTTCTTCTGGACGTGGAAAGATCTTCTACCACATCTGCGGCAGAGAGTGTGAGACTTGTTGTGACGCTTACCGAAACTGGAGGTACCCTCTATATGAAGCTGTTAGCATTTTGATATGAATATATGATTTTTTAAAGATTACGGTTGAGATCAAGGATATTTCAAAGCTTCAAACTTGTGACATGTTGAGTATTTCAGCACGTTGGTTTATCAAAAATATCGGATGACAGCATTTCAGAAGCATAACGACAAAAAATAATCCATCAAAAAAATCTCCATAGTCTACTCCGTAATCAAATTGCGAGAGGATTAAGGGTAGTACTTACTAGTCATTTTGCCGAATGATTACTATCGTTCTATAGGAGGTGAGAGTAACTTGGGGATAAGGTGCAAAGGGAAATTTTTTCAGAAAGGATAGGCAAAAGAATTCTTCACTACAAGAGACTACCCAGAAAATTTGCTTGGTGGGCTACGGGACAATTACATAATGGTCACGTTTTGCTATTTCCGCTGTGATCATTTTGGTTTTTGTTCTCGAAATGCGTATTTGACAAATGCTGCATTACCACCACCAACAAAAAAATATGTATGTATGAAAAGTTTTACTTTCTCAGTATTAAGAATATTTCAGACCGACAAACAACCCACTCATAATTTTAATTAAACAGTCACACCTCAAAAGCCCTAAACAGCACCAAGAGTGCTTTATCACTGACTTGTTGAAAAATACTGTTTTTAACTCAAATGCGAACTGTACGCGTCGGATATTGTATATGAATGAAAGCTTTAAACCTATGACCTGTTAGTCCAAAATCTCGATTTTAACTTGAACTTTCAATTGCCTTAAATATTGTACTTTTGTTTGATATGTTGGAATCATTGCTGGTAAATTTAGGAGGTTTTTTTTGTTTGCAACCAATTCACAAATACGCGTCAGTTTTATCAAAAACTAAGAACTACGCGTGACACGTTAAAGTAGGATAAATACCTCTAGTATCTATATTAAGTTTGAATCATAATCAAGTGATAAATAGTTAGAATAACGTTAATGAGTCAGCTTGAATTTGTATTTGAGTTTGTTATGATGGGTTTACGCGACTTGATGGTGATGGGTTTAGTTTTGTTCACATCTTGATGTTTGTGACGCGTCAAAAGGCTTTGTCGTTTTGCTTTTACATAACCAACCATTTTTCTTTTTTTCTTTTTACTTGCTAGCCACTTTTTATTTCATTGCGACCTAAATTGATTATTTTTATCATAATTATCACAAAAATCACTCAACAAGTATTGATTTTCGCTACTGACACCAAAAATGGATACAATTAATACTGTTTCGTTTACTCCTAAAAAGGACTCAAACGCGAAACCTGGCTTCAAGCCTGGGTTTGCTGACACCCCTATTAGTGTTGCGCGTAAATCTCAACTTCTTCCTGCTTTCGAGCCAAAGTTGTCTGAATTTGCTTTACCACCCTCTTCCCCAAGCCGCCCACAGGTTGGTGGCGTCAGTGATTTTTCAAGCAAGGACAAGTTGTTTCAGTTAAAGAGTGCCCTCACTGCCACACAAGATAGCCACGAACGCGGTCGCTACTTTATTACCCCAGAGCCATCTTCTTCACTTGGACGTGGCTTTTCTGAAGCTGACGCAATTTTCGATGAAGAAGACGGTGAAGGCAAGCACCCTCAGATCCCATCATCTCCCGTTTTTGAGGCTTACAGCGATGAAGAAGTTGACGAAGAAGATATTGGTGAAAATGATAGCGCCTGTTTTACCCAAGAGTCACAGACCTCTGCTAAGAAGACCTCCAGTCCTCGCGTTACGCGTCTGGAGTATGAGTTTCGGGAACCTCAATACGAGTTTGCTAAAGAAGCTGGTCCTAATTCCAAAAACAACCTCCACACGTCTTCATCCTCATCAAAGGTACCTTTTAATATCTTATCGCCGTTTTCTTACATCACTACTACCTTGGCCATCCCACGAACTGGTAAGGAAGTGACTCTTGGCCGTTCTTCCAAGGCTAATGATTTTATGCTTTCTAGCTCAAACAGACTTGCATCCCGAATCCACGTTCGTGCCGAGTACATCCAGACCAGCCCTGGAAACAACGAACGTGTCAAGTTCACATGCGAGGGTTGGAATGGATGTACTCTTGTTGTTCCTACTTTTAAGCGCATCAATAAGACTGAATTTGAAAAAATGAGAGAAGGAAAGGAAAGTTTGCAAACTGAGAATGTTGGCAGCTCTACAGAGTCTAGAGATAAAACTAGCTTTGTTTATGTTCCTAATGGTGTCACTGATTATATTATTCCTCGTGGCCACAATGTTGAAGTTGATTATGTGGATGGAATCACTATCAATGTTAGAGGTGATTTGGTGATGGTCAAGTTGGTTAATGATAACCCTATCAAATACGACGAATTTGAACAAGATATCAAAACTAGCTTAAAGCGTAAGGCTGATGCTACATCTGAAGGTTCAAAGAAAAGAGTCGTTGAGAAGAAGAAAAAGATTGAAGCCAAGGTGGTGAAGAAGAATACTCCCAAAAAGGAAGACTCTAGCAAAACTGAGAAACCCAAGTCTATTATTGAAGACGAACGTGTACTCCAGAAGGTAGAGCAAGAGCCTGTGAAACAAAATGACGCCAAAATTACCAAGTCACTGCAAAAGGAATTTGTTGATTATCCTAGAATCCAACACCTTGTTTCTAACCACCTTGCCTTTTCACGTCTTCACAGTATGCCATTATCTTCGATCCACAACTCTATTAGTGCGTTGAAGAGTGTTGATCCTGAAGACTTGAGATATGTTCTTGGTAATACAGCTTGGATTGGTGTAGTAGCTCGCAAAGGCAAGGACGCCGCTGGAAGGCCGCTTGAAGAAGAATACTATTATGTTTACGATGCTGATATTGATAACGACCGCAAAACCATGGTAGAAAAAATTGGTGCTCGTGGCTCAGGTGGCCTTAGAGCTTGCAGAAAGACACACAAGCAATACTACTGGAAAATGCCTGCAAAGCGATAAAGCGTATTTTCTCTCTCTCATGCCATCTGTTTTTAAATGTTTGATTTTTTCGTTTGTTGTTTTTTAATAGATTATTTTTAATGTATATATATCTTTTTATTATAGGTAAATTGATTTGTGAAGTTTAAACATAAACAAGGGTTAAATAATATATTACGAAGCGACTAAAGAGCCTCGTTCAGACAATTCAATGCCTTCTCATCAATTACATTCTTGCTGACAAGGTGCTTGGTTAGTCTAACAACCAACTGCAATTGTTGTTCAGCAGTTAAAGAACCAACTGCAGTTTGGAGAACTGAGGCAGCAGAAACACTGTGTTTAGCAATGAAAGTATCATAGTAAAGATAAGAAAAGAATCCCATCAAGAATTGACAATCCATACGATCAATAATGCCTCCGTGGCCTGGAATGATATCACCAAAGTCCTTGACTTGGAAGGTACGCTTCAAGCCAGAGGCAAAAAATCCACCAAAGGGCGCAAACAGGGACGCGAAAGTGGCCAACACAGTGACATGGAAGTAAATCAATGGGAAAACAACGGTTTCGCGCTTGAAAAGACCATGGAAAACTGATGGAATTCGGTGTGATGATGCCAAAAAGACTGGGTTGGGTGTACAGTTCATGCCACTGAACATGTTGTCACTAAAATCAGAGACTGGGCAGATAAAGTACTTGAACTTGGAAAGGAAAAAGGTAAACAAAAAGCCCATGAAAATGGTACAAATCCAAGCGCCAACAAAACCTTCCACAGTCTTTTTAGGGGAAATCTTGATTAAAGGTGTGTGTCCAAAGGTGATTCCACAGAGATATGCAAATATATCATTGGTAACAACGAGCGCGACAGGTACAAAAAACCAAAAGAGACCTGAGAAAATGTTTCTGACAATGAAATGTGCCTGGATCACAACCAGCAAAAGGGTCATATGAGTGATACAGAACTGGGCGAACTGGAAGCGGTAATGATTCTTTTCAAGCGAGTTGACAAAGAAAATGAAACCGATGATGTACAAACAATATGAGAAGAATCTATGATGAGTGGCAAGGGGCAAAAGATACGAATCAACCAAAACGATATGCTTGAAGTAGTAAATGACAGACTCTCCTTCCAGAAAATAGATTGTGGTGGCCAAAAAATACCAATTAAGAGAGCGAACCCAAGGCAGTCTTTTCTCACGAGCAGGCTCAGCCGCTAAATTGATAACTTCTTTAAACGCCAACACTTGAAGAAGAATGACAAGAAGAATGATCCATATGTGTCCAGCTGAAAGAATGGCAAAAAAGCCAAAGATCATGACCAATGTCCAAACCGTTCGAACCACAAAGTTCTGGCGTTTTTTCTCTTTTTCCTATTTATGAAAGCAAAGACGGTTAATAAGTTATGATTGTACTCTTTAAACAATCTTGACAATGATAATGATTATGGCTGACTTACATCCACGATCTTATCTCTCTTCTCATTCGTTTCGCACTTTTTGACATGGGTATCAGCCTTAACCCCAGACTTGGTATCATCAACAACAGAAGAGGTAGATGGCTTTTTTTCAGATATAGTATCCGGTTTAGATATGCGTTTTTTGGTAGTGCCCGACATTTTCAAATGCTTTTCTATGGATGCAAATGGTATAATGCTCTCTTACTGGTATTTATTGACAAAAAGAAGGGTTGCTGGTATTGCTCTAATTCAACAAACAGAGTTTGCAACAGGGCTGAACACGTGAAGAAGAAAAAAACAGAGATTTCAAAACTTTTTAAACAAGGAATCAATGTATGTGCTTCAGGTAAGTGGATTTTTTGCTGGAAGATTACAAAAATACATAGGGCTTAATTCAGTATCCTCTACGCGTTTTTTCACATGAAGAGTCCCTGCAATTCTGTTGGGAAATATTACTAGGTGCCCTTGGCGCACATGTTTTTCTATTTCATCCTTTCTTGCTGACGATTCTCTACATCATTCACATGACACACAATCTCATCACCACAAAAAATCCAACCTCTTGATTTTTTAATAAGATAGAAGCCAATAAAATAATGTTGTAAATATACTAAGACTTAAACTGAGATGTTAAAATTATGACTGACACGCCAGCAAAAATAATGCTCCAGGAGGGGGTCGAACCCACGACCGTCGCGTTCCTCACACGACCGTGACATTTGCATAACAGTAATCACAATTGAAACGGCTATAAGCACGAAGCGCTAACCAACTGCGCCACTGGAGCTGTTTTCAAGGAAAATATTATTGTTGTGGCAATATATAGACAGTAATACTAATTGGCTAAAATTATCATTATTTGGTCAAAAACATCAATGGATGTCTAATTATCATCATTTCCTCAAGAAAAGTAAGAAAAAGACAAATTATTGCTACTTCGTACGACGTAATGTAGTTATATGTGTTGTATCTGTGTGTTTAAGACAATCAAAATAATATCATTAAATATCAAAAGAAGGGCAGAAATAAGCAGACTAGTAAGCCAAACGTAATTCAAACTATTTTCAATGATCTAACTTAATAAAAATATGATTTGTATTATATGTACACATTTGCACATGATAGTTTCAAAAACCAAAAACCAATTGCCGTTTGTTTTTGAACACTAGAAACACACCAGAACGAGTCTGTTCAAGAAAACATAACTTGAATGATTGTATCATGAGGGTTTACCGAAATACACTTTAGTCAGAAACAATTGTGGAATCTGAGTATTTGAAATATCTTCTGCTTTCGATCTTACTGAAAACTCATTTTGCTAAAAGTAAGCGATGAACAAAGATATATTATAAGTTCATTTATGAGCATGCTAATTTTGATATCAACATTTTTCAAAGTTGAAAATTCAGGTTCTGCTAGAACTACATCTCAAATTACTAAACCTAGCTAAAACTGAAAACACATCAGTTTTGTAAACCAGATATTTTTTTTGTTTAAAGTCCGAAAGTTTTATCTAAAAAACTATTTTACACTTTCAAAATCAAATAAACCAAAGTCTATAATAGCAAACCTTTTCATCAAGAAGTTAGTTTTAATGTTCAGAGAAATAAATATTCTTATTGGTTTTTACAAATATTAAGCTCTTTGAAAATTTAAATGCTGTCCATAATGAAAATTTGAAATAATTATTTTACAGAATATTGACAGTGGTTTTTAAGCAAATAGTAAACTGAAACTTAGGTCTTTCCAGACGCAAAATCAATTTGGGACCAAATCAGGCTCAAAGATTACATTTTAGGACTTAAAATAGTTGAATCTTTTCAAAAGATAAAAACAAATGGATTAATATTTACATTTAACTATCTGAATTCCGGACGGAAAATATTTTTTAGATAATACTTAACCAGAATTTCAAAAATTTTACATTTACCAAAACAATTTGCCAAAGGTCAGCGACACGAACCCAATGAGGCAGCATTCGACTATCATAATCACAAACTTACCAGTTGCGAAATTGATAAAGAGTTATAGCCATATGAAAAACTTAAAAACGCGACTTCATCAGATTGACGGAATCACTAAACTCACGAAAGCTGAAGTTGAATGAACTGAAAAAACGTCAGCGAAACGCTTGTGTTATGTCTGCACAAAGGGCTAATCAGTGTCGCGAGAATAAGTACAACTTAGGCTTCAAAGGCTTGTGGTACCACTATATTACCACAGATGCTAAATGCCAGGACAAAAAGCAAAAGCTGATGAGGATAGAAATCCTGGAAAAACACAGCCAATGAATTGTGAGAAAAATGGCACAAATCTAGCCATGGCAAATTTTACGCATGATTTGACAAAAAATTGTATCACAGAGGAAATCTACAATTGCAAACGTGGGCACCTGAAAACTGTGATGTATTTTTTATTGTTTTGTTCTTCTACGAGAAGCACAACAAGCGGAACTTCAACGGATATCTTCAGCAATTGATTTACCACCTCTCTTGAATATTGTCAAGAGACTACAAACAGTCGCAACCTATCTCATTACCAAAAGGGATTCGGGGTCATTATTTATTTTTTTTAAAAAAGGCGTTGATTGTGTCAGGTGGAGATGACTCTACAGGCTTTGTTCTATATTTATTTCCCTGTTCCTTGTTAGCTAGTACTAGGGCTCATTTCTAGGTTGATAGAAACACTTGTCAAGACTACTTGTCTTGAGAGTTTACAAGTTGAATATATATAAGTTTATATAAAAAGGATAACCAAGAGCCTTTGCTATATAGTCTTATAACTCTTGAAAATTCATAAAGTTGTAAAACTCTCTGATGCCAATTCAACTCTTGCAATTAAGCAGGTATTTTATGCAGTTTTTTAACTACGCTAGATCAGATCACATTCAAAATTTCAACTTGTTCATACCTATCTATCAATAACCGAAAAGTAAATACATCCCTGTACCCGTTTCAGTTGAAAGTCCGTAAGTGTAGCCCCAAGGGTCACCTATTTCATATTTGTGATCTTTAGATCCAACGTACCATTTAGTAAAAAATTGCCGCTTGTTATTACGGCTTGTGAATAATTTAAAAGTTAAGATAATTTGTGATAGTGATCAAAAAAGAAACAAAGAAAGAAATATTTTTACAATATTGTGACTCCATACCCTTCACAACACATTTCAAATCGCAAAAGAAAAACCAACTTAAGACTAAGCTACAGCTAATGCTAATGCTAGATTCTTGGAAAAAACAGCTAGCTGCGGAAGACTTTTGTAGTGCTGGGCTGAAGCTTCGAATCTACTGGCAATCGAATGCGAAAGTAAAAAGTAAAAAGATTTGGGTCCAAAAATATGACCTAATAAGCGTTTATCTCCATGCTCTTTTCCTTGCTTTCGTAAAAAAAAAAAATCCCTGTTTGCTTAAAGATACAACAAGCGTCAAAATCGTGAGGAGTCTTTTTATAGAAAACAAACAAAACCCTTAGCTTTTATTATTTTACAACTTGAGAACGTATCGAATGACATTGAAACCCGTATGAAAATGCTGAATTATAAGAAAGCGACAAACACTTGTTGATCGCTAATTCTGGCTTGGCTTTATTTAAACAGCACACGAAATTGAACGTGAATGAATTTATTATATAATTATTTTTGAATCATCTGTATACTAGATTATGTAGAATATATATACCTTTCCTTCTGTTTCTATGAATATTATCTTGGCCCAACAGAATCTGTGTAAATTTTTAATGGTCATGTCTACAAATTTATATATGCTTTGAAAGACCTACATTAGCGAATCAGTAAGACAAAACACTTCAACAGCAACCTGCCAATATGTCAGAATAAATAGTATACCGAGAAAATGAGACATGAAATATATAATGATAGAAGTCAAATAGAATAGATACCAACTATCGTACGAGACAACTGATCAACAACGTATGTATCCGCAAATTGTCAGAAGAATAGAAAAAAAACACAGTTCCACTGGTAAACCATTTCTCCACATATTCTTCCATTTGTAAATAACATCACTATTATACCTTCACATACTCCTCTTTTCAAAACCTTTATATGATTTTTTAAAGCAAAAGTTAACACTAGTGATAAGTATAGTCTCAAACTTTCGACCTTAAAAAAATCCAGTTATTCTGTTTAATGTCGTAAGTTTTCAAGCGTACATATAGTGTGAACATTCTCATTGGTCCAAACCCCTAATTACCAGCTGTCATGCTATAAAAAACATCAACAAAGTACCCTTAAATAAATTCATTCACCAACAAAGCAAAACTAAAAAAGATTTGACTTAGGACATATGCCTATATATACCTATATATACACAATGATTTTTTTTGTCTTTTGTGAATATTTCTTTATTATTTTGTCTTCACAAATACTACGAAATGACTGAGCCAGTTCATGCTATCCATGTGTGGGTAAATGTAGTCCATCTTATCTTTAATGATCAAAACAGCATTTTTCAAGTTTCCAAAGCCCAAAGCTTGAAAGTAAAAAAAAAAAAAATACACACAAAAAAAAGCAAATGGCAAAACTTGTTACCATTAAAACACACATTTTCTTTATTTCCGCTGATCTCTCTCTTGGTTATGCTTAATACCTAGCCTCAAGTTTCTGAAAACCTAAACTTTTCATGTCAAGTTGTTTTGACGTTAACCAGCTGAACATTTGTAACAAGTAATTATAAACCATGAAGTTTACATTTAAAAATTAAATTAGAATTAAGGGATAACTAGTTGTGTTCTCAGACTAAATACAGTTTTTGAAGAATCAGCCAGTTAAAGAAAAGTCTAAAGAAAAGGTTAAAAGAAAGTTTAATAAAGATTGTTAAAATTTTATCAGACGAATAACCAATCACGAATCAGCGGAAAATTAAGAAAAGAACAAAAAGTTTTTTCTAATAAATATTTAACAAGGATACAGAATGAAAAGTGACAAAATAACAATAACAGTATTCCTTCATTTATATCGTTATAACAAACATAAAATGCTAAAGCGAGTGAACCAATTAATTTTTTGGTTTAAACTCTAGCTGAAACTGACCTTGGCGGCCTGAGAAGTCTTTTTCATTAACAACTGAGGATTCCGATGTAGGGTCTGGCTCTTGTGGAATTCACTTGAAAATGGCCTTGGTAGCAGCATAGGCAGCTGTATTATTTGCATATCTAGCACTCACTTTCCGAATATTGCTTGTATCATAGTTAAAAATAGTTTTAGAGCCAGCGGTCAAGCTACTATTTTGTTTGTTAGGTTTTCTGCAAGAAGATGTACCAACAGAATCATTGACATCGTTAGATAAGCAAAAATTGAACAAAGATCTAGCTGAAGCAGCAATTTTTTACATCAACATGCTTGGATTGGATTGTTCACCAGAAGCTGGTAATTGATTATTTTTTGGTTCCATTGAACCTTGTCCTTTAAATTTTGACACATGCCACGCTTTGCTATCCGACCTCGCGAAAGTCTGGTTACATGAATGACAAACGTACAGCCTTTGACAGGTATGCTTCAGTAAATGACACTTTAAATGTTTGATTCGAGTATAGGTTTTCCCGCAATCCTGAAAAACATATCGCCCTTTGTCGTTTCACATATGATAGGGAATCACGTATACAGGGATAAAAGATTGATCGTTTATTTGGTGATGTTTCTGGCTCCCATTGGTAGTGGGATCTAGTTGAGGAATAAATTCTCTTGAGGAATATATCGGCCTTGATCACTCGTAATCATTTTCACAGTCAAAAACGGCAAAATCATTTACATTGGAGGATGCTGACAAAAGAGCTGAATCCGGAAGTGTTACCATCGTATTTGAACAGTGCTGATTTGAGATTCCATGAAAATGTTGCATTAGTGTTAGTTGTATAGGGAACTGCCAAATAGGAATTGGGATTTGTTGGGCCAATGGCATTAGTACGATCTGAGGATTTTGTTAAAACTGTACCTGTTGCTAGAAAATCGGAATGGAATTATCGGTAGGGACTAGTGGAAAACCATACGGAAGAAAGTAAGCATTGTTGTTTTCATCTTGATGGGAATTGCCCTGTTGGTAGAACTGATTCATTTAGGCATTAAAGAGAGACGAAAAATGTTAAAGACTTGTTGAACTTTATATCTGTTTGTATTTGCTAATGATCTAGTTGGTGGAAATGAGCGTTGTAGCGTAGTGTAGAGAAATACAATAAAAAGAAAAAAAAAAGGTACAAACGTATTTTTTATATAATAGAAATCTAACTCAAACATTTAACGAGTTTTTTCTTTAATCCAAAATACATAAGTGTATCATATGTAGAACGAGAGATGCTGAAAATCGATATTGATTTAGTTGTTCATTACCAAAATGAAAAGCCTATTAGTCTGAGCAACAGAATAAATGTTATATTTGTCTTGAGAACCTGGGTTTTGAAAGGTAAAAAAAATTCTCAATTAACAGATGATATCACACGGGCTCAAATATTTTCCTTGAAGGACATTTGGGAAATACCTGAGTAAAATATACTATACAATTACCAGGTTTTTATAAATACAAATACAACAACAAAACAAAACGAATTTACAAATGCCCAACCTAAAACATTATTTCGAAGAAAGTTGCAAGCAAATCTAGATTTTTATTTTCACGCAACAATCTCGCTTTTTGTAGTCCCCGAAAGCTCATATTAGATACAAAAATCACTCAGGTATCAAATAATCAGCGCCTGGCCTGATGTATGATTTAATTACTACCTTCTTCCCGCCTTTTAATTTCAAAATTCGGAACCAACACAAAGATTGAATAAGAGGTGTTAAAATATATATATTCGTGTAATACAATATATGAAAGAGACAATCAAAAGTTTATACTTAGTTGATTCTTGCGACTTATGATTTCATCTGTATATACTTTTATGTTTCATTACTGAACAAAACAGAGTTAATTGATTAAAACGATTCCTACAATCACTACTATGTTCAATTATTTAAATTTCAATATTGGTACAAACAAAAATTTGTACATTGAACGTCAAAAACCGTTTTTGAAATTGCACATAAACTTCTAATATATTTCTCTATGAGCCAAGTACTGCAAGAAGCGGCTGGTCAGCAGCTAGCAATTTGACATTTTTCTTTTTTCATAATTAACTCAATTCTTCATGAGTTTCTTCATAATTGGTTCCAGCTTTTTTTTTTTTCGTGATTCTTTTGAATTTAAGACAAACACACATTTGAACAAGTACCAACAAGTGTTTAGGAGGTTTTCGACTCTTTTATTTGGGTATACTTTTTCCAATACAAATCCCTACTATTCAACAAGGTGTTGAATACGTAGTAATAAAAATTTAGTAGCAGTTCATCTAGGACAATGATACTTGTGTCTCAACTATAAAACAAACAAACATATTGATTGATGGAACGTTTAATAAAGAAATGAAATAATAGACAGTAAAAAAAAGATAAAGTTATTAATATAGTAACAACGAAAACAAAAACAATATATTTTTTCAGCAAAAGAGAGACGTAAAAATTGATTTTGATTAACAAAATGAACAACAGGTGTTGGCTGATGCTAGGTAAGACCAAAATGTGAAAACACACCAACATGAAGTCGCTTAGGATAAAATAAATCAATGTAAGAGAGACCACGAAAGATTGCAACAAACTAGCAAACAAATGAAAGCTAATCATACGAAGTTCAAACTCTACACCTGTTCTGTTTTGTATTGTTATTATTATTATATTTTGAAAAAAATTGATATAAAACCAAGCAAAACAAGCTCAATCGATCAAGGTTTTTGAATTACGTAATATATGCAAATAATCTGGAGAAATTGGAAGCAGATCACTAATATTGAAATAAGTGCCCATGGTAATCAGATCGAAATGAAATAGCTAGGAACAAATTGCTTGGGAATATTAAAACAAAAGCTTCCGACCTCGGAGGAATAAATAATATAAATGGCACTGTACCTTTTCTTTTTTTTCATCATTATTTTTTTTTTCAAAATGTTTATTCAAGTCTCGAACACATCAACTTTCACTTTTTATAGTCCTTCTCGTAATCAAAAATTGGATTACATTCGAGTCAGTCTCCGAAAAACAAAATAAAGGAGGTAAAACTAATAGTGTTACCGATATCAAGTTAAAAAGAATAATTGCATGCTTAAAAATATAATGAATTTGAAAGTAAAAATAAAAAGTAAAAGCGAAAGTGAAAGCAAAAAGTAACAAACAATTTACAATTCGTGGACTCCGTTTCTCATAAACAGATATTTTTATTGGAGTATTTTGCATCATCACTATATAACACATTTCATTACACAAACTATCATAGGCACAGGACTTAGTTTTGTATTCATACAACAAATCAAATATCACGTTTCTAACTTCAAACCTTTGACTTGAAAAAGTGGATAACAGAGGCGGGACTCAGCAATGGGATTCGCCATGACCAGACCTTTCCATTTAGGATTATGTAATTTCGCCCTTCAGGGTAACAGCAGGTAGTTTCATCTATAAACATTGTAAGAATAATAATAGCCTTTGACTTCAAAAATAATAGTTTTCATTTTTATTCAACCCAAATACCCAAAAATATATATTTGTCCATTTTTTTTTTTTCAAAAAAGAAACACCATGAACACATTAAAAAAATAACATAAAAACAAAAACAACAATATAAATAAAAAACAAGACAATAATGTAAAATAATAATAAAAAAACATCCAATATCCAACCCTTATTCAACACACAAAATTACGCACATCACTGAGATAAACAGGTAACATTGTCTATGAACAACAAACAACAACAATGACAGGTAGAGACATGCGACATAATGAGGTGACCTGAGTTTACTTTGTAAACGGGTTCAAAGCTCTTACAGTCAAACATGGAATTGACTTACCAAGCTCTGCCCGCAAAAGAACAGGAACGTGCTTAAGAACCCGAATCTCTTGAACCCGCTCACCTTTATCGATTCTAGTGACAACATTTTCAAAAAATGGTGCCAAAATCTTATTATCAGCCTCCTCATCGCCGTTGACTTCTTTCTTGTTATTATCTTTATCACTATCCTTATCCTCATCTTCATTCTTCTTTTCTTCAGTTGTGCTAATGTTCAGGTTCAACTTTGACAAGTCCAATTGCCCGCCTTGCATCATCATCTGCTCCTGCGCAAGCGCTGAAGCAGCACTAGAAGCTCTAACACGACCACGTGGCCTGCTTTTGTTGTTTTTCTCGTCATCAGGAACGAATGTAGCAGAATCAATGCCGTCTTCCCAATAAAGCTCAAGGTATCTAGTCTTTTTGTCGAATTCAGCCTTGCGAAGAGGCAACTGGTCACCGTGAACACGCTTTTCAATACCATACTCAGGAATCAAAACATCAAATGCAGACTCATACACCTGAATAATAATTGAATCAATAACCAATTGCCCAGTGACAGCAGCTCGCTTCTCAATTTCTTGACAAACATGCAAATGAATAGACTGCTCTTGAGCATTCTTAGCACAATCCTTTTTGAATGTACAAGAGTCAGCGATACTGACAAGCTCACTGTCATCGGTGGTATACTCCTCTTTGCGAATAATAGCCCGAGTCTGTCTGTGCACAACAACGTCTGCATATCGTCTCAATGGAGCAGTAAAATGGGTATATAATGGAACATTAAGAAAATAATGACTCTGGTTTTCAGGCTCGTTAGGCTCTCCAACAAAGTATTTAGCTCTTGTCATGCACTTGTACAACAAAGCCTCCAGCCCCTTGCGAACAACATCGTCCTTGATATCAAGAATGTTCTTCTGAATCGTGGCAGAAGACGCGGTATCCATTTCGATATTAAGGTTCTTGACACTTTCAATAAAGGACTCAATCTTTTGTAAAATCGGAACAGACTGACGGCGTAAAAGTGCCTTGTTACCCCATACTGCAAAGTTCTTTTGAGCAATCGCACAATTTACTTTAATGTTAATCTCGTCCAAAAGCTGATACACAGGGCTGCCATTGAAAATATTAGGACTGACGTTGACTGCTTCGTCATCAACATAGTTCAACAATCCCAAAATAGGCAAGTCAGTTTCGTCAAGACCAAGACGCTGCTTGCGAAACATGTTAGAGATGAATCGAAGAGTTTTTATGTAATCCGTCTCTGCCTGTGTGACATTATGGTCTGTATTATGCTCAAGAACAGCAGCAACATTAGAATAGGAAAGAACCTTTTTAGGTGTAACCAACGATTCGCCAATCCAAGTATCGCTGATTTCACAAGTTTTGAGGTCTAGCTCAAAAACAACGGAGATGGCAGCACCCTGCTTGTCAGATTTGAAAGAAACATACTTTTCAAAAGCCTTGGGAAACATGGGGACAGCACGTTGCTTCAAAAACACTGCAGTTCCTCTTTTGCGAGCTTCACGATCAAGAGGTGAATTCTCGGTACAAAAATGGGAAACATCTGCAATATGGATACCAAGCTCAACTTTGTCGTCAGAAATCTTTTTAACATGAATAGCTTGTTCAACCATGTGACCATCTTCAAGGGGACTGAAAGCAATTGCGTATTCTGAAGAAAAGTCGCGACGGAGCTCCAACTCTTCATCCGAAAATTCTTGATCACCTTCAAACTTGGACAATTCTGAGATAACACTGTCAGGGAAAACATCAGCTGTGAAGTTGTTATCGCGCAAAATGGCCTCAATTTCAATATCCATGTCGTTGTTAGATCCAAGAATCTCAACAAGAGTGCCAAATGGATGAAGAGAGGTAATAGGCCAACGCTTGATTGAGGCAACAAAAATCTTGTCAGCATACTTTTTAGAATTGGTAACAAAGTCTTCGGGAGCTTGTTCAGTAGGAATGGCAATAAGAGGAACACGCTTGTCTGTTGGCTTGAACCAAACAATCTTGGGCTTGTGCTGAGGAGTTTGTTGGTCATCTTGACCGCGATCTTTGCGATCAGCATCTTGCTTATCTTTTGTAGCCTGAGCAGAAGGACGAAGAAGACCTAAAGTGCCACTAAACATTTGACCAGGGAATCTGTCTATAACGGCAACAACATGACCAGCATAAAGGGGCTTTATTTCATCACTCAGAGCTTCTTCTTCGACCAAAAGAAGACTTTGGCCTTCAACCTCAACATCATCATTTTTCTTTTGAGTTGGGCGTTGCTTGAGCGATCCGCGGCGACGAAGGCCAGTGCCACCAGAAGCATTATAAGAAGAATTATCATTTTCACGATAACTCAAAGAGCGAGATTCATCTGTAGCGTCTTTGCGCTTCTTCTTCTCTTCTTTTTCTTTCTTTGATCCCCAAACCTCATCTACTTCCAAAAGTTCAATCGCAACCAAATCACCTTCCAAAGCACGGTTTCGATCTTTTGAACCACAAATGAAAATGTCAGCGTCAAGAAGACCGTCAGTGGATACGTATGCATCTGAGCGATTTTTCTTGTTTACACGCAACACACCAGCAACTAAACGGCCTTCAGCCAAAAGGCCAGGAAGAGAAGATTGGGGTAGGTAAGGAGCAAATAAAGATTTTCTTTGATTACCCTGTTGCTGACCTGGAGATTGCGGGACTTGACCTGTGTGGAACTGGCTAGGAGGATACAGTGCAAATGCTTGAAGAGAAGAGATAGAATTGTTGAAAGATCTTCCAGTTCTGTGACCAGGTACAAATTGTCCTGGGGAAGAAGAAAACTCACCGAGAGGTGCGGCTGAGTTCATTGTGGCAGATGGTGTTTGTTGATGACCCTGGGGTTGGCGCCAGTTTGAATCAAAGTTACGTGAATTGGATCTAGGGCGACCGGGTTGAGAACGGTAGTAGTCTTGAGAGCCAGGATCATCTTGGGAAGACTGGGGAAGAGCAGGGAATTGAAAGCCGCGCTGAGGAGACGAGTTACGAAGCTGGTTGTTACGATTAGGAAATTGAAGACTCTGACTGCGGCCAGTAGAAAGGGACTCTTTTTCTTTCTCCTTTTCTTTGTCTGGGGTATTTGGAAACTTGAAAGAAGGGGATTGAGTCTCTGGAGGTGTTGAAGAAGAAGAAGAAGATTTTGTAGGACTACTAGCTGGAGATTCAGTACGTTTGGCTTGAGCAATAGCGGCGGCCTTTTTAGCTTCAGATAACGCCAAGGAATGACGGCGAGCGTGGCCTTGGGATGGTTGAGGATTAGAGTTTCTAGTAGACTCTAAACTTGAGCCTAAAGATTGGTTACCTTGAGAGTTTGAATAATGATGGCGAGAAGCAGACAGAGAAGATTGAGTCCTATGATGGCCTGTAGGGGCCTGTCCAGAATGAGGTTGAAATTGAGGGTATACGTATCCAGGCTGGATTTGAGGAATGATTCCTTGAGGAGGAAGCAAACCAGCTTGGGCCAATTGTTGATGTTGAGCCAACATTTGTTGCTGTTGAGCTTGAAGCATTTCAATTTGCTGCTGAAGAGCCAGTTGTTCAACTAGAAAAAACAAAATAAAAATAAGAGTTAAATGTGTAATTTGATTAATAACAAAATATCCACAAAAACCATACTCATAAGAGGGGTGAGTTCAGAGGGTGATCTTCTGTGAGCAATATGAAGATTGCGACCACCTCTAGTTCTGTTTGAAGAGTTATGCTGCATTTTTGAAGATTGAAAATGAAAATGGCCAAGTTAAAGATATAAAATTGTTAAAGAAATAGAATAAATCAAGTCAAAGTCACAAATAAAGAAGAGAAAATAGAGAAAAAAAGTATAAATGTGAAAAAGTTAAGAATTCATTCCAAGAAAATTAAAGTTGCAGTGACAACGACAAAATACAAAATGGCAACAATACGTGGTCAAAACTGAATAAATGAACAAGATTAATGTGTTTTTCTAGCTATTGTACTGTCTTGAAAAATACAATTTCTTAGTGCTGGATCAAATAAGAACTGAAAAAAAGGTAAATTGATTTACTCGAGGAACAATGCTTGAACAAAGAACAATATCAGCTAGTTACAAGATTTAGACCAAACCAGCGACGATCCAATTAGAAAAATCAAAGAAACAAGATAGAGAAATTTGCTTTATATAAGAATTTAAAGCAAAAGAAAGAATAAAAAAGAGTCAGAGAATGAAAAAAAAAGGAATGGCAAGAGTGGAATATGAAAAATAAGAAAGTGAGTGGGAAGAAGAAGAAGAAAAAAAAGAGTTTTTAGACAAGTTTATATTATCGAGTTGCTGTTATATGCAGTGCGAGTGGTGGACGCCCGGGTTTTTGCCACTTGCTAGTTATAGTCATGTGCGGAATACTACTAGTATAAAAAGAGTTGAAATGAGCAGGAATTGGATCAGGATATGCGAGAATAGAGGTTGATTTCCAGGAAATGATCAAGTCTTGATGTGCTGATTCAGAGTATGGTTAATCATGTAGATAAATGAATGGTTAATTAAAGCGTCTTGGTTAAACGTTACCCTATCTAATCCCGGTGAATGAAGTTAGTTTAAATTAACGTAGTTAATGGGCCACAGCCGTATGATCCTTGTCTCACATTTAGATAAGGCTTTAGATTGGAAATTGGAGATGGTTTGATTTATCTAGATTGTTGAATCAAATGGGAGTATATAAGGATGTGAAGGGAGGCTTATTTTAAAAACCATTAGTATATTTTACCTGATTTTGTGCTTTCGTACTAATTGTTCACAGGCAAAAATATATACTATTTTATGGTTTGTCTTACATGGTTGATACTTAATGTCACATAATAAAGTCTGTTCCTTGACAAACAAACAATATAATGCAGAAATTTTCCGTTTATAGAATTGTCAGAACAGCCATACTGAAACTGGTACATAGTGTGATATAACACTTAGAAGCAAACCGCCTAATACGACAATGAACAAAGCGAGCAAACTTATTCAAGTGTTGTAAAAATATGTAGTAAGAGTTTCAAACCATCTGTTATAGATATTTATAGATGGCAACAAGTGTTTTCTCATACTTGGTGAATATGCAAAAAAACACCATAATGAACGCTTCTGTCAGTCCAAAAACATGAGCCTTGATGCTAGGATACAAGAAAAAATAACCATAGGCATGAAGAGAAGAAATATTCCTAATCATATACTTTGACGATCAAAAAATATCTTCTTTGTTTGCAATTGTTCGGGAATTTGTAGTACTGTCGATTAGCAAACGTATTTTTCCGAGATACTTTTTAAATGAATAGTTTATAATTTTTAATAATATATTAATTTCATATGATTCACCAAGTTAAAGAAGTCAATAAAAGACCAACCACAAACTAGTTATTCATTTTATTCCAGCCTCCAATCCCAAAATCTAGCTTCAACAATACTCAACTTATATACAACGTATTTAAACTTCCCTCGAGTTCCTTGATTTATTATTACCCCTGAGCCACATATTTATGTATGTAAAGAACAAGACTGAGTTCCTAGTTACACTGTGAGCAATAGTCAAGTAGTTTTCCCCCAAGGCCATTCTCTAAATAACTGACTTTACTAATTTCGATTGCTAGTTATTACGTTAAACCCAGCCACGTTGTGTAGATATTTGTAGGCATTTGATCCGCATTTCCCTTTCATGAACTGATTTCACAGATACTCACATTTCAGTAAACCAGGAGTTGATCAATTTTTGACACATTCTTTCTTTTTTTAAAGCACTACCCTTCTAGCCATGTGCACACATGACATACACATGATTTGACAATTTTTATTACCCATTTTTTCTCTCACCAACTGTTGTGGGGCAGGCTCCTCACAATGACCACACAAGTGTTTAAAAGGCAGCCATTCTTCCAAATCCGGTGGCATGCAGGATATGTGACAGAATTGACGCGTCGCATTAGGAATTACAAAACATGTCATCCAAGCAGTAAGCAGTGACTAATCAAAATTAGGATCGGGTGAAATTTCATATAAAAAGAACCTCCTCTGCTCCTTTTTTCCTTTTTTTCTTCTTCACCCATCGTCAATTCTAATACTTTCGTTAATTATTATTTTTTCAAGTCATTCACTATGAAGTTCGCTGCCTCTGCTATTTTCCTTGCTTCCGCCATCTCTGGCGCCCTTGCCGTCCTCAACCCCTTTTCTGCTCCTCTCGGTAACGAAACCCTTTCTGCTGGTGGTGAATTCATCATCAGATGGAACAACACTGATGCTGGCAAGACCATCAACCTCGACCTTGTCAAGGGTCCTGCTGACAACCTCCAGACCGCTTTGAACATTGCCGAGAACCTTGCCAACCAGGGTGCCGTCAGATGGCACATTCCTGAGGACCTTGTCACTGGCAATGACTATGCTCTTAAGATCACCGATGCTGGTGGCGATGTTAACTACTCTCCTAAGTTTGCCATCAACGGTGTTGCTCCTTCTTCTTCTACCACCACTGTTTCTTCTACCTCCACCACTACTTCCGAATCTTCTTCTACTTCCACCACTACTTCCGAATCTTCTTCTACCTCCATCGTTACTACTTCCAACTCCACCACCTCTGAAGATAAGACTTCTTCCACTGAAGTTGTTTTGACTTCCAGCGCCAGCAACAACACCACTATCGTTACTGTCTCCACTTCTTCCAACTCTACCACTTCTGCTGCTACTACCTCTGCCTCTACCTCTGACTCTGCCTCTACCTCTGATTCTACCTCTGGTTCCGCCTCTACCTCTGGCTCTGCTTCCCGCTCCGGTTCCGCTTCTGGCTCTGCCTCTGCTTCCCGCACTGCTTCTGCCTCTGCCTCTGCCTCTGCTTCCCACTCTGGCACTGCTGCCGGCAGCTCCAACGGTGCTTCCATCGTTTCTTTCTCCTCTGTCCTCATTGCCGGTGCCGTTGCCGGTGTTGCCTTCTTTGCTCTTTAAATTTGAGGTTTCAAATTTCTGCAGTATATTTATGACAACCTAATGACTTAAAAACAGAGAAAACCATAGAAAAAAAAAGATATTTATATATTTTATATAAAAGCAACCAATCCTAATTTTGATTAATAGTAAACTAACTAGTTTCTTTCCATAGGGAATAATTAATATAATTTAATACGAGTAATTTGATTTTCTTTTAAAGCTTTTTCAAAGCTGGGGATATATTTGGATTGCAGGAATTCTGGATTTATTTTCGTGTCGGAGGCAAAGGGGGTACAATCACCTTTTTTTTTTTTTTTTTCTTTTTGCGTTTTTTTTTTTCTTGTTGCAACCAATTGTCCCTTACGAATTGGAATGAAAAAAAAAGCCGCGTATAACCAGCTGCCTTTGTTCTTGGGGCATTGCTATTTATATCTTTTCCCTCTCTACGGTGTAATGTTTCTTTTTGATTTACATATATATATATATATATATATTCGAATCATTGTTATTTCATGTTTAAATGCCATTATTATTATTTTTTTTTTTTCCATTTATATTTACATTTGTTTCTTTCTTTTTCAGCTAATCTCGTATATATATATATATATATATATATATTTTTTTTTTTTTTTTTTTTTTTTTTTTTTTTTTTTTTTTTCAACTTTAGTTTTTTGTTTGATTGTCTTTTCAGGTTGCATTTACAATATATTTTAGTCTTAGTTTTAAATAAACTCTCTGGGTGCATCCAAAAATCTGATTTATTTATTTATTTTTTTTAAGGAAAGTTTCATGTTTGACAACATTTAAAGTTTTCATTTTTTCATTTTTTTTTTCCTTGAACAAACTTTTATTTATTTTTCCAAACAATTTTTGTTTTAACGACTTGTATTTTCTTGAAGGTTTTTTTTTTTTTTTCCAGATTTTTCCATATTTCAACACACGTTTTGGGTATCCACAAGTTGACGGTTGGGTTTGTCATGTGCTGTGTATGTGTGGGATGTATTATACAATTCCTGCGCTTCACAATGGGCATCACATACACTTTCGGCCTCGTAGCCATAACTGCATTGAGCATTATTGATATAAGGTGAAGAATGACAGAACAAGAATGAAATAAATACACATCGTTTTGTTACAAAAATATGTCACAGGCCATTTATGTATATATATATATATATATATTGGTTTTCGACTGTTTTTACAAATCATCACCAATTTTACATCTTTTGATTTGTGTATATTTTTTAATCCTTATAAGTGATGTACAAACCCGGTATGAATATATTGCAATGAAACAATCTGAAAATCAAGAAACAAAAAAGTCCTCGAGAATGAATGGTTGATGTATTGGGTGAGCACATGCTCGAAAGTTTTAAATGCATACGAATATATAACTAGTAAACACGAGTTGTACCTAGTGGTATACATATATATATATATATATATATAACTAGTAAAAATGGGTTATATTCAGGAAACACACACGATTAGTAGACAGTAGATGTGAAAATAATGATAGCTTTACTCGGGCTAAGCTCTCGCAAAGCTTAAGTTGATGAGGCAAGAAACGATTGTACCGGTTGTATCTTATTTGAAACGGAACATGTGTTGAAAATTCATGAAAATCAAGAAAGTATGAGAAGCCATAGAGCCATTAGGCAGCCACGTCTATAAACAATAAAATCAAAATCAAATCAAATAATGATAGTTCTAACAACGACAGTAGAAAAGAGAGTTTTGATATTTTTAGACATTGAGCTGTCAAAATAAGGAGAGATCAATGCTAGTAATCTACAAGCACTAATAAGTCTCAGCTATTAGTTATGCCCCGACTCGCGTGGAGTATAGTAGTGGTAGATAGTACCGTCCAGTACTCAGTGCTTTGCACCGACGAGGTACATTCCATGGTTGCAACTACAAGCTAGTAAAGCCCAGCCCGTATTGAGTAAGGGCTGACTAATAGGAGGGCGAATGAAAAGTTCACCAAACCTCCTATATTCTGTGTTGAACACACATCATGAGTATTAACACCAACAAGTCAACACTTATTCCACAACGATAGAGGAGGCTTACGCTATTACATCCTACTATAGATAACTCCCTTAAGTTACTTGTATCTTCATAAGAGCGGTCTATTGGCTATTACGTACTCCACTCGCTCGCCATTTATAATCTATTTCATACCTTGTATCGTAGCTTACAGTTCACTGTTAATAGTTCAACTATCTATACCACTACCTTATAGCAGTCTATCTGGTATACTTAAGTATATATATATGATATTGAGAACGAAAGCATGTTTTGGAAAGTTTGGTTACACAAAAACGCCTGTTTAACAAGTCTCCTTGAAAGCTTGTTTGAAAGGCTTGTTTTGCGAAAAAGCTTGTGCAAGAACTCTGTTTTCAAAACGCCTGTTTTTTGTGGAGGTTTTTCTCTGTGATGGCCACAATGTAACAAAAACTAGGAGAGTTGGTCTAAACTAGTTGCGTAAAAATTCTAATCTTAAAAAAAAAAGTTTAGTCGCTCTTGTTTGTTTCTCAACACAGCACCAACAACAAGTTTTTCCGTGAATTTACCTTGGGTTTGGTTCAATGAAAGATGAGCCACATATTTTTTCAAGTCAACAATTATATGAACATTAATATCCGACAGTTTCAATTGAAATTGAAACTAAGAATTTCACGGGATATTTGCCAATTTGCCAATTTCCCAAGTCTCTTTAAGAATATTATTACCAACCCTTCTTCTAGTTCACTTTTTTTCATATGCTCGCCTACATGTTTGCTAGTGTTTTGAATGTACGTGAGTTTATGATTGCCTAGACCCACACCCAAGCACCACGTTTTTTCACTATTTCATTGTTTTTCTCGGCCATTTCTCTTTATTTATTTTTTCAGCCTTTGTGATTACAAGCAACGACTATTCTCATGAACATGGGCTGCTGTTGTTGTGAGCATATTGTGAAATAATGTGTGATACGATTATCAAATGAAATGAATATTACCCAGAGAGAGTTGTGTGTGTATTTGTCTCTTTCCATGAACAAGCGTAAAAACAATGAACATTGAATTGAACTGTGTAACTACTACTGTTGCTACTACCCCTGGATATGTCTACCAAGTTTCTACTGCTACTTCTACTCGTTTGATCTTTTTATGATTGCTACCTCTATCTCGCTAGTTTTTGAGTATATATTGTTTGTTTTTTCAAAATGCTGGAAGAATTACCACTAGCCGCCATAAACTAAACTCTCAATTAAAATAAAAACATAAAAACAACCAAAAGTTGCTATTTATAATTCACTAAGCCATCAAGCACACAAAAACATGTGCGCGAGTAACGAACTTTGATGTTCCTGTTTAAATATTCGTATACACATCACGTTTGCCTCTCTCTCTTCTGCACATGTTTTCGTATATTTTCACTATACCCAATGCGCACCCCCACACTCAAAAAATGAAAAACAAACAAGTCACGTGCCTTAGTTTTATCGCTAAATACGTTAAACATGGGTTTAAGTTTTTGTACTTATGTTACAAGTCAAATAGGCTGTTTTGAGCGATTTATATTCAAGTCAGTCTTGGTTGGAAAAAAAAAATGCATCAGAGAAATCTTGACAGTGCGCAAAAGTTTACAGTTGCTTTCAATAATTGCTCATATTCAATTCTACACAGAAAATAAAAAAGCATGGCTGTCACATATGAACTTATTCAAGGGCCACTTAAAATCATATAAAATAAGGGTTTTAGCCATCGGTTTTTTGATTACCAACTTGAATAACTTTAAAAAAAAATCAAATTGGGGCTGACAGAAACAATAGTGAAAAAGACATGTTTTGAACATTTACAAATTGTTAATGTATATACAGATATTAAACTTAGTATCAAATGCAGAAAAGCAAGTGTTTACACACAAAAAAAAGTCGCTAGGTACTAGCTTGTTTTGAGCTTCTTTTCGAAAAAGATGAGCTGGAACAGACTGTAAAGGGAAATGACACCGGCACCTGCAACACCGCGGAGCATGCTAGCACCGCAGCCCTTGAAAAGGGAAAGAACACCCTCGGCAGCAACAATCTTGGTAAAAGCGTCAACGGTACCCATGTACTTGACAGCCTGGCCAGAGGTCATCATCATACGAATGCGAACAGTGTCAAGAGGGTAAGAGGCAATTACGGCACTAGTAGTAATGCACCAAGCAAAGAGGAATGAGGCTAGGAAGTTACGCTCAAGAGGGCCAGTAAGAACAAAGGGCTTAAGAGAGTCGAAAAGACCAAAGTAAATACCACGGTAGACAAAGATACCAAGAACGGAAGGACCGAAACCACGGTAAAGGCCAGCAATACCATCAGAAGCAATTGTCTTCATGTAGACATCAATAAGACCGTTGAACTCACGCTCGGTAGCACCCTTGGAAAACTTGACGTCGTTGGCAAGACGGACACGAGCATAATCAAGAGAATAGACTAGGAAAAGAGGAGTGGCACC
This sequence comes from Magnusiomyces tetraspermus, assembly GCA_030578715.1. Lineage (NCBI taxonomy): Eukaryota > Fungi > Ascomycota > Dipodascomycetes > Dipodascales > Dipodascaceae > Magnusiomyces > Magnusiomyces tetraspermus. The sequence goes on along the minus strand of JAKTYL010000019.1, from coordinate 138,043 downwards.
AGCAAGACCACCAGAGGCAAGGTTACCAAAGAACCAAGGCGAGTAACCATTCTCCTTTTTGAAACCAAAAAGAGCCTTGAATTTGTCCTTCAAGGCAAAAGTAAGGGTATGGGTAGGGAAATATCTGATAATGTTGGCACTGTTACCTCTCCAGAGAGCAGCAACACCTTCGTCGGCAACAGTACGCTTAAAACAGTCGGCAATACCATCGTATCTTTTGGAAAGACGGCCTTGCTTTATAATCTCATCCTGGCTCTGGAGTAGAAGCTTGACACGCTCAATGGGGCAGCGGCGGTCTTAGAGACGGCGGCAGAGACACCTCCCATGAGGAAATCAATCATAAAGTTATTCCTGTTGTCAGCCATTTTGGAAAATTGGTAGATTATTAATAAAAGCTCAGAAACCAAGATAAACAATAAAATAGTGTCAAGTTTTTGAATAATCATCACTCAGTAAATAGTGAGGCTTATGTATTTTGACTAGATATAATTGTATATATTTTGTAAAGGTGGAAATTTTCTCGTTAACTGTGATGAGGTAGGATAATAGAAATTCAATTGATTTAAGTAGCAGAAAAGTGAAGGAATAATCCACAAATAATGGACTACAAAAGCCAAGTCCGTCCACCAAAGTGAACTAACATTAGATTCTAACAAAAATATATAAATATTTGGGGAAAAAAGCACATAAAACGCTAGAACAGAAAACCTTCCCAACTCATTGCACTTGACTTCTTCAACACGTAGTTTATTATTATTATTATTTTTGTAAAACGGTTCCTAATCCCTCTTATCAGCAATAAAGGCTGCGACTGCTCGCAAGCCCTTAATACTATTCAAGAGAGTCGGTAGCTCCATCACAGGAGACACCCGTCTAAGTTTCGCTTGTTGCGCTTCAAGTAGAGAACTGTACAATAGAATGTGAGTTACTGTTTCCAGCTTTCCACATTCACAATTGTAGCTTTCCTTAGTGATCCCAAACTTTTTGAACCATGCACCAAATTGTCCATGGCTTGTTCTGAACTGTGTGACTCGGCACATAACTCGTCGACTATGAGTGGCCAAATGCTGCCTCAATGGATTTGTTTCACTCAGCTTGTGCAATAGTCGAATTGTTTTTCTTGCAGCTATCAAGTCAAGTCTGATACCATATGGCATTATACCAGCTTCTTTCTGTAATGCGTCAATAGGTGTGGTTTTGTAAGCATCAACAACTTTTCTTAAGGTCATATTCTGCATCACATCCAGCTTGCTGATCTCAGGCCTGAGAATGTGATGATGCCAAACTTCAAGTCCATATTCGACGATCGGCCTTACACAGGCTGCTTACAAAGACCTGACAGCAGATCCTCGCATACCAGCTTGCGTTCCATCCAATCTCCATATAGCACTAACAGCTTGTCTTCCTTTATCGATTTTCTTTAAGATGTGAGACTTGAAGGTCAATGTGTGGTGTAACTCCAAGAAGCGTGACTTCTTTTTGTGCATCCTGCACTTTGCCAGACGGCAAAGGGAGCTTGGCTTTCAACTTGGGCTTGTTCCACTGTTTGACAACGTGAATGAAATCCAACTTGTCACCCATGTCAATCTTGGTTATTCTGGGAGTGGCCCAATCAGAGCACTTCTTCAATATGTCGCTCAAGTGTTTAGCATTGTCTTCAATAGTGCCTTGAACAGTTTTAATTACATCATCAACAAACCCTGATGGTGTAGCTCCACTGTCTTTGATCAACTGGTACATTGGTGTAGAGTAAATCAAAAACAGTAGCAGTGAAATAGGTGAACGTTGCGAAACTCCCGTAGACACCGGTTGTACTGGTCCTTTGCACTTATGCATCAGCATATTAGTACTTCTGTTACTGAAAAATTGGTAAGTCCAACTAATTAGAGACTTGGATAGCTGCATATCTAGCATTGTATCAACTAGAATGCTTATATTGACATTGCCGAATGCTCCTTGTATATCTATCATGATTGCGGAAGTGACCTCTTCAGGCGTTTCAATTTGCTGAACAAGTTCAAGAACTGCATAAGTAGCAGTATAACCATTTCTAGCGCCAAACTGCTCGCTTGGAAGCAGATGACTTGTCAATTTGGTCAGCCTGATCTGAACAATCTTCTCTAGCACCTTGGATGGTACTCTTAGAAGCAAAATCGGACGGTACACCCTGGGTTATGAATAGTCGTGCTCTTAGCCTGTGGCAGCACCATTCTAATACCTTCATGCTATGACTTTCAAAATTCACTCTATATTCCAAAGGTTTTTGAAATTTTACTAATGAAATATATACTAATAAAGATCAATTTTTGTACACTGGTTTAGTGGTGTAATGGTTATCACGTCTCGTTCACATCTTTGCGATCCGAGGAGGCTCCGAGTTCGATCCTCGGCTAGATCAATTTTTTGATTTGTGAAAAACAGAATGGCCCTTTTTTCCATACATTAAATATATGTAAATTTTTCGAGTTCACTGGGCATTGGAACTTTTTTACACCAAAAAGAAAAAAAACAAGTGCCCTGTAATTTGTGCATTTAAGGGGTCGACAATTTTCAACAGCCTTACTAAAATTCGAAAATTTTAAACTGAAAAATAGACGACTGTGCAGGTTACCCTGTGTGTTTTTGGGAACAGTGTACGGCTTGCACTTGCACACAACCTTTTTTGCATTTGATTTTGATTTTATTGTTTATAGACGTGGCTACCTAAATGGCTCTATGGCTTCCCATACTTCCCTGATTTTCAACACATGTTCCGTTTCAAATAAGATACAACCGATACAATCATTTCTTGCCTCATCAACTTAAGCTTTGCGAGAGCTTAGCCCGAGTACGATTTTATTCATACCCATTTGACTCTCTTTGTCGACTTCAGGGTTTATAATCCCATTATAGATTTCAGAAAGGTTACAGTTGCCTGTATTCCTTCCTTGTTTCCTAATAGGAATTTTGTGTCCAAGTCTGCCGAGGACTTTAAAAATAAAAACGACACCAGCAGGGTTCGAACCTGCGCGGGAAATCCCAAAAGATGCCTGAACGTAATTCAAGTCTTTCGCCTTAACCACTCGGCCATAGTGCCAACTTTTTCCATAGATCATTTAAAAATGTCTTTGTTCTTATGACTGCTAAATGTCAATTGTATATCAAGAAGCTTGGCTCTAGAAATGTGCTAAACTTGAAAAGCTCCGAATGTTTACATATATTTAACTAGCTAAATGCTATTTTATTATGCTGAAAGTACGGTTGCTGCTGTTGCTGTTATTTAGTTTGTATGTAAGTCCACATTTTGACATCACGAAATGCGCAAGAAACAAAAAAAAAAAAGGGTTACCGTGATACCATAGCTTACAATGGGAAACCTTTAAACAACATGTTTACAAATCCTTTGGCAGTTTTCCGCAGTCCTATAGATTTTAAGAAATAAAGAAGCAAATAATGTAATTAGCTTTCTTTCAGTAATGCATCCTTTATGATGCAAGTTTGGATTATGGAAAAGAATTAGCTTCAGCATTAAGTAATTTTACATTATCATTAGAAAATTGACGTTCCGCATAATTGTAAATATTCATGTTCGGAGATCCAAGTGAAGTGGTCATCGAAAGGAATGATTGTTTTTGATGTTGAAAAAACCAGATATCCAAGCTGACCCATAATATATCGCTGAATTGCTGAGAAAGATATATATTCAGAAACAAGGTGTATAGCTCAATATGATGTATAATGCGGTCTGGGTTAGTGAAGATGTCAGATTTGAAATCTATTCGAAGAAAAAAAGCTTCAAGGAATTGCTGAATGTTTTTTGTTTTTTATCAATATATATTTGATATTTTGATCACACAAACTTTTAAATTCTATTGGCTTAATTCCATTCTCTTTTTAAAAATATCATACGGTCACTGCTTCTATTCACAGCAACAGATATATATATTATTAAAGTACTTTTGATTTTTTTTTTTTTTGTTCAATTCGTCTTTTTTACTTATATAACGACAATACCACGACCTCAACCTTTAAATTGAAACTCTGAATACAACCTGTTTGTTGAGTAGCAGAAAACAAAAAAGTTGAAATTATTCTTTGTTCTGTTTGCCCAACAGTCACCATAATGTTTTTTTTTTCTTTTTTTCATAATCAGCTAGTTTACTTTTTCAGTCTTTGTTCGAATACTTGTGGATTTCTAATAAAGCGCAACTAAAGGCAATATGTTTATTGTTGATAGCTACGGTTTTAACATTCAACAAATGTGTCTTTTGCAAAAACCCCACGAACCTGGAAATGAACGTTGGATTGTCAATATACTAAACATAAACTAAGACAGCAATATGAATACTATCAAGTAAACTAGTTGTCGGTTCACATGCAAAAGCTAAATGAAACAAAAGATATATTGATTTTGCAATCATATAAGGGCTCATGAGAAACACAGTTAAGCTTAATAAAATATTGACCAAGAAAGATCTATTTGAGATTTTTCAAATATCAGGTTCAGTTGTATTTCCTTATCAGCTGTTTATATACTTAGCATTTGCTTTTTGGTCAACCTCTTCAACAAAACAAGCCACAATTCTAATAATACAAAACTTTTGAATTCCAAGTTTCATTCATTCGATCTTTTTAGCAAACTAAAAAGACTATGCCCAAATGCTTAATAAAACACTTGACGTTTGTCTAAGGTTTGGCCCTTTTGATTTCGATTCCGGGATGACGCACAATTTATTTTTGTTTGAGCCTCACATATTGGAGCAGGTTAACACGTGAGGATTGATTTGTCACAAGTGATTGTTGATTGCGTTGGCAGCTCAGGGAAAAATCCCAACAGGAAACTGTGTTGAATTTTTGGTCTTCAAGCTTTTATTCTTGACTTTTTTTTTTTTTTTATCATTGTTTACTTTTATATTTTTTTCAACTCACACGATAACTTTTTTTTATTTTTTTTATTTCTTTTACTGAAAACGACTTTATATTGTTTTTTATATTAAAAATCAACCTGATAACCAATTAATTCCACATGATCATGGAATAAAGCCTTATTGCTTCATATACATATTAACGAACAGATACATATACATATACATATACATATTCATCCCACATGTCATTTAAGTTTTCATGGAACCCGAACCTCATCAACAGCACCAACTTCAAACAAATCGCTGCAGTGCTTGAAGAAGGCCTGAAAAAAGGTCCTAAGCCCGAAGGTGTTGTTGGTGACGTTCTTGTCGATGATATCCAGCTCGGTACAATTGCTCCTCGTTTACACATGATTGAAATCTCCAAACTGGAAACTGATCAGTTTAAAGGTGTGTTTTCCATGGTTTATGAAGGAGATGCGTCCATCACAATGCACACACGAGTTGAAGCCAACTCGTTGATTTCAACCTGCGAAAGTGCGCCTTTGTTTGCTTTGCCTCGACTCAACTCCTCACTGATATCGCTTCCAGTCCCTCTTCAGTTCACTATCAGTGATGTCAGGCTGTCTGGAGTAATCACTTTGGTAGTGTCTAAAAAGAAGGGAGTTGTCTTGGTGTTCAAAGACGACCCACTTGAGTCTATCAAAATTACAACTTCTATGGATAGCATTCCTCAGGCTGCTGACCGAATCAAGTACGAAATCGAACAAGAGATTCGTGTTGTATTTCGAAATTCTATTCCAGAAATGCTGTACGAGCTAACAAAACCTCCTGCTGAGCAGCAAGACTCTGCCAACGTTTCAGCTTGTTTGCGAGCATTTTCAGCATGTCCACGACCTTTGAAATCGCTTCTTGCATGGAATAGCGCTAATATGACACTAGCAATCGACTCTCCCCTCTCGTTTAATAATAGTGTAGTGCGCCGTTCAGCCTTGTGTTGCTACGGCAATCCCAATAAGTTGCCTAGCGTGTTTGACAGTAGCGTTTCTGATGACGGCTCAAACTTTGACTATCTAGATACAACGAGCGAATGCTCGTCTCCAGCAAGATCTACTACTGGTCCACGCAGAGTTATCAAACTACGAGGTGCATTTGGAGACTCTAAAACGGCATCTAATAATACTAATAGTACTAAACCATCTAAACCAACTAAACTAAAGCATTCTACTAAATCTACTCCAGAAATACCCAACAAACAACAAGTCTATCCTACTCCGCGAAGATCACGCATTTCATTTTCTGCATCCAATTCATTACCCTGTACTCCCATGCTTTCGCCAAAAGTCGTTTCCCAAACCTCTTCTCCAGACTCACGACATCGCCCAAAGTCTCGATACAGCAACTATCCTCCTCCTCTATCGCTTTCTCCAAGCTCCCGTACTCAAACCCAACCTTCCAAACCTTCTTCTTTGGCTGAACCTGCTCACCTGAGTTCATCTACGTCAGAAAGTGCTGCCGGAGGACACCGCTCCAAGTCAGTCAACTTTAGCGCTCATACCACAATTTCAAACCCTAAAAGCCGTTCCAAATCCAGTGGAAATCACAATTCCCATCGCTACGACTCATCACATATTATTTATGACAATCCCAACTTTCACTTTGCTGGCTACTCAAAGCTAGCCCATAAAGACCTTCATCCTATTCAAGGCGGTGGTGGGATCCATGCTGATCCGGTCATTGAACCTTTTGAAGAGTCCCTTAACCCTTCATTTGTGGCACCACCATCTTTGGACTCACCACCCTATTCTCAGAAATACCACCATTTAGATACTACCTATTCTTCACCAACGCTTCCAAGCTACGGATCTGTCGTTGGTGCCAAGCACACTTATGTGTCTCCTTCTTCTCCTTCTCCTACTGTTCAAGTCACGCATAAACGATACAAGAAGCAGCACCAAAACCCAGGCTTTGCAATGTCAAAGCCTGAAGCAAAGAGTGCAATTGGAGACATTCAAAAAGATATTTATTCCAAACAACATGAAGCTCCTGCTCATTTCTTTCTTACAAAGACGAGATGATATTATTATGCTGAACTATTTTCATTTGTTATTATTTTTCATGTTTTATGTTGTTGTTTTCGTTATTTTCATTATTTTCAATTTTCAATTATTATTTATCGTTTTTCTATCTTGATTTAAATTTCATTGTAATCATGACCTCATTTGTCGAATATAATGTTGATGGTTTGTTGCATTAAATGTTAATTCAAGCTCAGTTTGTTACAAACCCCTCCCATGTATTTTCCACATATATTTTTTTTTTTCATGGTATAAAAGAAACGTTTTTTTTTTTTTTTTTGAATAGTATTTTACCCCACCCTTATGTTTGTAAATATTATAGCCAATTAAAAAATCAAGAAATAGAAGGGTTTACAAATATAGTAATTGTAAATGTTTTATAAATATAAACGTAATATAATGAATAATAATAATAATAAATATATTGAATCCTAGTGTCCATTAATGTAAAAAAATCTACACGACATATCTATATATATATATATATATATATATAAACATTTACATCGGCCGACAATAAATAGCAAGTGCTGTCACAGAAGCAGCGAACTCGAAAAATTCTTTCCCTATTTTAAAAAATAAAAGAACGGATTATTTACTGCTTAATGAGGAGGTGGATACGGTGGTTGATGTTGATGAGCTGGGTCTGACGGTCAGAAAGGTTGTACTTGCCAGCAAAGTCAGCTGCGTTTTGGATAGACTTGGACAAGTTCTCAAGGGAAGGATAGAGAGCAGCGTCAACACCACCGACACCAATGTTGGAGATAACAGCGTTAGCACTGTTGGTGACGGACTGGAGGAAAGAACCCAAAAGAGTGTCAGAGACAGCAGTGGTAAGACCAGTGGTGTAAGGAGCAAGGAGGTTGTTGACGTTTCCGACGGCCCCATCGATCTGGGCATCAATTCTGTCAATGATGGCAGCAATAGCAGCAGGGGAGGTGCTACCAGACTTGGGGAGCTGAGAAACAAGAGTGTCAATGCTTTGACGAGCAGCGTCAACACTGGTTTGGACACCGTCCAAAACAGCAAGAGCACGACGGTGGTTCTTTTGCTGAGGCTGGGCCTTGGTGGCCTGCTTCTTGGGGACAAGAGCAAACATACGTTGTTGAGTGGTAGCAAGGTTAGAAATAATCTTCTTGTCAACACCGAGCTGGTTACCTTGGACAATCATCTTGCTGAGGCTGTTGGAAAGAGACTCGATGGAGGAACCAAGGACAGCGTCGATGGGGTTACCGATAATGTTAGAAATGGCAACTTCAGCACCATCAGTAACGGACTGGAAGAAAGGACCAAGAATGGCACCCTCAATAGCGTTGGAAGCACCGAAGGTCAAAGGGCTCAAAAGGTTGGCAACCAAACCAATACCGTTATCGATCTGACCATCGAGACCAGTGATGAAAGCCTTGAGGGCGTTGGAGGTTGGGTGACCGTCGTTGGCTTGTATACCACGGGTCATACTCTCAACCTGTTGACGGGCATTGATCATACCGCTCTTAACACCGCTGGCGATAATGTCAATTGGGTTGTAACCATCACGACGGTAGTTGGAGGCAGTAGCACCGGCAGCGAGAAGAATAGAAGCGAGGAGGAATTTAGAGGCGACCATTTTGAATATAATGAAGCAGATAAACTAAAAGGATTAGAGTGAATAAATGAATAGGTGTGAAGGCTGTACAGTTGATTGAATCAATGCTTGGTGAGGAAAGAAATTTTTTTGAATTGCCAGAAATCTGACCTCTTTTATATCATTTTGAAAGGATTTGGAGATTGTAGTTTTTTTGCAAAGTTGTAGTGTTGATTTAGGCAACTAGATAGATCTAGCAATGCTTCTTTTTGTCGAATTCTACTGGTAAATTACGATACCAATAATCAATAGATTAAATCATTATGAATAAAAATTATGCGGGTTTTGTTACCCGAAAAGTCCCTAAAGATGGCATGAAAAGGAACAAGATTAAAAAACCTGGTTTTGTAAATGTGAAGGAAACACATCTTTTTGGTGCACATACATATTTAGATCTAAGGATAGGAATATGGCACTCACGTTTCAAGCCTCTTCAACATTCGTGTTTTTGTTTACTAAAAATATAAGCCTTTGAAAAAAAATTACCTACTTATTGGTTAATCACAAACGTTACCTATTTTTTATTTTGAAGAGATTTGCTTATAACATAAAACGAAGGCACAACTAATACCCTCAAAATACATTACTAATATATATATATATGGATATCTATCGATACAATTTTACAAATGCGCGACCCTCAATTAAAGAATTTCGCCATTGAAATGCAAATTTTGCAATTCAATTCTCGGCAACACCATTTAACGAAATCAATGTTATCCGTTTGATATGAATAAATTTTTTTATCATGTTCTCGGTATAATTTTTGTTATTCCCTTTCACAAAAGCCTTTAGAGCGGTAATAATTTGATTTCAAAATCATGCTAGAGAGTAAACATGGATGAAGATCTATGGAAACATGAAAAAATATTGAACATCATTTTAAGATTTTCTCTTAGAGTTATTTAGTTTTTCTTCTTTTTTTATTTTTTCATTTATTCATTTATTTCAATTACTTGACTTTTTGTCGGACCGGGATTGAAAGTGGGCATTGACAGGTATTGAGATCTGCTTATTGTTTTTTTTTTTTCTTTACTTTTAACAAACGGCAAAGCATAATTTTTGCAAGAAGAATATTTATCTTGTATGTTTTTCAAATCCGCTTCGTCCAGAAGGACGCTCCAATTATGCTATTCGAGGCTCCCATATCCAACCTCATTCACATATATTTATCATATAAAGCTTCCTAAAAATGCCTCTTTGAACGAGGCTTGTTTAATCCTTCTATATTGAAAAGAAAGAAAAAGAAATGAGAAGTTATACACACATATTCATATTTCTGTCATTAGATTATCATAAATGATTATATAAAAAAATTATATATTAAAAGTTAGCTAATTTAATTAAAATTTTTCAATGAAATTTACAAGAGTTTCTTTTTGTTTCTTTTTTTATTTTTCATCACATTTGCTGAAATTGCTGCGGATCATTATTGTCAGAAAGATTTCGAAGTAATTGAACCAAGCATCTCTTAGTCGCCAGATCATCCTTCAATACCCGGCTAAAAGTTCCATCTCTTAAAGGCTCAGGAAGAATAGATTTGAGCTCATGACAAGCTCTTTCATTGTCACTTAGTCTCAAATAGCATCGAACAACATGTTTTAAGAGTCGAGCAGTAGGAGAACCAACTAGCTGCTCAACAATATTGCTCAAAACGTTAGAAACAGCCATGAAGCGCTCATATGTCTGACAAATGTATTTTAATCCTTCGTCATCCATAAGAATCTTTTGTAAAATAAATATAGCTACCGTTTTGGACAGCTCAGTACCCGATTCCATGATTCGCAGGCAAAGAGGAATGATTTCGGTTGTCAGCAAAAAGTTAATGACATCGGGAGAGTCATTTTTGACAAGTGCGCCAATAACTCCTAGAGACGTTAGTCTCAAATACTCAAATGATCTGGATTTTGACGTAGTATTGAGAAACGGGTATAGGTATAATGGAATATGGGCATTCAAAAACAGTTGTCTAGTATCATCATGAGAAGCGATACATTGGAGCAATGCGAGAGCGTTACAAACCCTGTTTGATGCAGTTGATGTCAATTGAGGAGGTGAAAGTAATGGGTAAACGTATATTATTTCTTGAAGCAAGCAGGTCATGACTCCGAAAGAATGCCACAGAATTAGTGCAAGGTCATCATACTGTTCTCGCTTTTTCCCCAGTTCAAGTAAGGCTTGCTCACTATCGGGGCCATGCATTAACCTGTGGATCCATGTGTAAACTTGGTCATCATCAGATGTCTGCCGAGTAGCAAGAGCCGCGGAAGGTAAATTTTCAGCAATAGAGGAATCATCGGGAAACTGTATGTTTGATATGGATTGGGTATTGGATTTAGTGTCCTCATGATCTTTCTGATCAGAGGTATTACTAGATGAAGGAGGTGTGTTGCTATCATTTTCAAAAGAATTTTCAGAGTCTTTCTGGGAATCATTACCATCAGCTGAAGTTTGCAGGCTAGAATTAATTGATGAACTAAGGTTCAATGAGTCCAAGCCTAAAGAATCAGATATAGCGCTTGAAGGGTATTGAGAGTTTCCCAAGGCCTGAAAAGTGTTGTGTTGGCCAGAAGATGTGGTATTAGCAGAAGATACATTAGGGGTATTGTTATTATTATGATTAGTTCCTAGATTGGAAAAGCTCGGTGAGGTGTTTTGTTTGTATAAATGATTGTTCGTAAGAAAATTTGGGGCTCCCAAACCAGCAGGAGCTCCCATCATACCAGGGTTACGCAAAGCGTTAGCTGGATTTGACATGTTCATATTATTTGCTCCGGTCCCCATAGGATGAGCAAACCCCATACTATTTTGAATATTTCCAGGACCTTGTTGAATCTGGTGTAGCTGAGGCTGCTGACAGTTCAGACCATACAGCTGAGGCTGCTGGCTGTTGTACATTGAGAAAAAAATATGCTAAAAACCAACTGGCTTTCTAAGTTAGTCTGATTATTAGAAGGAAAAGAGAAATAATAAAAAAAAAATAGTATAAATTGAATGCAAAATCTGTAGCTTAAAGACGAATTAAAGAGCTAGTAGTGGGAAATGTGGTGAATCTTATATGGGTGGCACTTACAAACAATACATGTATAGATTATATAAGTATTACAAATGAATACATAATCAATCAAAGTTGGGACCTAACGCAAGAATTGAGAATGCTGGATCTGAAGTCTCTCGTTTGATGAATGAACGCACTCGATCAAGAGCCTTTTCAGATAAAAGATCGTCATCAGGACTTGAAAAAGGTCCAAGATCAATTGGACCTGTGCGTCTTCCGTCGAGTTCAACAAGGTTCCCGGATTTTCGTGATTTGGTGAAACAAACGTAATGGAGATCGATTTGGTCATTGGCATCAGGAGCTTGGGTTGAGCCATTAGAGGCCACAGTACTGTGAAGATTCTCAAGGGCTTGACTTGATTCAAGTTCCTTAGAGCGCTCTGGAATGCCTTCAGACTGAACCTTTTGGACCAATTCATCAATGTAGGATCCAGAAGCAATTTGGTCATTGTCTTTTGAAACGCCGTTGGTTAAAGCATGAAGAATGGCATAGGTTCCACAGGCATTGCGAATAGTCTGTTTAAACCACAGTGCATCTTCTTCCGAAGTTCCAGCAATCGACAAGTAGTAATCTTCAGGTTTTTTGGAGTCTTCTTCCTTGCGGTACTTTTCGTATGCTTCAGATACAGGGAAGACGAGAATCAAAGCATAAACTGGCCGAGGCACAAATGCTAGTAGTTCAGGTTCGTCAATCGAAAAAACATCATGAAAGGCCAAGGATTTAGATAGCCCAAGACTGTGTGCAAGTTCAGTGAAAACTTCAGGATTCGATTCAAGAGGTACAAAAGCTTTAGTCATTGTTGGCTTGTGAATAGACAATATTTCAGGAATAGAGTGTGCTGACAAAAAGGAAAAACCCCAAAAGAGACAGCTTATATTAGACTTGTTATCAAATGTGCGGCTAAGGTGATAAACACATGACCAAACGCCGTACCAAGACTAGACGTGCATACATGTATCTGATGCAGGGTACAACAAGCGAAATCGGGTACAGGTCCCCGAATTTACGAAAAAGACTGCAATGAGGAATTTCACCACCACCAAACCTCGATTTTTACTACCTTTGTCAGCCATCTTCACCTTCATAACTCGTCACAGACGCCACCACAGCTCAGCCTTTTGTTCGGCAAGCATTTCTTTAGAAACCTCGTCGAATAAAATGCCATCTATTTGGTCTTCCGTACTCTTCTGCTTCTACTAGCGATGTCTTCCTCTCAACAACCCCTCATATCCAGTCACCAGGCTTATGTCCAGCGCGTCCTAGCCATCGTGGCCGCTGCTCTATCTATTGCCAGTGGGGTCGTTGTGCTAACCTGGTGGTTTGGTCTTCCTTGGTACGAAAACTGGAAAATTTCAGTGCAAACTCGTCATCTCCAAGAACAGCAGCTCCAGATGCAACAACTTCAACAACAAGCCAGAGGTCATCGAAATGGTAGAAGCAGTCGTAATCATCAAGATAGAACTGTTCAACCTTCTTCAATAAACTTGCCAAAACCCCGACGACGCCGAAGGATTCGCCAGTTTCGTCATGACCTCACCATTGCCCTCATTATCATGGATCTTATCAAAGCCATCGTTCTTATCACATACCCCATTCAGTATCTACACGATGACATGTACCTATATATCAACCACCTCCCATTTTGTGACGCAATAGGTTTCCTTACTACAGCCTCGATCCAGGCCTCCGATTTTGCTGTTTTGGCTTTAGCAATCCATACTGCCTTGCTGATCTTCAAACCCCATTTTAAAGGCGGTCTTTATCGTTTTCGTTACTCTATTTATACCATATTCTTTGTCCTGATACCTTTAGCATTTGCATCTATTGGAATGGTTGGGAATTCTGGGTACACTGCATTCACTTCTTGGTGTTATCTTGTAGTAGACCCTATTTGGTATTCCTTGGTTTTATCATGGATCCCTCGCATTTTTATTATGGTGGTCATTATACTCATATACTTATCCATCTTTCTCTATGTCAAAGTTCATCTCTACCATGTTTCCAAATCCATTCAAAATGTTACTGATATTTATGAAAACTCTAGTAATCCAGAAAATAACGATACTAACAAGCATGTTCCCAACACAAAACGAATATACGAAAGAATTTTCATCAAAATCAAAGTTTGGTTCTCTTATTTGCCTGGATTTTCATTCCTCAACCCTTATCTCGATAATTCTGCTTCAAATCGCCAAGGAGACCAAAACTCACGCTATAACAAATCAGCAAATCATAACAACGAAACAGACCCTGATAACCCAGGACCCCCAGAACCAAGAAGCTCATTTGAAATGGGCCGGGAAGATTCTACGATAGAGCGCCATGCTACTAATATTTCTGCCTTCGATATAGGAAAAAAGCTCCAACAACAAATCAACCGTGAAAACATCATTCGGTTTAATCAGCGTCGTAGCATAATTGAACGGCAAGTCAACTCTATATTCATATATCCATTAACGTATGTTCTTCTTTACATTTTCCCTCTCATTCAACAATTCTTATACTACCGCGACAATGGTTATGCCGGAGATGTGACTCACAAAGCAGAAACAATTTACTGGATCGCTCTTGTAGCGAGCTGGATGAAACCCTTCAATTGCTTTGTTGATACAATTGTTTTTGTTCTTCGTGAAGGCATTTTGCCCTGCTCAGCTAAAGCAAGAGCTCGTCGCAAGCAAAGAAAAAAGTTTGAAAAACTTCAGAAGCAGCGTAGACAGGAGGCTTTGAAGGCAAACAAGCTTCGTGATTTGGGGAATAATGCTGCTAGTTTTTTCACGCATAATACCCAGTTTTCTTCTGGAGGTACCAATCATGCAAACTCAAAGCCGGCATTATATCAAGATCATAAATCTTTTAAATCTGATACCCAACGGATGCCCACTGATGAAGAGAGCATTATAGGTCTTGAACCTATCACCCATATGAAAAACCATATTCGGCGATCTTCTGCAGTAACTCAACCCCGAGCTTCTTTAGACTTGAATGCTGGAAATGATTCCTTTCTTGCTCCTCCAGCTCCAAGTAGAAGCAACCCAAACCAGCAGTCTATTTCGTCCATCACAACTATTCCAAATACCAGTACAAACACCGGCTCCACATTTGTCGACGAATATGGGGAATCAGAATTTCAAAATCCACGATCTGATACTACTACCGCTCTACAAAATGTCGATTCTTCTACAATACACAACACTGTATCTTCTTCCAGTGGTCTTTTTGAAGCAGTAACATGCACTGCAACTAATGGGGAAATTATTACTAACAACCACGGTATCGAGGCTGCTAGGTCAAGCGCAAATAGAGTTTTTGGCCCTGACAATGAAAACACTGTCCAAACTAGTCGTCACATTGACACTAATCAAAATGCCAATAAATCTGATGATGATGACAACGACGACGACGATGAGCCAATGGATTACTGTGTTGGCGATGCTGATATTGATTATGTTATTGACAAATCCTCTTCAACGCGACGCTTTTCACGCGATAACCCTGGTTCTTTGGATCGCCCTAGACGTCTTTCACACACTTCTAACGCCAATGCGACTCCTGCAAACGGTTCAAGCTTTTTGCCTATATTTAATGTTCACAGTCATGCTTCGACGTTTGCCTCCAGTCTTAATAGAAACGGCTTAGCTTCCAACTCATCTTCTATATCTGCTTCTGGTACTGCTTTGAATATGCTTCCGCACGCCAACAGTTTGCCAGAAGGAAACAGGGCAGCATACCATTCTCCTGAAACTCTCACGGAGACTATGTACACCTTCTTCAAACAAGCTCTTTCACCAATTTGGCAAGTAACTAGTGTTGATGAGCTTCAAGAGCCAAAAGCCTTGGAAGGCACATTGAGTAGGTTTCATCAAAAAACTTCGCAAAGTGTTCCCAATGTATTAGCATTAAGCCCTACTCCTGAAGAAGCTGTAAGCAGCACATCCACTACTTCTCGCCGTTCCAGCAGTGCAGTGTTTGCTACACATTTGAAGGCGCAAAACTTGCAGTCTCAACGAGGATTCAACGGACCACAAAATCAAGATGGTCTTGATTTTAAAAGCAAACGTAAACCTTCACAGGTTGGTTTCACTCTAGGGCCTGACGGTAAAAACAAATCAGAGTCCTCACTTGTTTCTATTAATACTCAAAAAAGCTCCCAGGTACGTTCAATTAAGCCAGCACATTTCAATCTACACTTTCCTCTTTCTTCTGGTCCCTCATCATCAAAAGGCCATCCTAGTCCACTTTCATCAAGTCATTTGAAACATTTAGACATTTCGCAAGGGTTCAAGCACTGGGGCTCTTTTTCTTTTCAAGGCCACTCACATTCTGAAGGCCTTAAAGATTCCATTCAGTCCCCAACTAATCACAATTTTCGTGATTTCCCATCACCGTCAAATGATGGTTTGAGTCATTTACAAACTATCACCAGTGTTGATAATGATAATGAGGATTCAATTGAAAATTCTAGTAAAGTCCAGGCTAGAGATGAGCTTACTGTTGCTGATCAGAATATACCCAGGTCTACTACTAGTGAAGCTGACAACAATCTCAAAGGGAAGAGGGTCATCTTCTTGAACAATCACGCCAAATCCCCTAGTTTTGTTGACCCATTAGCCCCAGTGCCAAACTCGCCTACTCCTGCTGTACCAAACCTCGATGGAAACGTTTCTCCAAAATGCTTTTCACCTGTTGATACCCAGTTGTCTGGTGATGCACCTATCTTTTTCAATGGCAAAAGACTTAGTCGATTATTTCAACAGAGCCGGAATCGTACTTCTACTAGCAGCAATCCCACCAGCCCTTCTGCCAGCAGAAATGGTAGCGGCGGTGGAGTCAGTATGTTTCGTAACGGCAGCTTTAATAACCCACCAGCACATAACAATAGCATAACGTCATCAAACTCTTCAGTTTCTCCTACGCGTCGCAATACAAACATGTCTGATAATACAATTGGTAAGGGCCGCGCCGGTTCAAGAAATAGGCCAATCAATGTCATCAACACAAACGAAAAGTTTTTGAATACGTTCTCCAAAGAGAGCAATGACTCGACTAATTCTCCGGTCATTTCTACACCTTCAACTTATAGGCCATCAGGCTTACCTACTTTTTCTTCGTCGTTTGCATCTGAACCCAGCGCCATTGGTCCTTCTCCACCTTCTGCAGAGTTTACACCCAATCCAGTCAAACATTCACAAACAATGCCACTTCCTTCTCGTTCATCTGTATCTAAAGAACCAGGAAATAATTCGTCGAATTCCTCTTCAACGCTACCTACGCAAGTTGTTCAAATGCCTACAAGTGCATACCTAACCTCACCTCAAAATCTTCGGAAACAAAGTTATTTGAGTACCTCTAGTAATACTACTCGCAGGTCTATATTTTCGGCCACTACTTCTCGTTCAGGTAGTGGCGATGGAATGAACAATTGGAACAAGCGATATAGTCAGTCAAGTTTTAACAATCCTGCTAGATATGGGTCAATTTCTGGTAGTAGCAGCAATAGTGGTGCTCGCAACGGCTCTATCTCTTTTTCCAAGTTTTTGAAGTTTCCATTCAATACAATTAATGAGAATAAAAGAGGAAGCATCAGTGGAGGCGAAAACCCATATGGCGGAAGAGGAAGCACAAGCAGCGCATTCAGTGGCCTTAGTGTGTTTAGCAACATTAGTGGTCTAAGCAGATTTCGGGCTAACAGCTCTGAAAATAGCGCTAGTGGTTCAACCTCAGATATCATGCTGAAATCCATGTCAAGGGAAGATGTTGACCGTAAAGGCAAGGGAATACCCAAAAACAGGAACCGGTATGACAAATCGCGTTACTCTTTGGATGGGGGTGATGTTGTGAACGTTAAGAGCTCTTTTAGTCAAGCCACTGGATCTACTGGTAGAGCAAGTAGGTCTTCCGACGGACATAGTCATCACCACCATCATCATCATCACCATCACCACCATCACCACAAGTCACATAGGAACAGCAGCGGGAGCACCAGTCATAATCATAGTAGTCATCGCCGACATCATAAAGACAACAGCATTCATACGTCTAAGTCTCGGTCTTACTCCTCAAACCATACTGGATCTGAGCAAAACTTTTATTTGAAGAATGCTAATTATGATGATGATTCGGTCTTTGGATCCTCTGGCGCCAACAACAAAGTGAACAAAAAGTCTGACAAGACTGAAAAGTCTACATCTTTTGACTTTCCTGTCCGTGCTGCTCGCCATTTTTCACATTTTGTTGCTCGCAAAGCGGTTACTAATTTTGACGATTACGATGCTATCTACAATAGCAACAACGATGACAATGGATTTGGAACAGCATTTGGCGGAGGGTTCAACAGTCTTGGAGGTTTTGACGGATATGGTGGTATCCTTAGCGATGTCAGTGATGTTACTAATATGCCCCAGGGCGCTGAAGATGACGATTTGGTTTCAGTTTCACACGCAGGTGTTGGTGGCCTAGGTTTGGCAAAAGATGGTGGAATTGACTATAGTAATATTCTAGGAGATTCACAACCAAAGCATGCCAATGAGAATTTTGCTAGAGATTCAAATAGCAATGATCCACATGGCCATCATCACCACCATCATCACCGTCATCACAGACACAGACACAGTAGCTCTAGACTTAGAGGTAAGCTAAGTCGCCAATTAACGGTTATTCCAAGTGAAGATCCTAGTTACAACACAAGCGACGGGCAAGACCCATCAAAACCTGGAGTTTCATTTTTGTTGGAAAATATTGAGACTGTCACTCCAACCCCTGCTCATTTGTCTTTGGTTCATCTTCCATTGCCTGACGATCAAGATGCAAATGCGGACTCAGCCGCTGTTGAGCCTTTTGATTCCAAATCCACATCTGCTGTTCTTGATACTGATGGAAATAACGCAACTATGACCCCAAATAGTCCCAGAACCAGAAGCAAAAGTCTTGGTGCAAATCATCACAGCGAATTACGAGCCAGATTAACCGCTAAATTTGGAAAAGGCCTTCACAATTCTACCAAGGAGCGCTCACGGTCTGCCAAGCGTGGCAATGATAGACGAAGAAACACAGTTAGTAGCGGTGAAAGCAGTTCTAGCTGTAGCAGTAGAAGCAGCAGTTGCAGTAGTAGTAGCGGCAGTAGTGGAAGCTCTTGTAGCAGTTCTTGTTCATCTGTATCAGGAAGCAGATCTAGTAGCCGATCTAGTAGACGAATGAGCTCTAGTAGTGCTGGCAATAACAACAACAACCGTCATCGATCTCGTTCTCGTTCTCATGCAAACACAAATAATAACTCTTCTGAGTCGGATGAGGATAGTGATGGAAATATGGACATTTTAGAATTTCTTAGATTAGGACCCCCACAGCCTGGTAGTGGTTAATGATTTTTTTAATGATGTGTTGTTGTTTTTCTTATTTTCTATTTTGTTTATAATGCTTCGTTGCTTTTGTTTTTTTCTTTTAAATCTTTTTAATAATACTTTTAATAAATAATTCTTTTTTGAATTTTAATTGTAAGCCAATAGCTCAATTGTTTTCACACAAACCACATTTTGAACTCATAAACGCAGTACATTTGATGATTTTCACTTACAGTAAAGTGAAAAGTCATGAACTAGGTCAGCATACCACAAGGCAAAGAAAAAGCCAATACATGATGTAAGATTAATGGTAACTTTACATAACTAGGAAAAGACAATACACCGCTAGAATAATATTTGGTTGAATCTTATTAGCATTAAACATGTTCGATGGTTTAATTTTTGTTTTTTTTTCTCTACACTTTTCCTGTCACTATTTATGAAGCAAAAACGACTTTCAAATCTTAGCTAGTAATTGAAAGAAGAAAAAGTGCATAATGGATTTTGAGCTTTAATGTGAAATTGGCTTTTTGAACATTAAATCAGCATGTCAAAGAGGGTTATGAGTACAAATTGCTAAATCTTTAATAGCAATAGATATATTATAAAGAAGGCTGATCTAAGTACAACGCAGATTTTTATGAGTTATTTTACATCTCACCAATGGATCACTATGACCAACAGCTAATTCAATTTATTTGTAAATTTCATGTATTCATATTTGCGTATTTGAACTTGTGCTTAGCCATTTTCTAGTTTCGCAGAAATGTTCATGAATAACCGAAAACTTGCTATTTTCGCAAGACTCATCTTCACACATTTCAGATTTATCTTTATCTCGTCGAAAATATATACTAGAGAGGTTTCTCAACAGTTGTAAATATATACCAAACAGTATCAATCCATGAAATTTGAAATGTTGTCATGTTCGCACAGCCGAACCAAAACACGCACTTGACCTTCTCGTGACTCAAGGTACCTGGTTGCGAGGCTTTTCTAGAACTCTCTTGTCGGAAAAACAAACCCAAAACTATCTCAAAAGAAAAAAAGCAAGTTCAAAATGTTCACAATTGATTCAAAAAATTACTTATATATACTTTAATTACTTTCTTTTTCTTTGAAAATACCATTTGAACCTTTTTTTTTGGTTTCACATTATTGGTTTTTTATTTATTTTGAACATAGATCGTTTGTGATTTAGCGCATAGAATAAGTTCTTGTGAGTAGCATTTTTACAAGACGTAATATTTCTCCCCCACTATTTTTTCTAAATATGAACATCTCCATGATTCCAAACTCTCACCAAAAACGTCGACACGAAGATGATGGAAACAACGACCAATCTGGTGACCCAGGCAGAGTCAAACGACGTATGATACAGACATTTGAGTCGTTATCCTTAAAAGGCGACGCAAACAATAACCACATGCCTCGGCCTTTGAATCAAAATAGGCCTTCAATATTTGAACCCTCGTCGAAGCCGCTATTAATTCAAAGCCAATTGGCTCCAAACAACACATTCAGTAATAATAACGCTCCAATTCAAAGTCACAACATTGTACCACCCGGTATAAGGGGGCCAACTAATTCAAATAACTACAACCAATCCAAGCCTACTTCGAGTATCAAAAATGAAGAAATTACTGATTTCATGGATACTTCTGGTCCACATACAGTTTTCATTCCCTCAATTGATGACTTTCTTGCTCAAGAAGCATCAGATAATAGTAGTAGCGATGATGACGAAAATTATAGCAGCGGCTATGAAAGCGGTTCATCGAGTGAACACGGTAGCAGTAGCAGGGCATATGGGAAAGGCGAAAGCGATATGGAGCTTGATGATTCACTAGCAAATAGAAGGCACGTTCTTAATAGCAGGGCTAGAAAGAAAAGAGGTACACATGGGAGAAAAGCTAATAGAGATGAAAACGGGATATATCAAAATAACAATCAGTTTGGAAAATTCCAAATTGTAAATAAAGCAGCTCGAAATTCAGTGATGCGAGTACCTGATGCTGTACTAAGATCCTCTTCAAGAGGACCAAATTCTAATGGTTTACCACAAAGCTTTGATTTTTCAAGAAAAAACTGGCTAGGAAGTATACCCGATACCACGAGCATGATTTCTGTGCCTGGTGTTTGTCACCACTCATCATATGGCTTTTCTGGGTCAGGACCAGATGGATCGTTCCGATTTTACGAGAAACCGACATATGAACTTATTTTATATGAACCTAGAGATCAAGTGGTCTGGAAACATTTCGCCAAATGGGCAATTGAAAAACAAAGGAATTATAACCGCAACAACAGCGTTTTCCCCGGTTCAGGATTCCAAAATAGTATGAATGAGATTGATATGGATGTTGAGGAGGGGAACGGGGCTAATAATTTGAATTTTGGAACGCAAAATAATGTAAGCAACAACAGTAATAACGATCAGTACTATATGAATTCGTTTCGTACTGGATACGATTCCCCAACTTTTGAAGACGAAGAGCCAAGTTATGAATCAATTCCAAAAATTCAAGAAATTGATGATGATGACGACGCTATGGATATTGACTGATTGAAGTTAAGTACATAGCCAACGCCCATGTTTGTTTAATCTCATGTTTTCAAATTTATTAACAACGTCTAGCATCATACCAATTTTGTAAATGTATAACACAACTCTTAATATTCTTTAATTTTTAAATATTAAAATCTCTAGAAAGTAAAAAATCACAAATGTTTGTAATTTCCTTTTTTCACTTGAAAACATAAAACCCAATTATATTAAAAAATAAAACCCAATTATACAAAGATATTATCCAAAATAAGAAAAAAAATCTAAAAATAAAATTAACAGTTCATCCCAAGTCATGAAAGATAAAAAAAAAAATAAAAAAAATACTAAATAAATAAAAATAAACAGTAATATCTGCTGCTATTAAATTTTCATGTTGTAAAATTAACAAAAATCAAAATGGACTAAAAAAAGTATTAACGGGCACATAGTACTAACTTTAATTTATTACCCAACGCTTTCAAAAACTCTTGACTATTGTGAAGCTCCACCATTTCTCCAAGATTACTGTCCTTATACAACAAGACAATTCGGCTAGGGTCCAATCCCAAACGCTCTGCAATCTTTGCAGAAAGCTGCTCAAAGGGAATGGCGTTGGAAACGCGAATAGCAATAAGGTCGTCTTCGTGGAACACTTTGATCTTGACATGGGTCTCCTGAAAACCAGGGCGTGACTCTGGATAATGAGAATGTTTCATGTTTTGTTGTTGTGGTTGTTCAACTGTTAATGGCGGTGATGAATGCTCAGGAGCTGGTTGTTCCTGAAATTCTGCAGAATTCATGTATCTTGAACCATGTAATGTTTCATCATTTTTCAACAAAACAGGATCAGCAGACAATGTATCAGAGTTGTGTAAATTGTTATCATCTTTATGAATAGAATCAGAGTTTCCTGACTCATTCAAATAAAGATGCTCACTTCTTCTATATGAGGACCCAGCCATTTGGGAACCAGAAGCCGTTTCCTTTACATGCGGTTCATGACTCGAATGTCTCTGTACGTGACTTGCCTCGGCTTCTTGTCTCGAAATGACATGGCCGTTAGGATTATTATTTGCTGATACAGCACTGTTGTCATTGACATTAAATGCATTGCTTTTTTCCAAATGCACACTATGCTTTGGGTTAAACGCATCTGCAGGGTTAATCGGAGAAGATATAGCAGATGTATCAGCGTCGGGGTATAAATTGCGATTTAAGTTTGAAGAGTTGACATAGTGAGATGTATTAGGATCCGTATCATAAATTGTAGAATTGTGTCGTGAACGGGTATCAGGCACAACCAGATTCTCTTCTGAAGCTGCTATTATAGTAGATGGGGCAGCAGAAGACGCATCTGAATGCAGATTGTCTGGTTGATCGCGGTTATTAAAAGACGAGCTTCGGTTATTGGAGCTAGAAGCAGGGGGAGGTTCATGAACTTCAGGAGTGTTGCGATGAATACGAATAGGAGGCTCAGGCATAATAGAGTTTGAGGAGGAAGATTCAATGTCACCTGTACGTATGGCGAAAAGTTGTCGGACAATAGGACTTTTAGAGATGTACTCAGGCATCTTAATAAGATTTCGTACATATTCGTCGAGATTAGCCCGGCGCTGAGAGGAAATAGAATCGTTGACATAGGTCAAAGGACCAGGCATGAATGGTAATGTACGCGCTTTACCAGCCCGGCCAGCTTCTTCAGGAAATTCGTCAAGAAGATTAACCTGGAAATCATAAAAGTCTTGATAATAGCGGCATAAATGGCGATATCTACCGTTAGAAAGTTCAACAATAACCAGGTACCAATAACGATCGTCGGCGAAATAGTAACGATCAACACACGCAGAAACAACATGGGGTTCGCTTTCAGCATTGTGAATTATATTTTCAGCAGGGCTGGATGACTCGGCTGGTTGAGCTTTAGTGGAAGTAGGTCTGGTAGAATTTTGGGAACGAGTTTGGTATTGGTGATGTTGAGGATTAGAAGAGGTTTGTTGGTTCTGAGCATACTGCTGTTGGTATTGATACTGCTGCTGTTGTGGTTGTTGCATTTGTCGCTGTTGCATTTGCTGCTGTTGTTGTAGCATCATCATTTGTTGTTGTTGCTGAAGCTGGTACTGTTCATAAGCATGAGCCTGATGTTGACTACCATTTGATAAGTGACTATTTCGTAGACGAGCCACATTGGCTTCGTCAACTTTACCCAACGGAATCGAACTGGCCTTGTATTCTGCAGCCATTCGTTTCCATTCTTCGACTTTTGGGACTTTTGCTTTGATAATAGCATCTTCAAGGTTCTCAACTGGCCTATTGCTGCCTATATCTCGAACTTCAATAAAAGAAATTGGAATAAGGCCAGGACCTCCAAGTCGACCAATTGGCTTAGCAACAAACCATTCATCGTTGGATTTTGCGATGATAATGATAGACTCGCCGGTGACTGCAGAAAGCTCGTCAGAACGCTCAGCTACAAAGTCATACATAACTACACCATATAACTGAGAATGGCCTGCTTTTTGCGAAAATCGTGAAGCCATAGCAGCCAGAGACGACTGGTTCATACTTGGAGTAGCTGTTGAAGTAGAGGAGCCTGTCGCAAACGATGCTGAAGAGGAAGAAGAAGGATTTTGAATAACTGCGTTGGCTGTTGATATATTTGAAGCAGCGCTATGGCGAATTGAAGAGCCAGAAGTCGCTCCTGTTGAAGAAGACCCAGTCGTAGATTGTCTGGTAGCACTAGAATTTGTTGCTGATGATGACCGTTTACTAGATCCTAAAGCTGAATCTGGGTCTGATGTTGAGACGTTTGAACTCTTCTGATTAGCTGCCGCAACTGCAGCTGCTGAATTGATAGGAACAGTAGGAATTGTATCTTTTCTTGATACGACTTCAAAATACGAAACTGGAACAACCCCACGCATGTTTGAAGGCGGGTCGTAAGCCTCGTACCATTCTTGACTGTTCTCGCTGCCAGTAACGTACAAAAAGTCACCTTTTTGGAATTTGAGCTCGCCAGGACCCTGTGGACGATAATCATAAAGGGCTCGAATTATCTTTTTTGGAGGTTCCGTAGCAAAGGATTTACTAGACATTGCCGATAACGACGAGCCAGGAATGTGCTGCTGAGCAGCTCCGTTTCCATTTGAAGTTCTTTTTGAAGACTTGAAGGATTTGAGCATTGGGTGGATGTATGGAGGTCAGGAAGAAAAGATTAAAAAAACCATAAAAAAACAAAAAATGCAAAAATTAACAAAAAATTAAAATACAAAAAATAAAAATCGAGAAAGCAGAAATAGGCAAAGTACATGCATATCAGAGTCTCTTTACCGTGACTGGTTGTTTTCTTGATATATAAAAGTCATTTAGCTCTCCTAAAATAGTACAATAAAGCTGGAATTTGTGGGAATTACTATCTATACTTATAAAGAGTGCCCAAAATACTCCGAAGAAAGAGATCAACTATAAAACTCCTCAGCAGACTTGGACACAAAGTTCCTATTAGGAAACAGGAAAGGAATACAGGCAACTGTAACCTTTCTGAAATCCCTAATGGGATTATAAAACCGAAGTTTGGCGAAGAGAGTCAAGTGGGTATGAATTAAATCATACTCGGGCTAAACGCTCGCAAAGCTTAAATTAACAAGGCAAGAAACGATCGTATCGGCTGTATCTTATTTGAAACGGAACATGTGTTGAAAATTCATGGAAATCAGGAAAGTATGAGAAGCCAGGAAGTACCACTAATATGTTTACATTTGGTGTTGTGTAGCACATTCGATGACATCACTTGTCATCGAACCAGTAGGTAGCCACGTCTATAAACAATAAAATCAAAATCAAAAGCATTACTAATTGATTACATCACGTGCTATTAAACTCATAGATCGTGTCAACGCAGGTGAAATTAAATGCATATGTATGCTGACTCATGATGAATAATGATGAGTAATAATTAATGAGAGCTGTCAGGTGGATATCACACTCATCATTTGCTTAGATGTGTCCCAGTCAACAGCTGGAAAGACTATAACATATATTTCTCTGAGAGATAAACAATATATTATTTAGTGGAACAATAGAAGATGTCAACTCTTATGAATTGGTTCATGTATGACAAATCCAAAGAAAAAAAAAAATAGTCACATTACAGAGTTGTTCATAGTGGATACGCAAATAGTTTCAGAACAGCAGTACTTGATTTCAAAACATTTTCCCATTACATTGCCTGAGAATCCTTTTGTAAAAAAATAGATAGTCCAGCTTTGGTACATGAAAAAACCGTTGAGAAATATCATAGTCCTGATACTATCTTAACAAAGATACGCCTCATTGTAAATCATTATAATCGTTTGCTACCGTTAGCAAATATTTGATGTATCCCTCTTTGCTTCGTTTCTTTGTTCCACAGAGATTCCAGAAAAAATATTCACATTTACAAGCGTTGTTCTCAAGTAGTCAACAAATCATTTATTATTCTTATTAATTCATTGTTTTATAATGCAAATGCACTTCATCCTTGATGGTATCATAAATATTTTAAATTCTTAGTTAAACTATCAAATTTGTTCTTTTTGGTATTCTTTAAATCTAAGCCTTCTTGGATCTAATGCTTTATTGTTATTGTTTATTATCTTTCTTGTTGGAAATAATTATCGGGCCTCGAATTGAACTATTCAAAACATATTAGTATCTAGTACAACTTCACTCTATCAAGTCATTCAAAGAATTCTCAAACAATCTGCTTGACTAAAAAGAAATGTATACTTACTAGTTCTTCTGGTTCGTTCTTTGTAAAGAACTCTGTGACCACAATCCTTGCATCGGACAGGTTCACCTTTGGCCAAAGTGAAGTGTTCACGGCAGTTGGCGCAAACATAAGCAACACCGTGAGAGCGGCCGACTGTGCTAGGGACCTCGGTCTGAGAAGTAGGAGGAATAAATCGTTCTTTGCTCATTGTTTGATATAAAATGTGTAATGGTTGTGTTGTTGAAAATTTAGTGAATAAATGAAATAATGAGAAAAAAATTAATAATGAATGATGAAAAAAAAACATATCACATGACGAAAGTATTTTCACCCTAACCTCTTACAATACATCCCAAAGTTCCAGAGTTGATCTTTATTGGGTATTCATTGTCAGTCATTTTGACTTGTTGTTGAATATTTGCTGCTATTTTGATTTCGTCCTTTTATTTCTAATTTAATACATCTTAAGATTTTATTAATACTCTACAAGTTACGCATTTAGCTGAATATATGCCAACGCGGTTAATACCTAGTTTTTTACCATCCTGCGTGTATACCAAAAAACAGTCTATATGAACTCAAGTTAAGTTTAATGAAGCGAGTTTTATCCAGTTATCCAGTATTTCATCAAAGGCTGAAAACGCATTGGTCTTGCCGTAACTGGATTAAGTCAAAAACTTTTCATCATTCATACTGTGTATCTGAATCAAGGATACCACATACATATTATGAACCAGTTGCACCAAATCTTCAAGTCAATCAGGCTCAAGACCTAAATCAGCCCAATACAAGGCACTCCGAACCTGATGCGTTTTTAGAAACAACTCCAAAAGATGACAAGAATGTTGATGATAACGAAGACAGAGCTTTCTTTGAATCGCTAGAGGCGAATAAAGAAAATGTTGAAGAAGAGCCTGATATAATGGATGAGTATGGCTTTTATGGCCGTATGCTGAACGAGATTCGTCGGGTTCAAGGGCTTAATGAAGTACCTTTAACTAACTCAAAGCAAAAGTACAGCGAGCTGAAATCTCATTATTTTCTTTATAAAAACTACTATGACATGCGAACCCTTGGATCTCGTTTCAAGATTGTACTTGCACAACTTGAAGATTTATCCATTACCCAGTCCCGAGTTCCTTTACAGTCAGTTTGTGAGCTGCGAAAAGAATCATCGGACTCAGGGCTTCAACCAATTGATCAAGATGACTTCCAGACAATCAACCCTTCAAATCTTTCTCGAAAATACACATCCCACCGCCTCCCAATGCTTCCACGCATTTGGAACTCACCCAAAGTCTTGGAACAATACCTTAAAGAGCTTACCTCTAAAAAATACCCTGCTACAAATTCAAAAAGATCAAATCTAATCAAAACCCTCATTCTTGATCTGTTTCGACCAAATTCTCCGGACACTGCATACTGCCGCTCAACAAAAGCATACAACATTGCAATCCGTTACTTTGTTGTTTCTGATGATCTCAAAATGGCTCGTGTTCTTTTTGACCAAATGAAAAGTGAGAAAGGTGGCGTTTATCCAAATGCTGAGACGTTCAATTTATTACTCTCACCAACTTCTTTGAGATTAGTAGGCGGTAAAGAAGGGTATCACAACAAATATTACAATTATTATTTGAGAAAAGCTCAAAATGATCTCCAAGACATGCAATTATCAGACCAGCAACAAAAAAACACTGGAGATGATACAAATGATACAATCAACAAATTTACCCCTGGATCAAAAGATACAGTATACTTTCAAAACCCGTTAGATTTTGCCATTTCAATGTTTAAGGAAATGGTGAACCTTGGTGTGTCTGCCAACAGCGAAACATGGAATACAATATTAACATCTGCCATTGGTCCTGCTGCAAAATCTGCAGTACTTGAAAGCATGTCACGTCTTGGAGTTCCTTTAAACACAATGGGTCAAACTGCCGTTCTTACAGATATTGCCGATTTTTTTGGTCCACACAAAGCTCTTGAAATGATTTGCGCACAAGGCTCTTCATATCCAATTTCTCCAGCAGCAATTAATGTTTTGGTTTCAAGAATGCTAGATATACCTACATCAACAAACATTTTAGTGGCTTGGAACATTATTCGTAAATACTCGATTCGCCAACATGTCAGATTTGTCAACCGTAAAAAGGTTATTGTCACAAGCAATACTCAGAGTCAGTCCCTATCCTCATCTAACTTACGTGTTGTTCCTGCGGTATCTATGCTGAACACTTTTATTGCACCACTAGTTACTCTCGGCCGTTTAGATTGGATTGTTGGAATTATTGGAAGCTTTATATATGATTACAACGTTGTGCCAAACATTACGACATGGATGAGCGTTTTGCAAACCGTTGTGCTTTTACCTCCACACCCTCAAAAAATCCCTTTATTAGAATATATTCATTACGCCATGCTCAAAACACAAAAAATCGAAGATACTCGACAATTACCTGCATCTGTCCGCAGTATGATTCGACGAGCTGAGCAGCAAAATAAGTTCCATCAAGAAAAGCTTTCACAAATGTTAAATACCAACAGTTCTGATAACTCTTCAACAAATACTGAAACAAACACAAATGTAAATACAGCTGAAAGCTCAAATACCTTCGAAAGTAAAGAAAAAGAAGATTGCACTTTAAACAAAAATACGAGTTGGGATCCAGCTATGACAAATATCTTTATCGAAACAAACATGCGTGATCCTTTTCGTAAAAAAACTAAACATGACATTTGGAGCGCTCGTGAGTTTTGGGTACATGCCTGCAAGAAATTAAAGTGGACAGACAACCCAAAGCTTTTTGTGCTTGAAGATTTTTCTGAACATGATTTAGAGCTCGAGATGGAGAAAATAAGACAAATGATGAAACGTGGAGCTCCAATTGATAAAAGGAGCACTACGATCGGTGACCACAGTGTTACCAGCAACAACAATAACGCTAATCGTACGTCATGGCAAGAAGCAGCTGTCAAATATGAAGCCCAGTTTCAGAAAGTTTCCACACAGGCCAGCTCTTTCTTGGCTCAATTTGAAGAAATTGGAATATACCAACAACAACAGCAACGTCTTGATCAAGATAACCAAGCAGCTACTATTGAAAACAACCCAGAATTGTTTGCAGTTTGTAAAATGCTTGGTGTTCCTGAGCCCTCAATGATGCCAACACAACCAAAGCGTCGAAAGTCGTCTGTTGGACTTTCTTCTGAATCATCTGAATTTATGACAAGTACCAAACAGCTGAATCAAAAGTTTTTATATACAATTGATACTTTCCCGTCTCTTCATAACGAATGGGTTGAATTTTACGCAGCTGCAAAGCTTCGTTTCCGTAAAAATATGGAACTTCGTGAGCGTGCCCGTCGTCTCGAGATGCAAAAAGATGCATATGGAATGTATATTAATGATTTAAAGATTGAATTTGGATTGGAAAAAGATGAAGACGAAAATTAGAATTGTGCATAGACACATAAAATATAGAAAAGTGCTTATTTAAATGTAAACACAAATACAAAAAAAAGAAAAAAAGTATGAAACTTGTAAAAAGATTTTTATCAACCGACTGAATAAACGTAAACGACTTTCAATTGATACTAAGAATCCCAGCTCTTTTGACACTTTCCTTTACATAAACTACACAATGAAATTGATGACTTTATCAAACATTCTACAATCAATAATACCCAAATAATTCACATCTTTAATCAAAAATATTAAATTCACAAATTAACAGGACTGCCAAAAATAAAATAAAATAAAACAAATTAATAATAAAACTAAATTGAACAAAAGGAAATCAATCAACCATATGGATCTCAAAACTCATCTACCGTCTTTGCTGCTGTTGTTGTTGGTGCTGTTGCAATAACATTGCAGCCAGTTCTGGGGTAACGTTAAATGGCAAACCTGCATTTCCACCGTTGTTGCCACCATTGTTTTGCAAGCCTGGAGGAGGTGCTTGGTAACCGCCTCCTTGATGAGGACCACCAGGGACACCAGGAATATTGGGTAAACTAGCAGGACCTTGATGATTGTTGTTACCAAGACGATGCTGGTTATTGTTGGTATGATGGCCACCAGGTCCACGTTGGCGAGGGTCACTGGGCATGTTTGGTTGGTTGTAAGAATTGCCTCCCATCATACTGTTGTTCATGCCCATGTTGTTCATAGGCATACCTCCACCGTTGTATTGCTGGGCAGCAGCAAGTTGTTGAGTCAATTGAGAAAGTTGGGCCAAAGTATCATTTGCATTGCCATTGTTGTTACCGCCATATCCCATATTGCCATTATTGTGGTTGTTGTTACGGCCGCGGTTGCGCTTACCTCCATGACCACCATTGTTGTGTTGGTTAGGTCCAGGCATTCCACCGCCCATGCCGCCATTTGGTTGAGTCAACGTTGACAACAAGTTCGCAAGGTTAGCTGGAAGATTGTTACCACCACCCATGTTACCAAGAGGGTTCATGTTATTCATGCCTCCCATATTGTTCATTTGAGGAACACCGTAGCCCATGTTTCCATTGGGCATACCTCCATAACCCATCATTGGACCTTGATTGCCCATCATGTCGTTGCCACGATCATTTCCTCTATTGTGACCGTTACGATTATGAAGACCTCTCATGTCTTGGTGAGGACCATTTCCGAATCGGCCAGGGCCTCCATTGTCACGACCGCCTCGTCCGCTTCGCTTACTTCTGTCAAAGCGACCTCTTCGGTCTTCGCCATGGCCATTGTTACTATGCATACCACGTCCTGGGCCGTTGCCAAATCGGTTGTTGTTCTTACCAAAAGGTCTACCGTTATCAAAGCCTGAACCTCTAGGAGGTCTTTCTCCTCTTTCCAGCTTGTTATCTGCACGGGAACTCTTGGGTCCATTTCTTGAGCTATTAGAAGGCATTCGCTGAGAAATAGCCTTTGATGATACGCCAGCTCCAATTTCGATATCAGGCTCTTCAATACATAACCCAGATTCTAAAGGTAAGCCACCAGTACCACCATATTCAGCCTCAACAGTCCATCGCTTGTCAGCCTCTGTGAGTTTTGACAATGGAATAATGGAGATGCCTGTTTCGTATTCACAGCATTCTCTTGGTCCAAAACCAACACCCCAGCGAGCACGTAAGCTTAATCGTCCAGAAGATCGCTCTTCTTCGCATCTTTCTCTAGTGACCTCAGCTTCATGTCTAGAATACAATTTAACGAAAGCATGCTTGCCTTCTTTATGGATGACGACGGACTGAACTTTTCCAAATTTGCTGAGTAGCTCAGAAAGCTCCTTATCGCTCATGTTATGCGGAATTCCACCAATGAACAAAGTGCGCGATAAGACCTTAATAGAACCTTCACGAATAGTAGGATCCCGAATTACATTTCTGGCTCTCTCAATGTGCTCTTCTTCGCCAGAGCTTTGGTTAGAATCTAAATTAGAGCTTTGCATATCATAGCTATCATCTGTTCTCATGCGCTTGTTTGAAGCAGAAGACTCAGCGTCAGGAGACCTAGATCTACGACGGTTGATGCGGGGATCTTCAGAAACATTGCTTGATTCATGTGCAGGGTTACTAAAGGAAGAGCTAGGCCCAGTGGGTATCGATTCAATACCAGAAGGTAGGGATCCAGGCTGTGGCACTTGCTTTCCTTGTTGGAGCAATTGCATGATCAACTCGTTTGCCTGGCCTACATTTCCACCTTCAACATTTGCTGCTGAAGACTGGGTACTAAGAGGCTCGGAATTAGAGTTTGAATCAAGTGAAGAACTTGAAGCCACAGGACCAGAAGCCTCTGTGTTACTGGCGCCAGCTTCGGTATTTTCCCCACCTTCTGGCTTAGCAAATTTAGCCAAAACTTGTAAGATTGAGTTGGTATCAGGCAAAAAGGCAGGAGGAGCAAAGGATTGAGGAGTAGCATCACTAGGAGGTGAATATGACTCAGATTCCTTCTCCTGTTGCTTGACTCTATTTGCTTCTCTTAACTCTTCAATAAATTCTACAGTCTCGGGCCCGGGAGAGTTTGAAGGTGTTGTTGATTTATCTACTCCAATAGTTAGTGACTGAGAACAAAAATGGAAATTTCGTCAAGTGTTTTCTAAACTTACCACTGAACCATGTATTCTTAATTTTCTCAATGATTTCTGCTGGGAATGTCTCTGCGCGTTCCCAAATGTCAATGACTTTTAACAATTTATCCTAAGAGTTGTGTTAGTGAAAAAACTTCGATATGAGCAATCACATGTGGTATTTTACTTACTTTAACGTCATCCGAAGGAGGAATAGCAAAAATGTTGGCAAATACATCGGTAATCAGTTGTGTAATTCTGTAAAAGCCAGCAGCATAGGTTCCTTCAGGGGATTCAGGTCCAACAGGGGTTTGACTATCATTTGCAACACCCTCTTGATAACCACGGACAATAGAGTCTACAACATACAGTGCACCAAGTTTATGAGAGTATGGTGTTTTTTTAACAAAAGCCACGAGTTTTTCGATAAACGTACGCTCATACTGTAAAATTGAAAAAAGTTAGTTTCGAAAAGCGTTTCAAGTGAAAAATTAATATAAGATGTACGATATTTACCTGTACGTTTGCCACTGCCAAGTCAGTAAGCTTTCTGATTTTAGTTCCCGAAACTCCAGGGGCTTTTACTAGTGAAAGAGCTTCTAAGGTTGATGTAAACTCATCAACAGGAGGTTGAGTAGATTCAGACATGTTTTTGGATGATACTGTGGCGTTTTCTTTTTAGTTTAGTTGAATAATACAAGCAAGCTCTATAATTAACTTGATATTGGTATTCAGGATAAAAATAAATCACAAAGACTTGTTATTTACAGTAATGGGGGTTGACAGCTTAATTAAGATTATTAAAAGAAGAATAAATCAAACTTTTTCTTCGGATTAATAAGACCACTCTGCAAAGAGGATTAGTATAATGTTAATTCTTTTATTACTTCTCACGAGACTTAATGGAGAGAGGGAAAACAAAAGAACCAAATGTCGAGTAAAGATTACTGCTACTTATTGAAACCAAATAGGCACTCGCGTAAGACTACTCTAAAGGTCGATTATAGCTAATGAAAAGCGGGTTTAGTACAGCTTTGACAAATGTGAAAAATAAATGCTGTGGAAAAAAAAAAAAAAAGGTTGCTTATAGCTAGTAAGTGTTGAGGAGGAAAAAGAAAAACTGAGAGACATTTAAAATTTAAAGGCTTTGAAAAAAAACTGCTTATTGGACAAGAAACAACATGCCAGCGTGAACATTTGAGCATGTGTCTGTTTCATAGTTTTAGCTAATGATGCGTAATTGATGACAAATAGTTGACAAATAATTATTTTCCAAGTAACGGTTTTTGGAAATTTTCTACTCAAATGATTCTTTTTTGGGAAATACCTGCAAGTAATTCTTTGTTCACATAAATTTTTGATATACTCTACAACAGTAGGTCAACATTATTTAACTCAATTACGATGCCTAGTAAAAAATTTGGGTCTGGTTTTCAACACCAGTCATACAACACGTCTGGAAATTCTACAGGCGATGACAGCTCACAGAGGATGTCAAATCAGCATGGAAACCGCTCTCGCTCTAGCTCTCGGTCTTTATCTTATCGATCTCGATCTGGCTCGTTTGCTACTACACATAGTCAAGCCTTAGACATGGAAAATGATACAGAAGACTTTTATCTTGCCGAGCCTGCATACGAAGAAATATATTCTGGCCCAGTATCTGAATCAGTCCCATCTGCTTATTCTTCTTTCCATCAC
Organism: Magnusiomyces tetraspermus; assembly: GCA_030578715.1. NCBI lineage: Eukaryota > Fungi > Ascomycota > Dipodascomycetes > Dipodascales > Dipodascaceae > Magnusiomyces > Magnusiomyces tetraspermus. Next base: position 104,044 of record JAKTYL010000019.1, on the reverse strand, counting down.
CGGCGATACTCTTCAAAACAATCAGATCAATCTCGCAGAGGCTCATCTGTCAGTCGGCATCATATAGAAGCCGATACTGCTTATTCTTTGGGCAGCAGTCATAGCAAAAACTCTATAAATCAACTATTCCCATATCATGCAAATAATGATCATCACAACACTCATAGAACACCTGTTGGCTCAATTGGCTCTCATGCCTCTTTTAGTCGTCATAGAGCTGACTCTGTTTCTACTGCAGCTTCATTTCGGTTTTTCTCTCAAAACGAAATTGAACAAGCAGAAGGAGCTAGTACTGCTCCCAATGAAGTTGATCCCATTGAATATGAAGTGTTAAGACGAGCAACAGAAAGCCACGAACAAATTCCTGAAGACAATGTACTAGACTTTATCAATTCTACTCCTCATCAACATCCTTTTCGATATTCTTACGAAGACTCTAGCGTGCTGCTTCGTCATCAAGCTGAGATAGAACTAGCCAGAGATTCGATTGAAAATCAAGAAGGGCCAGCAATAGAAGAAGAAGAGGCGGAGATCAACGATATTGCTAACTCTCAACGCACTCGTAGACGCTCAAGTGATTACTACCATAACCGCTGGGATTCACAAGAATCGCTAGAACCACTGCTTAGTGGAGATCCAACAAATACTTCCCGAAAGCACATGCATAGAACATACCCTTCATCAAACAAACAACAGCGTTTTTATATTTCTGAAGAAGATATGCTGATTTTCATTGCTGGCTACAAAAGCACAAAATGGCGGGCTTTTCTTTATTACACGATCTGTATTTGTACCCTAGGAATTGCATATTTACTCTTACGCTGGTTTCCTAGATGGCATATCGCTTGTATTGGTACTCCAGCCTCGCTTGGTGAGTGCGATTGGGTTGTTGTTGAAAATCAATGGGGCGAAATCAGTGTCATCGATGTAAAGAGCACTTACTTTGATCGATCTATTTCTCAAGTTTTCAGGAAACAAAACTCGGATAAATCAGAGACAGCAAGCCAGTGTGGATCCTCGAGGTCCAAATCGTTAAATGGTGGAGGAATTGGTAGATACCTTAGTGATGAAGATCTGGAAGATCCAATTTTGCATACTCTGCGTGTTATTGAATATCGATATATAAAATTCTTTTATCACCCTGAAGAAGACATCTTTCTCACAAACTACGACTGGGTTGATCCTAACTGGACTAGCGTGACAGCTGTTCGTGAGGGCATTGACTCGGACGCTCAAGCCGAACGCTTGTCTGTTTTTGGTTCCAATGTTATTGATATCAACGAAAAAACAACTGGCCAGCTTTTGATTGACGAAGTTCTTCACCCCTTTTACATTTTTCAAGTTTTTTCCATGGTCTTGTGGTCTTTGGACGAGTACTATTACTACGCTACTTGCATTTTCCTCATTTCTATCCTTTCTGTTGGAAATGCTCTTATTGAAACCAAAAAGAGTATGAAACGTCTTCGTGAAGTTGCTTGCTTTGTATCTAAAATTCGTGTGCTGCGATCTGGTTACTGGATCACAGTTCCATCTACTGATTTGGTTCCTGGTGACATTTTTGAAGTTTCCGATCCTTCCATTTCTGTTTTTCCCTGTGATTCTCTTCTTCTTTCTGGTGACTGTGTTGTTAATGAAAGTATGCTTACTGGTGAGTCTGTACCTGTTTCTAAATACCCAGTCAACAATCACTCTTTGCATGAGTTTGTTAATGGCAAGAGTTCAGGCTCAAGCGTATCTGCCGATATTGCAAAACATTTCTTATACTCTGGAACCAAAGTTGTTCAAGTTCGTAAACCAGCACCTAAGAAACCTATTGATGGACAAGAAAATGGCTCATTTAATGGCGACGGTCAGCATCAGTTGGATGTTGCTCTTGCATTAGTTGTAAAGACTGGCTTCATGACTACAAAGGGTGCTCTTGTTCGCTCCATGTTGTTTCCAAAGCCTAGCGGATTCAAGTTTTACCAAGATTCTTTCAAATATATCAGCGTCATGGCGTGTGTTGCATTTTTGGGTCTTTTACACTCATTGTATGATTTCATCAGAATGGGCATGTCAACCAAACTCATCATTTTCAGAGCCTTGGATATTTTCACTATTGTCGTCCCCCCTGCACTGCCTGCAACTTTGACTATAGGAACAAATGTTTCGCTTTCACGGTTGCGACACAAGAAGATATTTTGTATTAGTCCAAGTCGTGTGAATGTAGGAGGTAAACTTGATGTGGTTTGTTTTGACAAAACTGGAACTTTGACCGAAGACGGTCTTGATATTCTTGGTATTCATGTTCAAGAAAATGGCAGGTTTAGCGACCTGCTTCAAACAATTGAAGAAGTTTTCCCCTACAACAACTTATCTTTTTCTGGTTCTAAATCTTCTGTTTCAAGTGGAAGATTAAAAGAGCGCAGAAGCTTAAAAGGCAGCTTAAAAACATACCCAGCTCCAAGTATTGATCAAAATCATGAATCAAAAACTCAACAGCGGTCTTCCATTATTGCTGTTCTGACTACCTGCCATCAGCTTCGTAAGATTGATGGCGAGCTTCTTGGCGATCCGCTCGACCAAAAAATGTTTTCCTTTACAAACTGGGACTTTGATGAAGAAAGCGGCGCCAAGTTGTTTGCTTCTGATTATACCCATGAAAACCCAGTTCCTGTGGCTACTCCTCCTGACAAGAACAACTCCCGGTTTTTGCCTTCTGAAAACACTTTAGGTACTGTTGCTTCTTTTGATTTTGTTCCTCGTCTTAGAAGAATGTGTGTTTTGGTTAAAGTTCTTGATTCGGCAGCCCACAGCAGCACTTCTGACATCCACGTATATGTTAAAGGTGCTCCTGAAATCATGCCAGAAGTTTGTGATCCTACCACTTTCCCTGAAAACTATGACGAACTTCTTTATCAATATACTCATAGAGGCTATCGTGTTATTGCCTGTGCTACCAAGACCTACAAAAACACAACTTCTGAAGAGGCTCGCAAGTTCAGCCGTGAGGAGATTGAAAGCAATTTGCAGTTCCTTGGATTCATTGTTTTTGAAAACAGACTCAAGCCTACAACTACAAGAGTAATTGAACAGTTGAATGCTGCTAAAATCAGAACTCTTATGTGCACTGGAGATAATGTTTTGACTGCTATTTCTGTTGCCAAGGAATGTGCAATGGTTAGTGAGCATGTCAAAGTATTTGTTCCAAGATTCGAGAGCGTTCCCGAAGGTGTGTCTCCAGAAGAGTTTAATCCTATAACTTGGGAGTACATTGATGACCGCTCGTTGACATTACACCCGGATACCTTACAGCCTACAATTGAAGCTGAGGGCGAGCATTATCGTATCTACGGCAAACGAATGCAATACGCGTTAGCAGTCACTGGTGATGCCTTTAGATATATTGTTCAATTTGGAAGTGACAGGCAACTTGAACATGTGTTGATGAAGGGCGCCATTTTTGCCAGAATGTCTCCAGATGAAAAGCATGAATTGGTTGAAAAGCTGCAAAGTTTAGACTATACAACTGGTTTTTGTGGTGATGGTGCTAATGATGTTGGTGCTTTGAAGGCCGCAGATGTTGGTATTTCTCTTTCTGAAGCCGAAGCTAGTGTTGCTGCTCCTTTCACTTCACAAGTGTTTGAAATCTCTTGCGTTTTGGATGTCATTGCTGAAGGCCGATCTGCTCTTGTTACTAGTTTCAGTTGCTTCAAGTACATGTCGTTGTATTCTGCCATTCAGTTTATTACTGTTTCTATCCTATACTCTCTTGGCTCTAACCTTGGCGATTTTCAGTTTTTGTGGATTGACTTGTTTTTGATTCTGCCAATTGCCATCTTTATGGCATGGGCCAAACCTTATTCTTCACTTTCCATCAAGCGGCCTACAGCCAACCTTGTCTCTTCCAAGGTTTTGATTCCATTAATTGGCCAAATTTTTATTTTGGCATCTTTCCAATTGTTGGTCTGGCAGATGTGTCGCAGAGAGCCATACTACATTGCTCCCATTATGGGCGGTGATGACAGTGAGGTTGAGTCTACCGACAACACTTCTCTTTTCTTTTTTAGCTGTTACCAGTACATCTTTATGTCCGTTTTACTCACAGTTGGTCCTCCATACCATGAACCTGTGCTCAAGAACTATCCTTTTGTCGCAACAATCGTGTGCACCTGCTTGTTCACCTATGGGTTTATGCTGATTTCAGCCGACTCTTGGCTTGGACAGCTTATGAACTTGACTGCAATTTCATCTGAGTTTAAATTTACTATTCTTATTACTGTTGCTTTTAATTTTGCTATTTCGCAAACGTTTGATCAAGTTGTGTTTTTGCCTCTCGCAGTCATTATTAGAAAGCTTTGCATTATGGTAGGCCTTCCCGCAAAGACAGCATCTAATAAGTTATATAAGAGGATCAGGATCAATATGGAAAAAGATAAAGAAGTATAGCCATTGCGTTTGTTGGAGGTTTTTAGATATGATTGAAATGGAAAAATAGTGGCATTCAGAGCGAATAATTGTAAATAAAAATAGATTACAAAATTCCATACACAAAAGTACATTAACTAGATTTATAAACAGCTTTTCAAGCCTATGAAAGTATATTACAAGGTTAAAGCTTGAGCTTCTCTAACAACAATGTTTAAACAATCAGGAATGGAGGATAGTTGATATCTGGCATATCATATATTTTAGTGTGAAAGAATCAAAATGCGTACAAACCAGCAAGTTTATTGGAAACGTTGACGAACTGACAATGATATAATAAAATGAAATGAATTTAGGATAGGTATTTTATAGAAGTGAAAAAAAGTTCAATATAACTAATAGTTTATCTTTAGGTAGGTATATTTCCCTCTGTTATAATTATTATTTTTTTGTTGTTGGTTTTTTTTTTATTGTTTAGTGCTCTTCTTTGTGTTCTTCAGCATGGCCGTGGCTAGGTCCATGTTCCCATGGGTGTCGTAAACCAAGCATAACACCACCGTCCTATAATTGAAAATGAAATAAGATTGTTAGAATGCATGTTGGATAAAAAAAATCAAGAGGAGGCGGATTTCAAGGTAATGCAGTGAAAGTGATGTTTTGTATTATGATATTCATTGCCAGAGCTTGAAAAAAACAAGCACACAATAGCTCAACATTGAGGGTATACTGATAATAAAAACCAACCGATATGGGCAGCAAATATAATGACACACATAAAAATCATGTTGAATTAAAAACGTAGATATTGTATATGGGTATTTTGCTCACTAATAGTTTCAGCATATATGGAGTTGACTTGCTATGTCTCCCTTCAAAAGCGTACTTGCTATACACGCATTTCAAACATTCTCTTGTCGCCAAACTTGTTTCAAAAAATCATCTACTTACTTCTCTAACGCGGTAAAAGACCCAGAACCACATGGTAGCACCAAGAGCCTTTGCAATAAAGCTGTGGGATCTGGCAATGTGAGGAGGAGGAACAGCACCGTATGGCTTGTAATGACCGTGAGCACCCATTTTGAATAATTGGTTTATGTAAAAAAAGAAATGAAATTGGAGGGCTGGTTGTTTATGATAAATAAATTCAAATGAATCTATCAGTAGTTTGTGGTGAATGAGCGGCAGAAAAAAGAGGTGAGGAGTGGAAGGTTAGGCTGGATTTGCACTTTTTGGCCAATGAGCTGTTACTGAAAAGTAAAAACACCAACATAAAAAAATCTCCAGGCACTTTACACGTGATATTATATAAACATGACCAATCATTTATCATTGAGAATTTTTTCATTTTGGATTTTTACACCACCAAGTCACGATCTTATAGTCAAAAATTTTAGTTGTTGTTCAAAACCATATAGTTTGACACTAGATACCTAAGGTTCACGAATATACAAGTGCTATTCTTGACTCAACCATCATTGCCAGTGACCGCTTAATACAACAAGATTAATTCATAGTTTTGTTAGATTGTTTTTAGAATACCCAGGTTTTAATCATATACTAGATTTATTTTTGTTTAAGCCCCAGTTGAACCGAAAATGGAAAACACATTGATCACCACCCAGATTGACAGACCCAAAGAGGTTGACACCATTTTGGAAAGCCTTGACAGATTCAACGCTGAGAAGATTCCTTTATTGCAAAACTACGTCAGAGCTCAGTGCAAGAGTGGCAAGTTTGACATTGAAGCCAATCTCGCTTTATTAAAGCTTTACCAATTCAACCCTCAGACTTCCGACGAGGATATCATTTTATCTATTTTGGCTATGGGTCTTGTCCGTTTCTACTCTTCTGACTTTGCCCTTTCTCTCCACCTTCTTCCTTGCTCTTCTCTTGGCAATGTGTTTGACTTGAGCTCCATTTTCCCAGCTGCCGCAAAGCCTGAAGGTGCTTCTACAGTTCCTGGTGACAGCCTTTCTGAGGCTGTTCAGCGATTGAGCAAACTCTACAGCCTTCTCGACAGCGCGCGGTACGCCGAGTTCTGGGAGGTTTACGATAGCGATGATGACAATGCTGATTTCGTCTGCAACGTTGACGACTTTGAAGGCAAGCTTCGTGCTTCTATTGCCCGATCCGTTTCTTCTGCTGCTACTTCTGTTTCTGTTTCTGTTCTCCAGGCATGGGCCAACATTTCCGGAAACAAATTCAATGAGTGGGTTTCCAAGACTCTTGGTTGGGAGATCAAGGGTGACTCTGTTCTTATTCCATCAAACGAGTTCAACACACCCAAGACTGTTGTCACCAACGAAAGCATTCATTACGAACAATTGGCCAAGCTGATCAAGAGAGGTTTTGAGCTTAAATAGATGAGTTGGAATGATTATTGGTTTCAACAGAATTGAAAAATAAAAAGTTGCTAGATTGTATATGACTGGAGGAAAAAAAAGATTATTATATATAAATATAACATAACGATTTATGTGTTATTTAAAAACAAAAAAAAATAAATAAAAATGAATGAATATTTATTAAAATGGATGGAAACTAGTGAATGATGGTTTTCAAGGCCCTGCTAATCTGAGCTTTTGAGCATTCAAGCATACACTCAATCTCGTTTAAATTGTTGATCTGTGAATTTTTCACTCATGTTGCGAGCGCAGTATTTTTCATCCCTAACCACGGAGGATAAAATACAGTATGACATTTCTTACTACTAGCATCTACTCGACACGAAAAACCAAACAGATCAAAAAAATACCAACAAAAAGTTCAAGTGTTCCTTGGCCCTAGTCACTAAGAAACAAGAGATGTACAAGCTTATGCTTTTTTGTGACTTTTGGAGTATACCTTGCCTAGTATTGTGTGGTTCTAGATCAGGTAGAAGAACTAGCCCGAACAAACATTATTGTGAGCTAGTTAATACTGCAACAATTTTGAACAATTTGAACAATAACCGATCTCTCTTCAAACATCAGGCCATGACACCTTTGATTTACCGTTTATACTTTTTATATGATTCTAGACCAAGGAAATCAAGTCGAAGAAGCAAACCAAGTAAGTAGTATAGTGCATTTTAGTTTGTTTATAGTATGCTATAGTTTCAATGATCAATGATCAATGATCATAAACTTTCATTAATTCACAACTTAGACAAAAAAAACTCTATTCTACTCACTGAGTGCCATCAAGCCATTTCTATTTTCAAAAAAAAAAAAAAAAACAGTTGGTTAGCGGTTAGACATCTTAACGTATGAGGAGTAGCCGTGTATATGAACCCCATCCCTGAGTAAGAGTTGCAGTTAAGCATTTATACGAACTACTAGTTGTATTATAGTTTATGTGTTTGATGTGAATTTGGCTGTAAATTATCTTTTGGTTATAAATTGTAAACGTGGGCACACACTTTTGTAAATGAACCAGCCAACGGCTAACCAATTATTGTTAGTGATATGTATATTCACATTCATATACACCGTTCCACTGCTTCCTTAACCAAAAAAAAAAAAAAAACACAATCCAAGAGTGTATCCAACAACATTCAATAGTTTCATATACCATTTTTTTTCCCAACGGGCTTCCTTTTTATTTTACTCTCTTTCAATCTTAGTTTCATTTCTGTTTTCATTTATTGTGCCATTCCTTAGTATCCAACTTCCTACAACCAACCGAGTAATCTCTCTTTTTGTTCCTGCCAACTATTGTGTGCCAACAATGCTAACAATGTTAGAGCCATCACAACAATTCAAAAAGTCAAAAAAGGGCAATTGTCGATAAACAAGTATTCTGTTTTCCACAAGCAAAACAAAAAAAAAAAAAAAAAACTGTCATTCAACGTTCAAAAACCACCAACTCTAACTCTAATTTACTATTCTGGTCTCTGTTTGTGTCAAAGCAACGCTTTACTTTCTTGAGTACAATCACAACTGTTCACTGTTTGAGTATATATATATTGTTCAATTGTTTCAAATCTAAAGAATTTACCATTATATAAACTCATTTGTAAACTCGTGTACAACGACTGCGCGTCTTCGTTTTCCATTCCCTTCGTTAACTAAAAACCAAAAACATTCACCGAGTTGAAAAGACAACAATAGAAAAGAAACAAAATCACAGATAAACAGGCTTCAAACCTTTAAACTCAACTCCCATCCCAATTCCTAATAAAAATCCAAACGTATATCATTTATTTTTTCTATAGTTATATATATCACAAAAAAACAAACATCTAGATATCATCGTTTTTCTAAAAAAAAAAAAAAAAAAAA
>JAKTYL010000019.1:59449-95275 GCA_030578715.1 Magnusiomyces tetraspermus | reverse complement strand
CAATTAATCACAAATAACAATAACGATAATAAAAACACACACACACAAAACAAAACAAAAATAAACAAAATATCAAATAGAAAAACACATCATAAGAGACATAACATGGATTGTTTTTTTTTAAAAAAATAAACCCAAAAAAAAAAATCAAGAGAGACAGAAATAGAAAGATCCACTCAATAACTTAAATCAACGATCGAATCGATTTCAGTGGATAAAACAATTCAAAAAATAGAATTGTAAAAAGAGGGATAATAATAAAAAACAATAATAAAAAGTCATAATGACAAAAAACAATTTGAATCATCAAATCGAAAATACTACACACACTTGTCAAACAAATAAAAGTGTAATCAAAATATGGGGAGAGAGAGTGTATGTCAGGTATAATATGCTAAGGATGGCTTGCGGAGGTGTGCCTTTAAAAAACATGGGAGTTCGTCATTGTAACAACAAATGGGGTTATCGAAAAAGATCGCATCAAGATGTGTGCGCGGGTAAAAAAAAAAAAAAAAAAAAAAAAAAATGGCGCGCGCAGGTAATGTGGAGTTGCAAGTAAAATAATAATAACAAAAATAATAAAAAGAGAGGATTAAAATCAAGTTGGCTGATGTCAAAGACACAAAGTGGGAAAAATAAAAAACGGTTTCATCAAGTGCCACATGTTGAATTCATGTTGAAAGTAGCATTGAAATGAACCCTGAAAAAAAAATAAAACAAATCAGCAAAAGGTCAAAACCTTTGCTGATGAACATTCAACAATCTTTTAAGGTCGTTTGCAAGATCATTGTTAGGAGAACCGCCCGAAATTGGATTCATAGATCCGTGAGAAGTGGCTGGAGCAGAAACAGATTCTGGTTGTGGGGCAATGTTGGAGGGTGTATGATTAGAAACCATAGATGAACCAGCACTGATGGGATATGACATGTAGTACCCACCATCATTGTTGCCATAGAAGTAAGGGCTAGGCATACCAGGAGCTTGCATCAAAGGTCCAGCCATAGGTGCTGGGGCGCCGTGAAGGATGGGTCCAGCCATAGGAGCCATAGTAGTATTCTGGGGTATAGGGAATGGGCTCACCATTCCGTATGGCGGCATGGGGTAATGAATTGGAACAGCATTATATGGGTGCTGTTGAGCAAATTGCATAGGCTGTGGTAGTGGTGGTGGTGGTTGCTGTTGGGACAAATCAGAGTCAGACTGAGAATGATTAGTGGGGTTATTATTATTAGCCAACAAAGACTTTTTAGCTTCTAAAAGCTTAGACTCGGGTTCTGTAAGACGTTCTGCAGGAGATGGAGGCGAAGAAGAAGCGTCGGTATTAGAGTTGGGAGACGAAGGAGATATGTCATCAGATTCATCGAGCATAGAATTGCGTGATTTTGGAGACGATTTTCCAAACAAAATGGGCTTAGGCAAGGCAGAAGGGTCTGGGGTATTGGAAAAACTCGAACCTGCAAAACAAGACTTGGGAGGTTCTGCTGGGTCAGCAGGAATGTTATTTCCAAAGTTAGGTTGACTCTGTGGTGGAGCCGAAAAGCCAGTATTTTCGCGAACAGTGACACCGCCACGTTGCTGCTTATCACTTCGTTTGCGCTGAGGAGTGGAAGAGTCTCTGTTGTTGGCATAAAGATCAGGAAATAAGATCTCCTTTAAATCACGCTGCTCAGGATCAGGCTCAACACGAAGAGTGACACCAGTAGGAGGTTTTTTATTACGACGGGGACGAGAGACAGAGGAGGCGTTATTACTGAGGTTAGGGACAGAAGTAGGTGGATTATTAAATTGTTTCTTTTTCTTTGGAGAAACGACAGCCAAATTAGAATTCGAGTTCGAAGATGAAGAAGATGCTCGCTTTGGTTCAGATGAGTCAATATTTGAAGAAGTATTAGTGTTAGACTGAGTATTTTTCTTTTTTGGTGATGATCGAGTATCTGTGGGGTTTTTAGAACGACGATTTGAAGATGAAGGATCCAAAGAAGTAGAGTCAGAGGCATCAGATAAAAATGGCGGTAATCGAGTATTACCAGATTTTGCGCGAGATTTCTTAGATTCTGAAGGTTTTGAACAACTCTTGTCAGTTCCAACAAAGCTGGAATTAGAGTTCAGAGAATGTTGACGTTGAGTCTGCATAGGAGCAGAACTAGAAGATGATGAATGAGACAATGCTTGGTCATCACCAGAAACTTCAGACTGTCCAAAACCAGAGTTCTGACCTTCTTTGCGCTTGGATCCAGGAGGTGTGTTCAAAGTGTTGTTGTTGCCAGATTGCTCTTTCTTCGATGATCGTTTCGACCTCGGTTTACTCAGCGCATTGCGAACAACAGCTTGGTTAGTAATAACAGAGGTCGCTTTTGGAGCAGGAAGGGACACAACGGTAACAGGCCGAGACATGGCAGGGAGGTTGTGTTGGATGTGAGTGTGATGGGGGTTTGAGGTTAACAACTTGACGACGAAAACTTTAGAGGTGGAACAAAGCCGGGTGTGATGATAAGAAAAGAGAAAAACAAAAAAAAAGAAAAAAAGGGAAAAAAAGGAAGAATGTCAAAGGTTAATAAACGTGGTTTTGGAATGGTGGGTGGCGCATTTTTTAGAGTGGCGCTGGTGGTGATGCGTTTAAACAAAGCATGTGTCACCTAACCCTGGGTGTCATGTCACTTGTAAAACTATATATAACTAGTGTGCGAAAGTGTAGACAAGAGACAAAGTGTGTACACAGTGAGACACAATCATACATGCTTACTTTCTTCTCATGCGACAACTAGAATTAATCGACTATGGTTCTTCACAACGACAAGTGGCACAAAAAAGCATCTCGAAATTATCGTCGTAAACATGGCATCCCGCCCCCGAATCGACGTAAAACATCTGACGACGAGTCTGAGGAATCTCAGGATTCTGATACTCATGAAACGTTGGATTTAAATGATTCAGAGATCGAAGACCAGGGTAGTAATGGTGGAACCAAAGATACAACCACGACATCATCTCTGCCAGATTCTGGAGTTAAAGACGTAGAAATTGTAACAGGATCTGGCACACTTGTGGAACAGGTTGACAAAACGTTGACAGAGTCTGGAGTGGATGTTTCAGCCTTCCGAAGCAAGAGAAGTAACAGAAAGAAATTGGGAAACAATGATTGGAGATACCATGACGAGGACGATCTAGAGGCTGCGCTTGCAAGAGATCCTACGTTGAAGTATGATCCAGAGTTTCAAGAAAAGTTGCGCTTGAAACAGGAAGAAGACGTATTTGAAGCTGAACAACTTCGCAATGCTCGAGAAGCTACGAAGAAAAAGTTTCAAGCTGATAAAGAACGTTATGAACAAGAAAGAGATGAGGTTGAAGAATTAAAGAAACACAATGTGCTAAAAGAAAAAGAAGGAGAAGAAGAAGAAGAAACTAGTTCTGATGAAGAAGACTATAACTTTACGGAACGAAAGGTTATGAGTCTACAAGATTTGGAAGACGATTCAGACGATGATGAAGATTTTTCAAATATCAAAGGTGTTTTGAAAAAGAAAAAGAGAAATGTTAATGCCCCAACCCAAGAAGAATTCTCGCTTTACGGCAAAAAGTCGCATATGAAGAAACTTGATGACGACGAGTTACTCAAGTACCGCGAAATCCAACGTAACATTGATCAAGCAGAATTCGAATCTTCAGTAAAGACACGCTTCGGCAAACAAACATCATCCGTCGGCGCCACCAGCAGCAACAGCTTTTTAAACAGTTTTAACGGTGGTTTGAAGATTAAAGACAAGCAAGCTACAAACAAGGCGCTGGTTATTGGAAATGATGGAAAGGCTAAAATGGTTACTACACAAGCTGGAAATAACGGGTCCCAGAAATCGGCTACCAAACAGACCGTATATGGCGATGTGGGCAAATCAAATGGAGTTTTTGAGTCTAAGGGTGTTCAAAACATTGATGACTTTTTTGACTCGCTTGATGGTGATGATGGTATGAATAGTAACAACATTGGCGTTAGTAATGCTCCCACACAGTCCAACAATGCAAAGAATACTGCAGATCAAGGTAAAGAAAAAGCTAAAAACGAAGAAGAAGAAGAAGAAGAAGAAGAAGAAGAAGAAGAAGAAGAAGAAGAAGAAGAAGAAGAAGAAGAAGAAGAAGAAGAAGAAGACGATGATGATAGCGACAGTGAAAATGACTTTTCAAACTTTAAAGCTCGCTTAGCCCAAAAGAATTCGAAAACTGGTAAAGCTGGTTTAGTCCCAGCACTTGACTTTTTGAACATTTAAAAATATTTAACGATACATAAAGATAATTAACGATATAATTAATTTTAATTTAATTTTTTTTTTTTTTTCGTCATTGTAAATTTGTAAACAAGTGGGTATTTTGATTTGTTAGAATATGAAAATACATGTTAATTCCAACTAATTTAATGATACACACACACACACACAAGGGAAGAAGAAAAGGCAAATAAGTAAAATGATATAATAATATATTAAATTAGATAAAACACAAACAAAAACAAAAAAAATAGCATTGATATACAAGGTTGAAACTGATAATCATAAAAAAATTTCGAAGAGTAATTTATATATATATATAAGGTAGTAATAATAAAAACTCGCAACAAGGGAAAAGGAAGGTATGAAAAACAAGAGGGTAATAGGAAAAATGTTTGGAATATGAAAAGATAAAAACAGAGGGAAAATTTAGTCGTAATTTTTTGATTAACACAAAAAAGCAAAAAAAATGCGTAAAAAAAGATCGTGAAATTTGTTGAAAAATTCATTAAAGATAAAAAAGATGATAAAAAAAAAAAAAAAAAAAAAAAAAAGTAGTAGTAACTGGTAGTAAAGCAAATACTAATAGGTCTTGCCTCATTTTTTTTCTTTTTTTGGGTAATTGCAAGTACAAATGTACTATTAAAGATGTCGAAATGTTGAATGATTTTTTGTATCTTAATAAAAAAAAGATCAGCAGACATTGATGTTGAAAAGCCCAAGTGATAACGTTGAAATTAAGAGTTGTTGTAAACTCATTTTTTTGTTCTTCTTCTATTGCTTGAAGAAAAAAAAGACTCTAAGACTCCATTAACCAGATCATCGAATGAGTCGCAAAAACTCTTCTCTAGTACGGGTAGCGTCTCTGAACCGACCCAACATGCAACTGGTAGTAGTCGAGGCGCCGGGTTTCTGGACACCACGCATCACCATGCACATGTGTGAAGCCTCCATGATAACAGCAACACCCTGAGGTTGCAGAATCTCCCACAAGGCCATGGCAACCTGTTTTGTAAGGCGCTCCTGGACCTGCAGACGGCGCGAAAACATTTCTGCGAGCCGCGCAAGTTTAGAGAGCCCCAAAACTTTAGAGTTGGGAATATATCCAATATGGATTTTGCCGTAGAATGGCACCAAATGGTGCTCGCACAAACTGAAAACATCAATGTCCTTGACAATGACCATCTCGTCGTGGTCTTCCTCAAACAATGCACGGTTAATCACGTCACGGATATTGTCTTCGTAACCTTTAGTGAAAAAAAGCATGGCACGTGCATATCGTTCAGGAGTTTCTAAAAGCCCCTCACGGTCAGGATCCTCACCGAGCTCCTCAAGGATTGTGCGTACAGCAGCGGCAATACGCTTTTCGCGAGCCACAACGGCAGTGGTATCGACAACAGCAGAGGCCTGCTCGGACTCCAAAAGACGGGCTCGGGCACCTTTGCTAGGCCACGACAAGCCGTCAAAATCAATGGGGGGATTGGTGGTGTAAGGAGACGAGGCTCGCTTTTGGTTGAGAGGAGAAAGAGCACGTGCAATGACCGGATTAGGGTTAGGGCCAGGATTCAAAGATGATGATGGGTTGAGGTTTGGGAGTTTGGCGACAGGAGTGGAAACGTGGGAAGAGGTCAACAACGGGTCCAAGAAGGCTTCTTCAGACATGACAGACTTGAGGTTATCATGAGAAGCAGAAACAGAAGTAAGGGCTGAAAAGGTAGGTTCAGATCGTTCAGAAGAAACAGAACGTTCAGAAGGAGTACCAGAGTTTGTGGAAGAAGCCGTTTGTTTTTCCAAGGCATTTTTTAAATCAGAGGGAGAGATTCCCATATGTGATATAACTTGGTTAAGCTGTTCAAGCTGTTCATCAGTGAGAGAAGCCATTTTTTTAGAATATAAAGGCGCACAAGGGTAAATATGCTATTTGATATGAATGGAAAAAGGTGTTTTCAAAATGTTTGAACAAGATGAAAAAAGGTTGGCTGGCTTTTTTTTTTCTTCAAAAGTAAGAGTATGGTATGTGGTTAAAGATCAAGATGGAAGGTTCAATCAAACAATCAAATAATCTAAAAAAAAAAAAAAAAAAAAAAAAAAAAAAAAAAAAAAAAAAAAAAAAAAAAAAAAAAAAAAAAAAAAAAGGTAACGGAGTAAAACTTGACAAGATGCTCTTATGCGGATCAGTGGGTATTTATTAAACGTCAAGAGTATTTAATTTCAACGATATAAACTCAGTGAAATGAAAAATGGAAATATTCACGAATAGCAATCAGAAACGGAGGAGTGCTTCAAAACACAATCAAGATCGGAAAACTTGTCAAGGGTCAAGGATAGAAATGTTTGGAAAAAATGACTGATTCGTATCGCTTTGTTTGGGTGTGGCCAATATGAAAATTTTATATTTGCATGGTTACAACACATGAAGAAGTGTAATGTGAAATGTCATAAACCATGTGACTTAGGCGTGACACGCCTTTTATTTTACTTTTTACTTTTTATTTTTTTAAACGGCATTTCAAAAAATTGTTTTACTGTAGGATTCCGAAAAGTTACAAAACACACCCTATTCCGAAGCCTAAACGTGCACCGTATTCCAAGAGCGTCCCTGATCACACCCTGACTAAGTGGCGTAAAAAATTAAGAATTCAATTGACGTAAATTTGTGACAAATGCAAAAATGTAAAAATAAAAAATAAAAAATATTATTTATCAAACCTGGTCATAGTCTTGGCCCTCGGATAAAGTTCTTAACAGATGAGCGAACCGAAAATAGGTATAAATATATAAATCAAACCCATTTTCCCACAACATTTTGCTTTTCTATATTTTATGTTATATATTTCTCGTTAGAATTCTCTTTTTTTTTTTTTTTTCCTCCTCTCATTACCCATACTCGTATTATGAGTATTTAACCCAATTCTAACTATTCTCAATAATGTCTACTAAAACTCCAATCTCATTTCCACCCCTTGAGGAGTCCATCTACTTGGCCCGACCAGCCAAAATGGAATCTTCTGTTGCACTCCAAGCTCAACGGATTAATAACCAGGACGATTCAGTTGAGCCTATTTTCGACGTCAAAGCTAACACTCGCCCAATTGTCAAACTTCTTAAGAAAGTCAAACATTTCAACGATGCCGTGAGCTCAATTATTCCTGAACACCATATCAACCACCATCATACCGATAACAATGCAAGAAAGTCAATATATGAGAATATTTCTGCTGCTCCTTGCAATATCGATCCTTCTAAGCATCCATCAACCGACAAATCACCTAAGCCTCAAAGTTTTTCTGTCTATGACAGAGACTCGGGCTCTCGCACTCCTCTAGCTGTAATCAGCCGCTACGGAGTCCAGTTTAGTCCTAAATCAACACCTCTCTTATTCAGCTCATCACGACTCGAACGCCTTAACGATACACCTGAATTGGCTGGCCAAGTGGCCTGGGCCATGGTTCCTGAGTTTAGCGCTTATAACAAGTATAAAATCACTTCATTCAAAGTGGTTGACCGTTCAACGAGCAAAGTCATTGGCCGATGGAAACGTCGCAGTGCACTCGAATCGTCTCTCAATCCTGACGAGTTCCGTCTACAACACCGTTCACACTCGACCCGGTCACTGGGAACTACTGCATCTAATCGGTACTATCTCTCTGAGCCTGGGTGCCCACTCCACCGCCCATTTTTTTCTGGCGGAGCCTTTTCAGCTGCTTCGGCTGCCAACAAGTTGAACGAGGAGTGGTGTTTTATTGTTACAAAGCAGTACACCAAAAGCGGCAAAACCACAATAAAACGCAATGTATTGGCCACTTTAAAAGGGTTTGAGCTTCAACTTGTTGATCCACATGACCAGACTCTGCGAAACTTTTATCTTGACGAATACATGCGGTACTTGAGACAAAAGGGCGTCAGAAAAACCGAATTGACCCGACAAGACAGTTTTAGCAACATCAGCAGTGCCAATAACAGTAGCAATACCGGAAACAGTTACGATTATAGTGACAATTTTGATTTGAACAGTATTAACGCAGACGTCAGTAGCACTTCTCCATCATTTTCCAATTTCTCTCCTTCTTCTTCGACAAATTTCTCTGCTTCTTCTACTTTTTTCCCAAACCAATCGGGAGGACACACTCGGGATTTGTCATTTTCTGACAACTTTTACCGTCTTCGCGTCAATGACGCCATTACGATGATGGCGATGTGCTTGTTGTTGAACATTGACCATGTTATTCTGACTGGTCTTAAGAACGGCATTAAGCCTGGCCCATTATCTGATCCAAACAGCATTGGCGCGGAATGGTCTGCTGAACCCACTTTATCAGCTTCTTCTGCACCAACCTCTCCAACACTACCGTTTTTCGATTCCTTTTCAGATTCGTTTACTTCTTCAGACCCCTCTTCTTCCGCTTCTGTTTCTGCTGCTTTACCGCAACAAAGTCGTAGCAAGAGTTTGACCAATGCTAGCATCAAAGGCCGCAAGATGATGCATTTTATGAATCCTTTGAATGTTTTTAGAAAAGAGGTTGTACCTAAAGTTTGAGTTTTTTCTTTTCGGCTTTCCTCTTTTTTATTTATTTATTTATTTTATTATCTTTATATTGTGTTTTATATATGAATGATTTTTCCAACAGGTAGTAGCTACTTTTAATATCAAGATTGACTCTCTTTTACTATTAAAAATGTGTGTACTTGCAAAATTGGTGTTTAAGATATATAAACAATGACGCCATGTGATTGGCTATAACTCGTATATGCGTAACCAGTTAAAAGCAAGTAGTGCATATTACAGGGTTGTTGTTGTGATGATACAAGTGTATACAGATATAAGTATATATAAGTATATGTATACCCAATTATACCAGCTCAAAGTATTTGATTTGTCAAAACATCAGATGCACAAATTGCACAAAAAGTATATAACGTATATAAATTAATGAAGTAATAAAGTACAAATAAAACACTCAATTAAGGTTGCCACTTTTAGCCACTTGCAAGTTGTATGGGAGTTCCATAATAGAATATGCATATGGCCAGTACACTCATAAACCCCCCCCCCCCCAGTATGTATATATATGTAATTATATATAATTTTTTCATAAGCCATCCTGTTTCTATGTGGAGCGTGAATAAGATGAGCAGTCAATCGGAAATGCATGTTAGAGCTGGGCATGAATTTTAATCTGGCGCCATAATGGCAATAATGATAGTGGTAGCAATAGTAATACTCGTCAAAGAATAGAAGATGCAACAAAACAGCTTTGTGATCCAAAATGAAACAAACACCGGATTCCCTCCTACAATTTACAATTTACAAAAAAAAAACACGTAGGTTTGAGTATCTCCAAACCTTGAAAAGAGTCAAGAAAAACAGGGACATTAATTCCGAAACCAGCTGACGTAAAACTCATTCAAGTCTGTCACCAACAACTTTGGTTCAAATCGAGTCATTCTTCTTCCCATTTGTTTTGTTTCTAGAGTTAATTGAGATCAATCAAGAGCCAAATGACTTGTTTTATCTTCTTGTAAATAGGCGTGTTTATATCGATCAAGTTGACGTGGGTTTACACTAGAAATATTGATTTAAGTGAAACCGCGTGTATGTGTGTATATAACAATATACCCAAGTACAATCGAAATACGCTTCTTCTCAAACCTTATATTTTCCCATTTTCCTGTTGGTGAACAGCGGATAACGAGAATTGTCTGTGGTTGTTGTACTTTTGTTCTTCTGTGTGTATAGTTCCGGTATGTCACAAAAAAAAAAAATCTCGGTTTCCGAGGTCATAGAAATTCATACACATACGCCGGAAACGTTTGTAAACTAGCATAGTCTAAACCGAAAAAAAAAAAAAAAAAAAAAAAAAAAAGCTTGAGGTGCAAGGGTACTTATATGCGGTGAGAAACACCGTGTACCGGATAACAAGGCACAATGCTAGCCTCACTCAAGTACACCCGTTGTGCAGGAATATTATTTCCATATATGGGCGCGGTGTATTTGTCAGCTCCCACACACTTTCTGTTGAACTTTTTTTTTTTTTTACATTGGATCATTTTTTCGTTCTTTTGTCCGAAGAAAAAACCAGTGTGACACACAACGACTCCACACATGCTTATTTAATCATAGCCCGTTCTGACATGCATTCAATGCACTTCTATTGTTCCGTTTCCCTTTTTCTTTTTCATTATTTGTAATTATTATCTTAAACAAGCGGCGCGTGTTTTGTCGAGAAGCCCCGATGACCATTGAGCTGATTAAACTCTCTTCAACAAGCACACAGTCAATCAATCAAAACGGGATATACTCAAACCCCATTCCACTCCATTGTCTCCTCTGTTTTTTCTGACGCACCGTTATTCCACTATACATTAATACAAATATCCCAAAAAAACAAAAACAAAATCTTTGGCAATCTTATGACATTAAATTCATGTTCTCTGTAAAAACTTAAAAAAAAAAAAAAACAAGCAACAATAAGCAAATGTAAAGAAAGTAAAAGCGTATTTTCATTTTGTCTCATTTAGAGAGTAGCGGCGTTTTCCGCCAACAATAGGCTATAGTTCCTCAATTGTTGCAGCTTCTGGCGGATCTTCTATTGGGCCGTCCCCATTTGATTCCGAGCTCTTCTTGAGTGGTATCTCGGTCTCGGGCTTACTGTCATTAGTGACATTGCTCATACAGTCTCTGTTGTCCTTGTTGTCCTGATTGTCCTTGTCATCTTGATTGTCCTTGTTATCCTTGTACTTGTTTTCCTTTTTCTTCCTTTTCAACCGGGCCCGGCGCTCCGCAAGTGTTTCTCCGGGCGGCTCATCATCATCATCCACAGCTCCGCCTTCACCTTCCACAGACATTGCTGCAGCAATTGCTGCTTTTTCCTTCTTCAGCCTTTTCAACCTTGCTTTCCGCTCTTTCAACGTTTCGTTTGGAACTTCGTCCAGCTCAGCGGCAAGTCCGGAAAATTCAGGGTTGGTATTCAAAAGCCCAAATTGACTGAGCATGGCTTTGGATCCATTCACGCCGCCGTACTGCTGCATGTGTCGCTCAACCTCGTGCGCATTCTGAATGTTGCGTCGCAGTCTTAGCTCTTCTTGGTATTTGGAGTTGGCAAGTTCTTGGAGTTCCAACAACGTCTTGTTGTGGCGGCCATCAAGTGGGTGCCCAGACGTTTGTAGTCGAGTCAGTTGCTCGGTACTAGGCGTTGTTCGGCCATACATATCGGTCGCGATCGCGTTGCCAGTCGTGGTGTCGTAGTACACTTTTTGGACTCTGGCTTTCTGCTCAGCTTTGCGCTGCTCAAGCTCTTCGATAAGTGTTTGAGGCTGCACCCCGACTGACGGGAAGATTCCTCCAGAGTACGAAATCGAGCCGCCTAAAAGTCCACGTTCTGTGACCGGTGCGTTAGGGTCAAACGACGTGAAAGCAAAATCGTCAACGTTGCGGTCATTTCCAATGGCACCAAGAGCGCCGTTTTTTTCCTTGTCTTCGTCCTCTGATCCAGCAAAGTCTTCTTGGTACTCGTCTTCTGAAGGAATGGTTGCACAATCACTAACAATTTCGTCATTCAGGAAATGACCTGAGTGGTAATCATCCTCATCATCATTGTCTTCATAGTCCTCATCGTATTCTCCCTCACCATCAACTCTTTCTTCTTCTTCGTCATCTTCTCCATCATCCCACGCATCTTCTCCATCCACGTAACTCGTTTTCGAAACAGTCGATTCACCGCGTTTATGTGCCTTTCTGGCCTTTGAAATAAAATCGCAATCTTCGAAGCTTACTGAAGACTTCTTTTTGCTGTGGCCCATCTTAATGATGCTCGTTTCTGGAGTGGTGCTGGGCTCTTTTGTGTCTTCTGAATTGTCAAGCTTCTTCGAATCTTTTGTGTTTTT
Organism: Magnusiomyces tetraspermus; assembly: GCA_030578715.1. NCBI lineage: Eukaryota > Fungi > Ascomycota > Dipodascomycetes > Dipodascales > Dipodascaceae > Magnusiomyces > Magnusiomyces tetraspermus. The sequence goes on along the minus strand of JAKTYL010000019.1, from coordinate 83,132 downwards.
TGTGTCTTCTGAAATTTTGGAATCATCAATTTTGTCGTCTTCCGCTGAACCGTCAATATCCCCTTCTTTCGAGCCTTCATCTTCATCTTCATCTTCATCTTCATCTTCATCTTCATCTTCATCTTCATCTTCATCTTCATCGCCATTCTCTTTTGAGCCCTCAACATGTCCATCTTCTTTTGAGCCCTCAACATTTCCATCTTCATCTCCATCTCCATCTCCATCTCCATCTCCATCTCCATCTCCATCTCCATCTCCATCTCCATCTCCATCTCCATCTCCATCTCCATCTCCATCACCATTCTCTTTTGAGCCCTCAACATGTCCATCTTCTTTTGAAACATCTCCAGCCTCATCTTTCTCCCCCGCCTCTTCCTCACCCTCTTCCTCACTTACATCTGGCTTAATCTTAACAGTACCTTGAGACCCTTTAGACCCAGTCTTCTTATGCCCACATTCTTTTTTTCCAAACTCCTGCCCATGCAAAGTGCCTAACGAAGATTGCCTTCTTTTCACTTTAATAGTCGTCACCGCTTCGGCAATTACTCCAACGCCTTGCATCACGCTTTCCGGAGCTTCTGCTCTTTTTTGACCAAATAATATCGAAGCCGATCCAGCCGAGCTTTTGCGTCGCTTGCTCTTCACACCGTCGGGTACAACTTTCGGATCAACTGTCCATACTGGAGGCGGGGGTACCACAAAAGATTTGGGCCGGTTTTGGCGAGCAGAAACTTTAGACCGTTCATGGCCTCTAAGCTGATTCTGCTGGTTGTCTGCCTTCCAATTCTTGCTTTTGCCCGGTTTATTTGGTATGCCTAGTTGCGCTTGCCGAGCCTTCATTTGATTTTTCCGAGACAAGAGAGGCGGCAACTTGAGAACAACAGGAACAGATGCAGGGTAGTACACCAACGGCTCACCAGTTTCCTCGTCCACAATCATGGGCGGCGCAATATGCTCATTTTTAAAGTTTTCAAAGATATTGACAGTCGCGCGGCCGTTGTAGGTGCTTTTGGGATTGGTAGAAGTGTTTTGGCGGTTGAGTAGCATTTCAGTTGTTCGAGAAACGATTCGACGGTTTCCAGTCTCGCGAGTGTTGAGAGGTGCTTCGTGGCCAACAACACCGTTGCGGCCATTAATGACTATTGCTGATGGACGGCCTCGTACAACTGATCGTGGTAAAACTGCTTGTGCGTGTTGCGCGTTTTCAGGATCAACAGGAATATCGGATGGCGCAAGTTTGGCGTCACAAACCGTCGCGTTACTCACTTCTGAATAAATTGAGCCATTATCATCACTATCACCATTTTCCTCTTCTCCTTCTTCGTTTTTGTTTCTGCTTCCATCTGCTGGCTGTGCAGTATTGGGAAATCTTGCATTGACTGCTCTATTCCCAACTCGAAATGCTACAACCGATTCAGTGTCTCCAGGATTTGGGATTCCTCCAGCAGAATCCAAAATTCCTGACGACGCAACAGAAGCTGATGACGACAATTCAGGATTCCTGGAAATTGACTCTTCAAATGTATAGTCCATGCTACTAGAACTAAAAGTACTGTTAATGCTTTCGTCATGGGGCTGGGGTATTTGTGGAGCTAGCAGATTGTTATTACGGTCTTTGGTTAATTTTGAAGAAAAAGAAGAGGAAGGAGAAGGAGAAGAAGAAGTGGCAGCTGCACGACCTTGGCTTTTGCTGAAACGTAGTGTAGGATGTCTCGTGGTTCTGGGCTGCATATGTTCCAAGCCCATTGACTCACAGTCATCTTCAAGGTATTCAGACTCAGGAACAGTGTCCTTTCGGTACTGCTTCAAAAGACGTTCAGACGGGTATGGAGTTGGATCATTCCCAATATCCATATTTCCCAACTGATCATCGTTATAGTAGTATGAAGAAGCAGGCACTGGATCATACGGATTTTGGCTTGTATCTTCAAAATCAAAATGTTGTTGTTGTTCATATTGTGACTGTTCTTGATTGTCTTGTGTTTGAATCAAATTTGTTTGTCCTGTAGACACTGAGCCCGTAGAGTCGTTTCGAAACTTTAAGCTTTGTCTGTCTGCCTGAGAATGTGAGACATGCACATACGAAGAAGAGGAATCGCTGGTTGCATACGCGTATTCTGTAGAAGCCAAACCTCCACCGCCTCGAGCGCCACCGCTATATCCACCGCTACTGTTGTTACTGCCTTTCCTGTTGATTGAATAACTACTGGTGTCAAAAGCTGTAGATGAGCCAAGTAATGGTGGTGTATGGACCCTGGATATTTGGGAAGTTTGAGGTTTGTTTGGGTGGCTCAATTTTGCGATTTTAGGACTAGATGCTTTGAAAAAATGTGATTCATTTTGATGGATTTCATCAACATCATAATCGTCATCCTCGGTTTCCTCGTCCTCAACGTTTCCTTGAACTGCGGCTTGGGCATCATAAGCAGTTTTGCTAGTTTTATGCACACCTTGCGCAACATGTTCTTCTTGATCTTGAAAAAAGTCACTAGGATGTACGTTTTGAGTAGTATTCTGAAAAGGTCTCATACCGCTATTATGATTTGACTCCTCCTCGTTGCTACTTTGGCCAAAATCATAATCATTGTCTGATTCTGCCATAAGATTTACTGGCGTTTGAAAAGATCCAACCACTTTGACTGTTTTGATCTTAAACCTGTTTCGAGATACTGAAGAAGATGAAGCCAAAGCCATTGCAGCAGCCGCGGCACTAGATGCTGAAGAAGAGGCTTGTAGAGGTGTAGACTGATGTAGAGGATTGGATTTAAATGTAGTGTTTGTAGGATTTGCTAGTGGTGTAGAGATTGCGCTTGGATTTGAAGAGGAGCTGTAGTTAAAACCGTCCCGTGCGTTGGGGCTGAGAGCAGCAGCAAAAGGAGAGCTTGGTTTTAAACTTTGGCTAGCAGATTTCAAGTGTTTTGATGGATGATCAGTAACATTTCGTAGGTGATCGGATGAATCCACTGGAGTGAAATCTAAAGGAGGTTCACTAGATTCTTGCTCATTAGCCAACTGAATTGAGGGGCCGTTTGAGGTATGGGTATATCGAGGGCTGGCACTATTGTTCCACGGCTTTTGATGATTTGCATACTGAAACTGGTGATCGACCATATCAGCTTCTTCATGATTATTGTGACCATATTCAATAATATTGTTGCTGCTAGTTGTATTTTTCGTAGCTTGCATATCACCAGCACTGTTTCCTAAAGGTTGTTCATGTAAATCCTCGAGAAAGCAAAATGTTGCAGATCCAGTTTCCGACCATTTGGATGCCAATGCAGATGGATATTGAAACTCTTGAGCATCTACTGTTGATGGCTTTTCCGGAGTTTTGTCAGAATTGATGTTTAAGCTTTTGCTAGTGTTTTTCATGCCATCATTCGCAGTGCTATTACCAATGCTGATGCTATTGGATTTGACTCTAGAGTTTGGGAGCGGTGGAATATTAGAAGTGTCGAGATCTGGCACAAGCTCAGCATTGGCACTAGAAAAAACACTTAACGACCCTTTCCTGGCACCAGAAAAAAATGGTTCTGAGTTTTTCCGTGCATGCCGGGAAGACTGCTGCAGTTGGGCTTGAGAGTGTAGCTGCGACGATGACTGGGATTGTGACGGTGTTGATGTAGTTGCTGTAGATGATAATGACAATGATGTTACTGATCCGGGTGGTAGCTGATCTGTGGAAATGTCAGAAACACTTTTGGAAGGTTGCTTTTTTCGAAAAAGTCCCATTGTTGGTGTGACTATAGTTTACTTCAAATATAAAATATACGTTCATATAGTCATGTAAATCTTAGAGTAAAAAAGCAAAGATAAATATAAAAAAAGAATATTAAGTTAAAGTGAAATAATAATATAACACTAAAATAAGCAGCATGAATGGTGATTTCTCAAAAGGAAAAAAAAAATGAAGGAAAGAGAGAAAAGGAGAGCGAGGTTTTTGGGAAATGAAGGCTTTAGAAACAAGGCTTTTGTTTGCGTACTGAGAATTGTTAGGTATTTTTTTTTTGTGTTGTTTTTATGAATTATACAACTTTTAACACTTGTACAATTTGTTGTGAAACTAGTGGGCAAGCTGCTAGTTTAAGCACACAAAACTAGCTAGGTATATCAATTTATAACGAGGTGTATCTTCAGATAACTAGGCACGCACACAAACACACACAAACACCCCAAAAGAGAGAGAGAGAAAAAAAAAAAAACTGATAAATGATGGATTAGCAAAAAATAGATGAAATGTGAAATCAAAAGTGTTTTCAAGATTAGAAAAAAAAGCCAAAAGAGATAAATAAACTGAATCAATCTAAATAAAAAAACTTTGTTTCCTTCACTAAAAAAAAGTTTAAAAGAAACACTGAGTTTTATGCATATGCCTTTTGTCATAGATTAATTCATTTTTGAAAATATGAGAGACAAACAGCTCATTTAGTTACAGATTTGATTTAGACATTGATAGATTCTTTGTTTGAAATTCAATCTCATTTATTTTTCGGTTTAAATTGTGATTGATAGTAGTTGTCATCAGCTTTGTTATGGCCAACACTTGGAGCCGAACAAGCGAAAATTTCAGAATCTAAAAAAAAATAATCCGCAACAACACCAAAAAGTTCTAAATGAGAGAATGCCGGTTATATTTCAGGCGCGCAGAAGAACCTTATAACGGTACTTATTTTTATCTGATATTAAAAGAATGACAAGTGTGTTTAAGATATTCTAGTTCTAACGAGGTTTATCAGTTATCAAAACAAATGTCAACAGTTTTAAGCATCTTGTAGATTACGAACATATATATATACATCTAATATTTGTTTTCGAATCTTATCATTTTTCAGTGATCTCATTTTCTGCTGTCCATACTCTTCTGTTAGTTGACACATGTACTTTTTTGTTTGGACCCTTTAAAAATAAAGTTAATGTAGGAACGCAACCCAATCTTTTTTTTTTCTATTTCTACTTTGAAATCTATGCCTGAACTGCAACCAACTTACACTTCAACACTCTCACCCATGAAGCCTTCCATTTGACCGAACGGCTGTTCTCTCTCTCTCTCTATCGTAACTACAATTGTCTCTAAACCGGCATTAAACCAATAGCCGATTTATCAATTCGTTCAACTACTGTTAACCTTTCCAACAGCACTCACAACTTTCAACCAGATTTAAAATTCAATAAACAAAGTTTCTGATTATTTTATAACAAAGTAGACAATATATATAAAAAACAAAACAAAACATAAGGAAACATAGGGAAGAGAGATGGAAGAAAAAGGAAATATAAAGAAAGAGAAAAGTACCAAACTCATAACAAGAACAGTACTTAAAAAACTAGTGTGAATATATATGTGTATGAATATATAAAATCAAGCATGACCCAATTTAAAAAACCAAAATTATTTTTTTTAATAAACTTTTCATTTTTAAAAACCCAAACATTAAACCAGCATTTAAAGAACAATGTTCTTTGCGAGCTTGGCCTTGTACTTGAGAATGGTGTCATCCCATCTGGTAACAGACTTGTTTTCGCAGACATAAATATCTTTGGCAATCTTGTCAAGCAATCTGAAATCGTGGGAAACAACAACAGTACCACCCTCGAAAGCATTGATGGCCTCAGCAAGAGAGTCAATAGTAGGGATATCCAAACCGTTAGTAGGTTCGTCAAGGAGAATCATGTTGGGAGCTTCAATAGCAAGAAGAGCGAAAACCACACGTGATCGCTGACCTTCGGAAAGAGTGGCCATGGTAGCGGTTTGGCCTTCACCAGTCAAACCGTACTTACCAAGCTGACCACGCCAGTACTGGAAGTCGTGAGAAATGCTAGAGAACTTGTCACGGACAAACTCCAAAGCGTTCTTGCTGAGATCGAGCTGATCAGCAGAGTGTTGGGAGTAGACACCGATCTTCAAGTGACTGTGTCTAGAAACACGACCACCAGTAGGAGTTAACTGACCAGTCATGAGCTTCAAAAGAGTGGATTTACCAACACCATTGGGTCCGACAAGAGCGATACGGGAGTCCATATCGACACCGAAGTTGAGGTCTTCGTAAAGGTTCTCTTCGGCCTTGCCAGAGTAGGAAAAGGTAACATCGTCGAAAGACAAGACTGGGGGTGGGAGCTTTTCGACATCAGGGAATCTGAAAGAGAAGACTCTATCAGGAACGACCTTCTCAATGAGACCATCAGCCTCCATCTTGTCAAGAATTTTCTGACGAGACTTGGCCTGTCTGACCAAGTTAGCATAAGTACCAGCAGATGCAATGAACTTCTTGATGTGGGCAATTTCTTCTTGCTGCTTGTTGTACTGCTTCATTTGATTGGTTTCTTGCTCGGTTCTGGTCTTGATGTAAGAATCGTAGTTACCACCGTACATCATAAGCTTTCTTTGACGCATATCAATCATGTTGCTGCAGACACCGTTCAAGAAATCCATGGAGTGGGAGACGAGGACCAAGGTACGGTCGAATCTCTTCAAGTACTCTTCAAGCCAGACACATGCTTCCAAATCCAAATGGGCAGTAGGGTCGTCCAACAACAAAAGAGTAGGCTTGACGAAAAGAGCCTTGGCAAGAGCGACACGCATCTTCCAACCACCAGACATATCTTTGGTCTTCTTGTTGATGGTCTTGCTGTTGAAACCCAAACCGATCAAGATAACAGAGGCACGGGACTCGAAGGTGTTGGGATCCATAGTGTCAATACGCTCGTAAATATCGTCCAAAGCAGGGCTATCGGGACCCTCCTTTTCAAGAATCTCTTCAGCAAGGTGTTCGAGACGCTTGAGTTCGTGCTCGGCTTCACGAACAACGTACTCAAGAGCAGACCACTCAGAGGGCTCAGCAGGTTCGTTCAAAAGGTAGATATCAATTTGCTCAGGAATGGGATATTCACGGGCGGCAATGGCCTTCAAAAGGGTAGACTTACCACAACCGTTCTCACCCAACAAACCGTATCTTCTACCGAAATTGAGTTCCAAAGAGGTATCCTGAATCAAGACCTTACCGTGGAACACAAGAGAAACAGCATCAATCTTGACATCGCGGGAAGTGCCCAAACTTGCCAAAACACCAGTAGTAACACGATCAGACAATCCGTGCTTATCCTTTTGAAGCTTCAAAGTGGCAATCTTCTCAGCAGCAATTTCAGCTTCATCTTTCTTCTCAACCTTCTTTTTGCCTTTTTCAGCCTTCTTGGCCTCTCTTTTGGCTTTAGATGCAGAAATGGGAGCCATTGTGAATTGTTGATGTAGATGGTTCTATCTGTTGTTCTGATGTACAGAGGTTGAGAAAGGAAAAAAAAAAAAAAAAACGTTGAAAATTTTTAAATCAAGGACTTAATTTTTTTTTTGCAGTGCTATGACGTTAAAGTGTAATTGTAATACATTGTAATATAATTGGTGCCGATAAACAACAGTGACACGTGTGATACTCGAGATGTAACAAGCCATGGAATATTCTATTAATCCATAAAGACTGGTATATTCTTAATGATGGGATATACGCCAAATTTCCAAACCGTATTGAAAATCAAAATGTCATGTAATATTCACATGATTTCAGACGCAATAGCTTCAACACTAACACTCTTCCTCATCGACCAGGCATAAATAGTCCAGTTTTTAATATCAACAAAGCGATAATGCCGGCCAGAGATTCAGGTTCATCTTCAAACGATGTGAGTTTAGAAGAGTATGAGAAGATCAAGGCTCGGATCAAGGACTTGATATCTAAGAAAAAGAGCACCGATAAGAATTTGGTAAGTCTATCACCCACAATCAATGGTATCTTTTTTTTTTTTTTTTTTTTTTTTACTAAATCTAACCAATATTAGAACGTCTTGGAGGAACAAATCTTTAGAGCTGAAAGCGTATATATTGAAGACACGATTTCAGGCAATGTCGTGAGAGGTTATGACAACTACATTAAAGGCTCACAAACTAAGAAGCGAGCCGTGTTGAATGAACAAGACCGGATATTTTCAATGTCGTCTGCTGTTTTCATCAAAATGAAGTCAAGAGAAGAAGACGAGAAACCAATTTAATGGCTTTAAGTTTTATTATTTATCTATCTATTTATTTATTTTTAGTTTGCTTTGTTGATTTGTATACTGTATTTTTAATAAAATGAAATCAACTGTTTAACTTCTGTAGTCACCATTGATAGTGACATATTCATGAGAGAAATCGCAGGTCCAGAATTCAGTAGAGTGGCCACCACCAGTTCCCAAAGAAACTGTGATATTAACATCTTCATCTTGAAGAATCAAAGATGCACGTTCTTCATCAACGTTTTCTGGCTCACCGTTGACCAACAACTTGAGCTCTGGGGAGCCATCATTTGTGATAAATGAGACATTAGTCTTTGAAGGCTCAACTGGAACACCAGCATAACCAGTAGCACAAAGAATACGACCCCAGTTGGCATCTTTTCCATACAAAGCAGTCTTCACCAGTGGAGAAGTAGCAATGGACTGAGCAACCTTTTTGGCATCTTCAAAAGAAGCAGCATCTTCAACCTTGATAGTTACAAACTTGGTAGCACCTTCACCATCCCTGACAACCAACTGGGCCAAGGAAATGGCGAAAGAAGTGATTTCATCGCGGATCACATTATAAGACTCGGATCCTTCTTTGATCAATTCACCACCAGCAGCACCATTTGCCAAAGCAGCGACAGTGTCGTTAGTAGAAGTATCACCATCTACACTAATAGAGTTGAAACTTCTGTCTGCAGCGTACTTCAAGATGGACTTCAATGCAGCTGGCTCGACAGGTGCATCAGTTACAAAAAAGCCAAGCAAGGTAGCCATATTAGGGTGAATCATACCTGCACCTTTAGCCAATCCTGCAATTCTGTATGTGTTTGGGCCAATTGAAAATTCCTTAGACACCATTTTGGGGAAAGTGTCGGTAGTACAAATAGCACGAGCACCAGCCAACCAGGACTCATGGTTTGAACCCAAATGGTTTTTCAAAAGTTCGGGAATGCCTTTAGTGATTTTATCCATTTGGAGTCGCTGACCAATGACACCAGTGGACATGACAAGTGTGTTTGATAACACGTTTTGTGGAGGACTGATGTCAAGAGATTTGTCTACGGTCTCAACCATAGTCTTAGCATCCTTCATTCCACCATCACCAGTGACTGCATTCGCACATCCACTGTTGATAATAATAGCGCGAATTCCATTACCGTGTGTTTCATCAAGAACCTTTTTAGAAACCTGGACAGGAGCAGCTTTGAAAACGTTGGTTGTGAATACTGCAGAGGCAGAGGCAGGAACTTCAGATACAATTGCAGCCAAATCTAAAGCACTAGAATCTTTTTTGACACCAGAGTAGTATCCACCGACTTTGAAACCTTTTGGATAAACACCAGAAGTAGGAACAAAGCGGGATTTGTCAAGGGTAGCAGTTTGACGAATCATTGAAGTGGTGAAATGACGTTTGAAGGTTTGGTTAATAGTGGTTTTCAACATATTGTGAGCGTTTTTGTAAACAATTGAAAAGTATTTAATAGGAATAACAGCTAGGATAATCGTATTTCTATAACTTATGAAGAAAAAAAAAGTTTTGGCAGGTATTTATAGCTAGTCACAGTCATCTTGGAAAAAAAGAATTTTGTGTAATCGATAAAAGATATAGATTTTACATACATGGTCAGGTGTAAGTCACGATAATAATTAATTCTTAACTAATTTAGTTAAGTCACACTTTACGCGCACTGCTGTTCACGTGCTAACTAAATATATTTTTTTATGGAATTGTTTTAATGCAAACAACGACCAACAGATTTTTATTTGAATTTTTTCTTTCCTTCTTTCTAGAGTTTCTTTTACACAAAATTCAATCAATCAATCGATTTTTATTTTATTTTTATTTTATTAAATTTTATTAAATTAAATTCAACCTAGTTCAAAATGGCTATCAGAAGACCTGCTGCTAAGAAGCCCACTACCAAGGCTGGTAAGTTTTACTTGGTTTGAATTGATTTCTTTGATTTGATGGCTGGACTTCAGTGTGGTAAAAAGAGGGGAGAACGGTCAAAATCTGGTTCAATTTCATCAAATCAACTAATTCCATCATCGATCATAAACTAACCTCCATAAATTTTCATCATCACCATTTTTTATATAGTTGACTACACCCTTAAGAACCCTGAGACTGTTGCCAAGTACAAGGCTGCTGGTGAAGTTGCCTCTAAGGCTCTTGCCCACGTCAAGTCTCTTTCTGTTGTTGGTGCTAAGATCTCCGATATCGTTGCTGCTGGTGATGCTTTCATTGAGGAGGAACTCACTAAGGCTTACCCTGAGGGCGACAGCAAGCTTTTCAAGAGCGTTGCTTTCCCCACCAGTGTCAGTCCCAACAACATTGTTGCTCACTTTTCTCCTTTGAAGGGCTCTACTGAAGAAGAGGAAGTCACCTTGAAGGCTGGCGATGTTGTTAAGATTGCTCTTGGTGCTCAGGTTGACGGTTTCGCTGCTGTTCTTGCTGATACTATTGCTCTTCCCGGTGCTGACGGAAAGGTCTCTGCTAAGGCTGCTGACACCATTGCTGCTGCCTGGAACTCTGCTGAGGCTGCTCTTAGAACCATCAAGCCCGGTAACAAGAACTGGGACGTCACCAAGGTTGTTGATGATGTTGTTAAGGACTACGGTTGCGCTGCTTTGGAAGGCATGCTTTCTCACAAGTTTGACCACAACGACGTTGAGGCTGGTAAGGAAATCATCTTGAACCCCACTGAGAACCACAAGAGAGGTACCAAGACTCACACTTTCGGCCCTGAGGCTGAAGTTTACGGTGTTGATGTGTTGGTTTCTTCTGGTGAAGGTAAGGTCAACCCCAGCACTGAATTGCAAACCACCATCTACAGAAAGGCTGGTATTACTTACCAGCTCAAGCTCCAGTCTTCCAGAAACATTTACACTGAGATCACTAAGAAGTCTGGTAACTTCCCTTACTCTGTCAGAAACACTGGCGACATCAAGAAGGCCAGACTTGGTCTTAAGGAATGTGTTTCCCACAACCTTCTTGTTCCTTACGACATTGTCGAGGAGAAGCGTGGTGAAGTTGTTGCTCAGTTCTTCTCTACCATCCTTGTTACTCCTGAAGGCACCACTGTCATTGCTGGTCCTACTGTTCCTGACTTCAAGCACATTGTCACCGACAAGAAGGTTACCAACGAGAAGGCTGTTGAACTTCTTTCCAAGCCTTTGTAAAGAAATGAAATGACATGACCGAAAAAAAGAAGAAAAATAAAGAATAAAAAATAAATAATGTGTTTTATGGATTTAAATATAAAATAAATGTTAAAATGATTTTTTTTTTTTGCTTATATTTTTGTTTTTTAATTGTAAATGGTTTGGTGGATTTGGAAGTGTCGTTGGTTTTGATCAATGTTTTCAGATTCATGGAAATCGTTCCAAGCCATCAAATACTTTAAATTATTCAATCTTAGTTGATCTTGATTTAAATTAACAAAAAAACAAGAAATCCATTTTTTTATGAATAATTTTTCTTTTATTTATTTCTGTAAACGCGCTTCCCTGTTGTTTTTGCAATTTATATTTGTTAATTGTAAAAGAATGTAAACCGTTTCCTACTTGCGTAATTCTTGAATTTTTCTGGCATCACCACCATCCCAAAAATAAACAAATTACCGTTAATTTACTCAATTTACAACTAATAATAACTCCTCTCAATCATTATTGGAAAGCGGATTTCTTCATTTTAATTTCAAAAAACACATCGCTTATATAAACCAAAATCCTTTTTATTGGGTTATTTTGTTTACAATTTTTTTTTGTTGTTGCCTGTTTATATATTATTATTTTTTCTGACCAATTCACAATCAAAACTCGACACATTTACTTTTATTTTCAACACAACAAAAAAAACACGCTTACCTACACCAACCTCTTGATCTCCTACTGTTTTTATTTTATTGGAAAAACATTATATATTTTCATTATTGTTGATTTTTTATTAACAGGCTTTGAGCCAAAGCCCTACATTTGTATAAAGATTTTAAAATTTACAAAAGCTTGAAATGACCAAACCTGCTTTTTCAGCGATAACCTCTTCTACAACCCTTCACCATCCTCACCACCCAAACCTCCGAAGCCAATCCCATCAAGACCATAACTCTCAAAATCAAGAAGACCAAGAAGAGTTTGATAGTGATGACGACAACGACGACGAAATGTATTGGGCTGACTGGATTGAGCCAGAAGTGGCTCCTCAAATGCCCTCTGCTACCGGATATCCGCTTGACGTTCCGCCGCCTCATAAACTATTACCAAAATCTAAAAAGCCTCGCAAACAGAATAATTCTAGTGCTAACATCAATATCCTTACTTCAAATCGCTCTGGCTTGTCTGAAAAAGACTCAAACAAAATATATACCCATCATAATATTAATAATACCAATCATACAAATCGTTCAACGTCTCGAGACTTGAAGGACAATAACCAGCATAAAACTTCTCATCATTTAACTAATACCAATACCAGCAATAATGGAAGGCTGCTTCCTTCATCTGTGTCTTCTCAAGCTGATTTGGATTTTGACGAGAATAACCAGGATGAAAACAATCATGATGAGAATAACCATGATACTGATGATCATACAAATACCTTAAACCACCCTGCTTTTCGTCCTTCTTTAGGGTTTGAAAACACCATGATGAGTGGCGGTTTCGCTTCTTTTCCAAACCAAAGAAGCTCTACAGATCGTAGCAATGAGAGTTCTGCCACAAATAACAATAGTTCGACAGTACATGATTCCAAGTCTAATGTTCCACCTGGATCTCCTACGCCAGCGATGTCTTCTCCATCTTTAGGCGATATGACAATGGAGCGGCCTGGTACTGAAGAATACAAGCGTATGGGTCTTGCAAATGAAGATAATGAAAATGAAGAGGACGATGATCATGATAATAATTTAGGCAAGCTATCAGAAAGTGAAAATGCACATAAACAGGGTAATGGTACAAGTGAGGCAGGTAATGGAAACGAAACTGAGAAAGCCAGCAACACCCGGGCCACATCTTATTTATCTAGTCGAGCAAGTAGTAGCACTAGTCTTGATACTAATGTTTTATCTACTACCCACAATACCCGCACTGCAAATACCACTGTTAAAGCTGCCCTTGGAAGCGGTTCTCATGTTGCTAATAATGATCTTGTTAATGGAATCAAAAGTTTACTTTCCTCCCAACTTAAAACCCCTCTCACTGAAGACCTCACAAACCCGAGTTGCATTCGAAGGTCCCAAAATGTTGTTGGTGCTTGTAAACCAAAAACCAACTCCAAGTCTCACATTTCATCTAACTCTCCTCATTTTACAAATGATTCTCAAAACTCAGCTTCAGTTACTGGTAAGCCATACACTGAAAGTACCCCTGGTTCTTCATCATTTTCTGAACTTACGTTTTTTAATAAAGAGGATTCTAATGCATCATCTAACAAACGTTCATTAGATGAGGTAGAACGTGGCACTCAAAACAATGATCATAACAACAAAAAACCAAGACACAGAAAACGAAAAGCTGCAGTAGTTGGTCAAGAACTTCCATCCATGAATACCAGATCCCGCAACGCCCAAGAAGTCGATGAAGCTTCTGCAAACGATGATTTCTGTTCTACTTGTCTTGGTGTTGGCAGATTCCTATGTTGCGAAGGGTGTCCTAAATCGTTTCATTTTAGTTGCGTTGATCCACCATTAGACGAGCGTTCTTTGCCAGAAGGCGAATGGTTTTGTAAAGAATGTACAACAAAACGGAACCCGCCAAAAGTGAATAAAAACGGTGGGATATTCAATCAGCTTCTTTATTATATGGATACTCACAATCCTGTTCAGTTTTCGTTACCCAAGAAAATCAAACAAAGATTTGAAGATGTGCTTTCAAATGAGTTTGGAGAATATGCAGATACCGATATGAAGGTTTTTAAATCGACTCGCAGTGGTTTTGTTGAAGAAGATCCATATAAACTAGTTGATAAACACGGAAACCCCATTTTCTGTTACAAATGCAAACAATCTTCTCTTTCTGGAGGCCCCATTGCGCGCTGCGAGTACTGTTCACTAAACTGGCATTTAGACTGCCTCAACCCTCCACTTCCAACTGTCAAAACAATTGGAACAAAATGGAAATGTCCAAACCACGCTGACCATGTTTTCAAGAGAAAGCAGCGAAGGCCAAGGCTTGCCAAGATTGTGGATACCGACTTGCGACGCGGGTTCCGAAATGATGGTGATATTGAGATTATGTTGAGTTCAGATGAAGAAAGTCAATTGGAATCGAGACCTTCTTTGTATAACTTCAAGCATATGCATAACGGCAATATTTATCCTTCAACTGCTGCCCCTGCTACATCAGCCTCTACTGTCCCTGCCCCTGCTGCTGCGACTACTAATACCAACACTAAAACCGCTACTGCCCCTACTACTACTAACACTGTTCCTTTTTCATCACATTCATCATCTTCCTTTTTGGCAGCATCAGCGATACCATCTGCACCTACGACAATACCAATGGCCCCTATTCCGCCAATCATCCTAAAGCCATTTATCAAAAACGGCATAGTTTACCAACTCCCGGAAGAAGGCGTCAAACTCAATTTTGTCAACTGCGTCAGCGAAATGAACGAGGAAGCGTACCAAGATGCCAAAAACTCTGACATTTTGTTGGCCCTCGACGAGCTTGCGACTCGTGACCAGCAAGCACGGGAAGGTGTTAGGAATCTTTGTTATATGAAGGCTGAAGGTAGTAGAGATGTTTTGACGGCGACTGCCAGAAATAACATTGAAACATTGATTGGAGCAGCCTTAAATGTTTCGAAAAATAATGGACAAGCACAGGCTCAAAAAGAATTAAAACAGAAACAAAAATTATTAGGAGATATCAAATACGGGACAGATGTTAATGGTATTTTGTTGAAGAAGAAGAATGAAAATGTTGATTTCAAATTGAAACAAGAAACCGAAACCGAACCAAAAATCAAATCTGAAAACTCTACGTTTCAACAATCTTCCAAAACTTCAACATCAGCCAAAGCTACTACTACCAACACCAGCATGAATAATAATACTGCTGAAGAGAAAGATTCCCATCTTCAAAAACCTGACTCCCGTTCTAGTTTAATGAGCTCATCAGGCCCAAGCGACTTGAGCTCATTGGCTGACGACACGTTTGACTCTTTTACGCGACCCAATTCCAAAAAATCAATCCCATCTTTGCGTCCACGTACCCGTTCTCGGTCTGAAGAAGCTAACCCTTCTACTTCCAATCCTTCTGTTCCTTCCCGTGATAACATATCCCCACCATCTTCTATTATTACTGATGCAGCCAACAACCTTTTCTCCTCCGAAGACTACATTTCTTCTGAAGAAAAAGCGCAACTATTGGCTATCCAAAAGCTCATGAAACTCAAAGGAAAAGAGGCGCTTATGGAGTTTTTCATGTACCACGGAAAATAAGTGATAAGTTAGGAAGCAGGCTTGTTAACATATTGGAAAATGCATTATAGCAAACAATGTATAAAGTAAAAATAAATTAATGAAAAACGCAATATATATGATTTAACGGTAGCAACCCTCAGTTGCACATATCCACATTGTAAAATTCTCAATTTTTATTTTAGCTC
Source organism: Magnusiomyces tetraspermus (assembly GCA_030578715.1). Lineage (NCBI taxonomy): Eukaryota > Fungi > Ascomycota > Dipodascomycetes > Dipodascales > Dipodascaceae > Magnusiomyces > Magnusiomyces tetraspermus. The sequence goes on along the minus strand of JAKTYL010000019.1, from coordinate 67,489 downwards.
TTAACTTTACATTTAATGATTCATGTATCAAATTATCAAATTATCAAATTATTTTAACGGTGCGGTTGTGATAATTACTTCAGTGTTCTAAACCTGCGTAATCTAATAGTATTTCTTTGCTCCACGGTCTATACTGTCTCTAAACATTAAAATCTTACAAGCCAAGTATTACCTATAATAATTGGATGGTGCTAATACTTGGTAATAAAAAAAAAAAAACTAAGTCAGCTGCGAGAAATTTTTATACTATTAAAAATCAATGATAAGTAAAGATAATCAAAATAATGACAGCTTTTACAATTGAAATGATAACAACTTTTTGTAAAACACTAAAAATTTATTGATACCCTTATAAAGACAAAAAGAAACTAAAAAATAAAATTCGCAAACATAAAAAAATATTTATAATGTATATATTAATCGCCTTTGTAATCATTATTATAAGTCGCAGTCATATCCCAACTATTCTTCAACTATCAAACGGGTTGTTACATTTATTTGTAGGTTGAAGTGGTGGTATTGGACTGGCTAGGATAGCTAGGGACAGAGTTCTCAGTCTTCTGAGTGCCGTGATGGTGGTGGCCAGAAGGCATGGAATCCTCCTTCAAGAACTTCTCAGTGAGCTGTGATCTAGGGGTGTTCAAGGCTTCCTGCATCTCAGAGGCTGGGATGGGGACAACAAGGACACCCTCAATCTTCTCCTCACCAGGACCGCGGTGCTTGTTCACCTCGTCAAAGTGCTGACGGACCTGCTTCTGCTGCTCGGGAGTAAGGTACTCGGAAGCGTCACCAGAAGTGTGGGTGTGGCTAGAGCCGGGGGTGTTGGTGGAGTAGTTGCTGGGAGTGGAACCAGCGGCACCAGCACCAAGACCAGCAGCAGTGCCGGCGATGGCAGAAGTAGGAGTGTGGTGATGGTGGTCAGAACTGGGGGTGTGGTGAACGTGGTCAGAGGTGGAAGTGTGGTGATGGTGGTCAGAAGTGGGAGTGTGGTGATGGTCAGAAGAGTGGGTAGTAGAGCTAAGCAACTCTCTTCCCTTGTCCAAGAGAGACTTGGACTGGGTAGAGGAGTGCTCACCAGCTCTAGGCTGGGTGGAAGAGTAAGCAGCAGAAGTCTGGGGCTGGGTAGAGGAGTACTCACCAGCTCTAGGCTGGGTGGAAGAGTAAGCAGCAGAAGTCTGGGGCTGGGTAGAGGAGTACTCACCAGCTCTAGGCTGGGTGGAAGAGTAGGCAGCAGAAGTCTGGGGCTGGGTAGAGGAGTAAGCACCAGTAGAACCAGGCATGTGAGACTTGTTAGTGTGGTTACCGTGAAGAGCCTCAGCGCCAGCAATACCAGCGCCAGCTAAGGCAGAACCAGTGTTAAAGTGGTTGTGGGAATTGTGGCTAGAATGAGTGGGCTCAGGGTACTGCTGCTGGGCGCCAGTGGTTCTAGAGGGAAGAACAGTCTCAGGACGGCTGGAGTGCTCCTTGATAGCAGAAGAGTCTCTAGCAGACATGGTAGAGGAAGGTGCATAGGCAGAAGTAGCAGAGGTAGCATAGTTGGCAGAAGAAGGATCAGCCTTGCTGGACAAAGATCTGGTAGAGTCATTCTCAGGACCAGACTGGAGGCCTCTAGAGGCAGGAGCAAAAGTGGAATGAGTATTGGTAGAGCCAGTTACGGGAGTGCCTTCAATACCAGGGTAAGAGACCTCAGAGTCAGTGCGCATGGGGCCAGTAGTGGTATAACCGTGCTGCTGGGGGAACTTGTCAGAAAGCTCAGGCTGGCCAGAGTAGCCAGGCTTAGCAAGATCTCTGTTGCTGTACTCATCCTCGATAATGTTGAACTTGCCAGAAACAGCCTGCTCAGGCTCAGCAACAAGCTCGTACTTACCGCTAACAGTGTCGTTTTCAGACTTGCCGAGGTGGTGCTTGCTGCTGTGGTCCTTGTCAGAGTGGTCAACGTTTCTGTTTCTGTACTCCTTGTCAACATCAGAAGAGAGACCAGAGTGGGCAGCAGTGGTGGTAAGAATGGTTTCACCAGTAGGAGTGGTCTTAGAGCCAATCTGAGCGTTCAAATGCTGGTTATGGGCATGGTCTCTGCCAGCAAGACCAGCACCGGCAGCAGCACCAAGAGCGGCGCCAGTAGCAGCCTCAGCACCGTGGTGGAGCTTAGACTGGGTAGGGTGGTACTGACCAGTGGTGCCAGTGGTAGGAGCAGTAGAGCCATAAGACTGGGAAGGAATAGAGCTAGACTCGTAAGTGTTGGAGGAAGGAACACCGGCCTGACGAGATGTGGTAGAGCTAGGAATACCAGAAGAGGTATTGTAAGTAGCAGAGGAAGGAATAGTGGAAGAGGTGTTGTAGGCAGAAGACTTGGGGGCACCAGTCTGTTCACTAGGGTAACCGCCGGGAATCTCGTAGCTCAAGTTGCCAGAGGGGTTAGTGGTGGTAGAAGAGAGGTGAGTGGAAGGAACAGATCTCTCATACTCATGATGAGAAGGAGTGCCAGAAATACCAGAAGTCACATCACGGTGCTTATTGTGCTCAGGGGAAGCAGCGGCAGCAGCGGCACCAGCAGCAAGACCGACCTTCTCAATGCCGTGGTTGTGATGGTGGTCGTGAGTGCCAGTAGAGGATGGGTAAGAAGATCCACCAGCAAGAGTGTCTCTCAGACCAGATGTTGGATGAGTAGAGCGGGTGGTGGACTCAAATGGGTAAGAGCCTGTGGCAGTGTTGCGAGTCTCAGATGGGTAAGAGCCAGAGGTAGCAGTGGTATCACCAATAGTACCAGACTGGTAGTTGGTGCCAGAAGTGCCAGAGGGGTAAGCGGAGCCGGCAGCACCCCGGTTCTGAGAGTAGTCGTTGATGGCAGAGGTAGTGCCAGAACCAACCTGGTTGGAAAGGTTCTTGTCAGCGCCAAACTTCTCAGCGCCCATAGTGGCACCAACACCAGCACCGCTAGCAAGCTTGGCAGAAGTGGGAGTGTTGAGGTCGCGAGGAGCAGTAGAGCCAGGAACACCAGTGGAAGAGGTGTTGTAAGCACCAGTGGTACCGGTAATGCCAGTAGTAGGGTGAGTAGAGTCGTGAGTGTTGGAAGAGCTGTAAGACTTGGGTTCCTCCTTGCTACTGCCAATGTGTAGCTTGTCCTTAATCTTCTCAGTCAAGCTCATGTCTTCCTTGGTGTCCTTGGTGTCCTTGGTAGAGTACTCAGGGTTGGAAGAGTGAGTGTTGGAGTGGTGAGAGTGGGCAGCACCAATACCAGCAGCAGTAGCACCGGCAGCGGCAGCAGTGCCGGGAAGAGAAGAGGTCTTAGTGGTGGTGTTCGAAGGGTAAGAAGAAGTGGTTCCAATAGCAGTGCTAGGAGTGTCATAAGAAGTACCGTGGGTGGTAGAAGGAGTGGTGGTAGAACCGTAGGCAGGAGAAGTGGCACTGTAACCTTGAGGAACAGTGCTAGGAGCCATGGAAGAGACATTGCTAGAAGGGACGATTGAAGGCTGCTGCTGAGTGTAAGCACCATGAGAAGTGGAAGGAACGGTGGAGCTCATAACAGGTTCACGCTCGTACTTAGCAGACTCGAGCGGACGCTCAGAGTGGCTCAAACCGTGAGAAGGTAAAGTACCTACACGGGTGGTATCTCTGCCTGAAGAATAGTCGTCAGGGTTGACATAGGCGCCGGTGGTACCAGATTCAGGATGGAAAGAGCGAGAAGGGATGTGCTCTTCACCTGAGTGATGAGTGAGGTGATCATGGTCGTGGTTGTGGTGGTGAGAGCTAGAGTCATAGTTGGTAGAGTCCTTAGAAGCACCAATTCCAGTGCCCAAGATACCGCCCTTAGACTTGGAAGATGAAGAGTTGTCTCTCATAGCCTCCTTGGCATCATACTTGTACTCTTCCTTCTTAAGATCGGCATGAGCAAGCTTGGATTCTACCCCACTAGTAACTCCACCGCTGTGAGAGGTAGAGTGAGGGTGCTTACCAATAGCAGCAGTAGTAGGACCAGGAATGTTGATGGATGGAGGAACAGCCTCATCAATAATCATGGAGCTAGGGTTCTCGGTAGTAGAGGAGGTCATTGGGGTAGTGGCGGTGTTTGCCGTGTTCGCAGTGGTTGAAGTGTTAGGGGTGGTGTTGGAGATAGGTTGAGTTTCCTTCTTAGAGCTGAAAAGTCCCATTGCGAATAAAAGTTGAGTTAATAAGTGTTATAAAAAATAAGGGTTTAAGTAAAGGTAAAAAAAGTGGTATCAAAGTATTTAATAATAAATAGAGATAATAAAGTATATAAAAGGTTAAATAAGAATAATGAATAGAGAAAAAAAAATATATTTCGAGGGAAATTGGATTGTATTTATAGTTGTGGATCCATGAAAATGAGCTAAGATGAAAAAGACATTTGATCAAATGGTGATAATTGAGTTTGTTGTAATCAGAGCGAAAACTGGTCACCATGTTTCAAAAGACCAGTCTAAGCACTTAAACTTTGTTTCAATACTTGCTCAATCAAGTTATGAGACAAGGAAAATAAGTCCAAGGCAAGCAGACTTAAAGAAAAAACACAAAAATTATTCTTAAGACGAGTCGTTAAGAATCACGAAATAGGGTGTATTTTGACTTGGGCAAGTTGCTATTTTCTACACAATTGGCTAGTTCTCCAGGTTTTCCAATGACGTTGTTATGCTATGTACTGGTGTATACGTTGGTTTCTATTTTTTGGATCCGTCATTAGTGATTTCAATCAAGCAATATTAAAGCGTCATAGACTTGAAATATTTGTTAACAACCCGCCTTCAGATAGCAAAAGAAACAATAGGCATTTCTTTTGTCTGAGTCTCTCAATTGCTGGAATTGAAGGGAAACAATGCAATCGAAGTGATTCAAAGTAAACCACTCTATGTTTGGCATGAATTGGATTATGTGTGTGTATATACACAATGTTTGCTTGGTTGCTACTTGGGGTCACATTAGCCCGAGGTTCCTTGCCAGTTTAGATGTTTGCAAGGCGTCGTAGTTTTAATAGAAATACAAAGAATTCCAATTACAATGTGCTTAAATCTATAGAATTGATACGTTTGGCTGGGTGTGACTGGATTTAACTGGGTGTAAATCACTGTATTTGGTGCTGTGTAGCGAGGAGAATGAGAGTGTGAGTGTAAAGCCCTATTTTGCTCGAATTGAGAAAATAAGAAAAACTCTAGCCAAAACTAACTAACTAGTTATTCATCGGTTTTCATTCTATATCCCTTGATTAATCAGAATGATGTTCAAAACTTCGATAAACCTTTTATTTCGTCTTAAAATCTCAATGTTTATAGTTTTTAATCTTTCTTATCACAGTTTTCTATATCCGATGGTTGAAAAGAAAGCCCTCAAGTTATAGAAGTTTGTTATTTTTTTTTTTTTTTTTTTGAATTATTCCAACAGAAAACAGAACGTAACTTGCAATTTTTAGAAAGAAGCTCAAGTCTCAATTTAGAAATCTCCAGAATTATTGCCCACTGTTCATATTCCTTTTTCTATTTCCTTTCCTTTGATACTCACAGTAAATGCTATGTTCTTAAAAGAAAAAATGAATTCTTAAAATCAGTAGCAATAAACATTAGTCGACATATGTTCATAGCCGTACCAGTTTGAGTTTCAAACTCAATTGCGCCTTACTTTCGCAACAGCAATCATTTTGATTTTTTGATCTTACTGTTTATAGACGTGGCTACCTACTGGCTCTATGGCACCATTTATAGAATATGCTACGCAATGACTACATAACACCAAATAAACAGGTCTTTTCCTTAGCGATTTCGCAACACCAAATGTAAAAATATTGGCGGTGCCAACAGCAATCTTTTTTTTTTTTTTGTATTGGTTTATAGACTATGAAACTATCTTCGTGTCGCTCGGAGCGACTGTGCTATGGAATTACTGAGTAGCACGGTATGGCCACGGTCTTTGGTCGTTACCGGTGCACCGACCTGTCGTTGCCTGTTCTTCGTTGGTATGGATTTTTACCATTCTTTGTTCGGTCGCTGGTAGGGGTGAAGACCGATACGATCGATACCCGAACTTTGACTTTGAGCTTTTTTTCAGAGTCCTAGCCCGAACCGCGTTACACGTCACGGCCCACTTTTTGACTCAATGCTCTTACCGGTAGAAGAAGTCCGACCAGGGAATTGAACCCCAGTCTACCAGGAGAGCAGCTGGATTCTGCCTGTTGTTATACCCAACCAAGCCACCGGGCTGTTCCTTGCCAACAGCAATCACTGTCAGCCGTGCGCGTTTGTACCTGGTTGTACGAGTTAATTTCAAACTCCATGCTATCGAAAGAATTGTATGAAATTTTGTGTGTTGAAAAGTTTGGAATTGGATCCTTGGGATATTGACAACCTTGACTGTCTCAGGGTTCCTTATGTATATTAAAACAGTCAATTCAACAAAAATAATAATTTTAACAACTATTTTTAATCAATTGACATATATTTCATTCTAAATCCCGTTGATTCTCTATATTCACACGATTTGCAGGATTTTCGTATTTTTGTATTTTGTCTTTTGCATTTTTGGTTTGCGGTTATACTGATTTAGACGTAGCAATCAAATTCATCAGACAGCACCATACCATCACGCGCACCCTGATGAGAGGCTCAACTTAAGGTTTATCCCTCGTTTTTAAGATCAATCTTACTTGCCATCTGTACAACAACTTGTACAAAAGGGGCATAAAAATTAAAACCCATGTTTAAGTCATGGTATATATGATCCATGTGCTAGTGTGTCGTTTTTAAGACAAAGAATTGACACTTTGAACCCTTCTGTCTTTATTGCTTGCATTTTATTTTATTTTTATTTTTTTTTCTCTCGTCGTTACTGTTCATACTTTTTCGTCTCATCCACGTTTTTTCCCTCTACTTTAAGCCAAGTTTCTCTGCATTATATCAAATCTTTTCTTATAGCAAACTTTTTTTCAATTCCTTTATTTCATTTTTATTCTTAGCAACTTTTGTTCTCTTATTCTTTGGAATTGTTGCCGATAAGATTCTTACACGCCGGCAGAAACAGCTTCTAACTCTTCGTTCTACTCTGCTTGTCGTCTACTGTTCTGTTCAGTTTGCTTTTTTTTTTTTTTTTTTTTTTTTTTTTTTTTTTTTTTTTTTTTTTTTTTTTTTTTTTTTTTTTTTTTTTTTTTTTTTTTTTTTTTTTATTCTCAAGTCTTGACTCTATTATTCCTGCAAGGTTGCTTCCTCCATCTTTGACGAATATCCTGCACATATATTTCTCTCCATTGTTTCAGCCGTTTGTCATGACGACATGACAACAACAACAATGATATATGATCATTGGAGGCTGAGGCTGACTCTGGCGATATATTGCACATTTTTTTTGTTTTACTTGCTAGTTCACAGCATTTTGACTGGTACTTTGTATTTACGGTAGAGTAACACATGGAAAATTTTCCAACAAAAATATATAGATATATACCTAAAAATCTGTGTATAGTACACACAATGATATGTGTATTTCGGTTTCCAAAAGAGAGACACAGTAAAAATACATCATCGACAAATACAATACGTTGATAGACTTTTGATAGAATAATCACTATTCTTTGGATATTTATTAACCTTATTTTTTCTTGCTATATCTTTTTATTTAATGTCTTGATATTTGTTTTTGTTTTTCGTTCTGTCCGGGTTTCTTTATTGTCAACTAGTTCCAACCAATTAAACGCATTTGGAGTTTACCATTTTGTTTGTGTGTGAATTCATAAATAATTATAATATTCAATCTACAACAACACCGTACTGTTTCTCTTGTCAACCACATTCTGAAGTATAAGCATTGTTATCTACATCTGTTTTCATATCTTTTATTTTTCCCTTTTTTTCACTAGTTCCTGTGTAAAAACATTTTTTGTCTTCTATTTTTCTCCCTGTAAACCCAAGCTACTACCTACACTAAGTAAATGCAATAAGGACTGTTTTTTTTTTTTTTTTTTTTTTTTTTTTTTTTTTTTTTTTTTTTTTTTTTTTTTTTTTTTTTTTTTTTTTTTTTTTTTTTTTTTTTTTTTTTTTTTTT
>JAKTYL010000019.1:41164-59349 GCA_030578715.1 Magnusiomyces tetraspermus | reverse complement strand
CAGATCTAATCACAAACGTTATTTAAAGCCAAGTTTCTTCTGTCAAGATATAAAAAGCAAAAAGGAAAAAAAAAAAAAAGATCAAGTGTATATAAACAATATAAACAAAATATAGCATAAACGACAAATTATGATGTGTCGCTTGTGATTCAACCTAATTATACTTAATTTTTTTTTTCTTTCTCACTTTTTTATGTTTTACTTTTACAGATTCACAATAAAGGTTAGATCTTAAGGTTTTTGACCAACTCTATTGTCTACTAATCAAAATAAGCCATTGTCGTCATAGTACACACTGCACATGATTAGACACACCATTCGACACATAATTTGGTATGACTATAATCTGTATACCATTTTATTTGTAAATTGATACAAGTCATATATATTATTCGTCTATGAGAAATTACATACACACAAGCGCAAAGATATATAGCAATAGATAAGTCTATATCTTAACTGCCAATTCTTACTCTTCTTGCTATTGGTTTTTGTTTTTCTCAAACACTAGTTTCATGTAAAACATTTCGAGACATTTGCTTTATCAGATTTTTTTGTTTAGCCTTGCTCAAAATTTTCGTATGAGCCAAACCAAATAGAAGAAGAAAATAAGAAGAATATGCACAAAACGAAACAAAATAATAAAATGAAAACTAAAAGGGATGGGGTAGAGAATGGATTATGACAACGAGGAGAAGAATGGAAAAGGCGACAAACTTTAGGGTCACCTGGGGAAGTTTCCATCGTTTAGCAACTTGAATTTGTTTTAGCAGCAAAATGTAAATAAATGTTCGAAAGAAGGAAGAAAGTAGTTGGTGTTCATGTGATATCGGGATTTTGGTTCTTGGTAGTGTATTTGAAAAGTTACTGTTTAACGTATAAATCAAAATTATACTTCTCGCTGAACTAATAGATAAGTAAAGATGTACTGTGTAATCATATCAACCACTAAGTTATTGAAAAGTTCAAATTAAACAGTTTTTTATAGAGATATTTGCTTTTCAACTAATTGCATCTTTCATTATCCTAATTGCCATTCATACTTCAAGACATTCACAACATTCAGCCTTCAATCAAAAAGAAAGTAGAGATCGCGTAGTTTGGAAAGACTTTTGTGACTCGTCAAACAATTCCCCCGTATTCTAATGTTTGTTATAAATATTTTGTTTTTAAATTTCAAAATACGTAAAACATTAATTTAAGTAAACGATTGACAATGTTCAAAAAAATGAGACCAAATATCATCACACTTGCCAAATTATCACTTAACTGTATCACATTTGAACAATTGAAACGGCTAAAACTATCATGATCACGTGATAATAAAATAAGTATATTTGATCACCAAGGCATATTTCAGTACAGCACGTATTTCTGCTTTTTTTTATTTTCTTGAAATTTTGGAACCAGTTGTATAATATTGCACATTTACAAAATAGATAAAGATATCTTTTTTTTTTTCTATATATCTCAACATCTAACTATGGCTACAGGTTAGTGATAAAACTGTTTGCTTTACATTGACGTGTCCAACACATTGCTAGTTAATGCCTTTTTTTACTGTATTTGTTTACTAACCAAATTTCAACTTGATTTATCTTCGGCTTTTTTTATTTTTTTTATTTGCGATTATAGACGATTATGATGAGATCAGACGCCTAAAACAGGCACGCGCTGCAATTGTTCGCGACCGAAGCGAGGAGCAAGATTGTAAGTATTATACGTTTAATTATTCATTTCTCCTATTTTCTTTTCTAACCGCTTCTATTATTCATCATTGTTTTATTTTTTTTCTCTCTCTCTTTTTTTTAGCTTATGGTTCCGACGAAGATAACTACGACTCTGCACGACAAGAACAAGCATCCAAAGGGAGAAAACTTGTTGGACAGTATACTGCTAGCTCTAACCTAATCAATGAAGTAGTTGCCAATGACGATTTTGATCCGTTAGCTGACCGTGGCAAAAAAAAGACAATCAAGGACAGAGAAGATAGTTACCAGCAACAAAAGTATAGACGCAAATTTGACCACGATGGCGATAATGACTTGTCTTATGAAAAAAAGATGGAGCTGCGTAGCCTTGAACGCGAAGAAAAAGAAGTTGAAGAACTTATTCGGAAAAAGGATATTCAGCTTACAGATACCCAAACAGACTCTGCTCGTGATGATACCTCTTCGAGTTCAGGCAGGACAAAGAAAAGACGATGGGATGTTCAAGAGCCAGAGGAAGCTAAGCCAGCCAAAAGTGACGAAAGCAATGAGGTGGCAAAGAAAAAATCAAGATGGGATATAAAAGAACCAGAACAGCCTACGAAAAGACGATCTCGCTGGGATCAAGGACCACAAGCCGAGCCTCAACAACAAAAACAAATCGTTACTGCTCAGCTTTTGACTGATGAATATTTGAATAGCATTTTACCAAATGAAGGCTATGAAGTTCTTGAGCCTCCCGTCAACTACGTTCCTATTTCTTTACCCTCAAACCGCATGATCAACACAACTGCGGCCGACAATGATGGATTTATCATGTTAGAAGACAATACTGCACAAAGTTTGGCAATGAGCAAGTCGCTTCCCACCGAAATTCCAGGTGTTGGTGAACTCGAATACTTTAAGGAAAATGATATGAAGTACTTTGGTAAGCTGATGGAACAAACCAGCGACGACTCATACCTTTCAGTTGAAGAAGTCAAAGAACGGAAAGTTATGCGTTTGTTGTTAAAAATCAAAAACGGTGCCCCTCCAGCAAGAAAGGCAGCATTACGCAAAATCACTGATGAAGCTCGTGCTTTTGGTCCAAAAGTCTTGTTTAACCAAATTCTCCCTCTTTTACTTGAAGAAACTTTGGAAGATCAAGAACGACATTTACTAGTTAAGGTTATCGACCGTGTTCTTTACAAACTTGGTGATTTAGTTCGCCCATATACACACAAGATCTTGGTTGTCATTGAGCCGCTTTTGATTGACGAAGACTATTTTGCTAGACTTGAAGGCCGCGAAATTATTTCAAACTTATCAAAGGCTGCTGGTCTTCCTCACATGATTGCCACAATGCGTCCAGATATCGACCATGCTGATGAATATGTTCGAAATACCACAGCAAGATCTTTTGCAGTTGTTGCAAGTGCACTTGGTATTCCTGCTTTAATTCCCTTTATCAAAGCTGTTTGCAAATCAAAAAAGAGTTGGCAGGCTCGTCATACAGGTATCAAGATTGTTCAACAAATTGCGGTTTTCTCAGGCTGTGCGGTCCTTCCTCATTTGACTGGACTGGTTGAGTGTATAGCTGGTGGATTAAAAGATGAACAAAACAAAGTTAGAATGATTGCTGCATTATCATTAGCTGCCCTCGCTGAAGCTTCAGCTCCCTATGGTATTGAATCTTTTGGACCTGTTCTTGAGCCCTTGTGGTCCGGTATTCGCAAACATCAAGGTAAGAACCTTGCAGCATTTTTGAAATGTATCGGCTACATCATTCCTTTAATGGAACCTGAGCATGCAAACTATTATACACGAGAAGTCATGAAGATTGTGATAAGAGAGTTCGGCACATCGGATGAGGAAATGAAAAAGGTTGTTTTAAAAGTTACCCAACAGTGTTCAGGAACAGAAGGTGTCACACCTGGATACATTCGAGATGAGGTCCTTCCACTGTTTTTCAAGAACTTCTGGATTAGACGTACTGCCTTGGATAAGCGAAGTTACAAACTTGTTGTCGAGACTACTGTTGAACTTTCGCGTAAAGTAGGTGTGGCCGAGATTTTAGAACGAGTCGTTGATGTGCTCAAAGATGAATCCGAGCCTTACCGCAAAATGGGTGTCGAAACTGTTGACAAGGTTATTGGCGAACTCGGCGCAGCAGAGATCTCTGAAAGATTGGAAGTACGACTGATTGACGGTATCTTATCTGCGTTCCAGGCTCAAACTGTTGAGGATTCTGTTTTATTAAACGGTTTTGGCACAACTGTCAATGCATTGGGTGTTCAAACCAAGCCATACATTCCACAAATTGTAAGTGCCATCTTGTTTAGACTCAGCAACCAAAACCCTGAAGTCCGTCAGCAGGCTGCTGATTTGATCACTAAGATTGCAGTTGTCATGAAGCAATGCAATGAAGACCAGTTGCTTGGCAAGCTTGGTGGTATCCTTTATGAGCAGCTTGGTGAAGAATACCCGGAAGTGTTGGGCTCAGTATTGGGCGCACTTGGAAGCATTGTCAATATCATTGGACTTTCATCTATGCAACCCCCAATCCGCGACTTGCTACCTAGATTAACGCCAATTTTACGAAACAGGCACGAAAAGGTACAAGAAAACACGATTGATTTGGTTGGCCGAATCGCTGATAGAGGCGCAGAGTATGTCAGTTCGCGCGAGTGGATGCGTATTTGTTTTGAGCTTTTGGACTTGCTAAAGGCACACAGAAAGGGAACAAGACGTGCAGCCAATAACACTTTTGGATATATTGCCAAAGCTATTGGTCCTCAAGATGTGTTGGCCACATTACTGTCAAATTTACGAGTTCAAGAGCGTCAATCGCGTGTTTGTACTGCTGTTGCAATTGGTATTGTTGCTGAAACATGTGCACCATTTACTGTTTTGCCTGCATTGATGAATGAATACAGAGTACCAGAAATGAATGTTCAAAATGGTGTTTTGAAATCTATGACTTTTATGTTTGAATACATTGGCGATATGGCAAAAGACTATATTTACAGTGTAACTACATTGTTAGAAGACGCTTTGGTTGATAGAGATCGTGTTCATAGACAGACAGCAGCCACAGTTGTGAAGCACTTGGCTTTAGGTTGTATGGGATTGGGCTACGAAGACGCTATGATTCATTTACTTGACTTGCTGTTTCCAAATATTTTTGAAACTTCACCTCATGTTATCGATAGAGTTTTAGATGGTATTGAAGGTATTCGAAATGCGGTCGGAACTGGATTAGTTCTCAACTATGTCTGGGCAGGTCTTTTCCATGCTGCCCGAAAAGTCCGAACACCATATTGGCGAATGTACAACTCTGCTTATGTGCAAAGTGCTGATGCTATGGTTCCATATTATCCTGAATTGGTCGAGCCTGAATACCATCGTGATGAGCTTGATATCTGGATATAATGTTTCCGTTTTCTTTTGATAACTTGTACATATTAATATATAAGTCTATTTAATTATTATTATTTTGATTGAATGAGTTATTTTCGATCATCTTGAGTATTCAATTGAGTAAAAATAGTTGTGTTTTAGTGCTCAAATACTTCAATTTTTCATATACAACTCGGTTTATTTTCTCACATGACCTGAAATACCTTTACTTTTCGCCAATAATTATATCAAAATTGGGTTTTTGTTCCTAGTATACTCTTAAACCACTCTATTCGCGTCTTTTTATAAACCGCCTGTCTCTTTTTTTTGTTTTTTTGAGATTATTACAGGTTTGAATTTCGTCAAACTTTTCTCTAATATTACACACTCAAAATGGCTTCTTTGTTGACACCTACAGGCATCAAAACCCTTTCTTCACTTCCTCTTCTTAAATCCAATTGGTACTATTTAGCTGCTGCGACATTCAGCGTATGCAATGCTCCCAACGAAGTGCCTGTCATTTTTGAACATGTAATGAACTCAATTCCTGCTAACGACACAAAAGCGCGCTTTGATTCAGCACAAAAGATCCGCGAAGCTCTTCTCAAAAGTGCTGCACTTGGAGGTCTCCCCAAGGCCATCAACTCGCTCATGCTTTTAAAAAATGTGACGCCGGTAGAACTACGTGAAACTACCCTACAGCGACGAGATGAACATGCAAATTCGGAAACAGAAAAGGGAGTCGACATAGATTCTCGTGGAACTGCGTTTTGGGATCAAGTGTATGGAAAAATCAATAAAAGAGTCATGGGCCAAATGTCAACAGCATATCCAGACCTTGGGTACTGGGCTCTTCATCATGTGTATGGTCCGTTGCTTTCATATACAGGAATTCTTGGATCAAAAGAAACCAGTTTGGTAGTCATTGCATCGCTTATTCCCCAAGATGTTAACCCTCAACTTAAAGGGCATCTCAAAGGTGCGTTGAATAACGGCGCAACAAAAGAAGAAGTGATGGCAGTCAGAGAGCTTTCAATGTTAATTTCTACTTGGTGTGGACTAAAATGGAAGGGGGATGTTGCAAAGTTATAACAGATTTCACAAAGTACAATTAAGAACTATTGGTACATCAAATTGTTCAAATCTATATATACTTACACACTTACATATCTAATCAACAATCTTCACTATTTTCTTCGCTGATTCACAACAAACAACAATCACAATTACCATCTAGTCAGATCATTATCAAATACTTAAACGTTCTTTTTCACCAAACATACTCTTACATTACCTGACTTGAATTAGATGTAATGCTTTCTAAGATGCGATCCAATCTCAGTCGAATAATAGAGGTTGTTGGCTAGCTCAGGCCCTTTATTTGCTGATGAATTATTGGGCATGTTGTAATCACTAGTAAACCCACTGGTTTTCTTAAAGCCTGGGTTGCTGAGACTATTTTGCGTGTGAACCTTGCACAAACCTTGCATTTCTGCACCTACACATCCACACCCATTAGTAACAGCAGCAGCAAACTCATCCACCTTGTTACCATAAAATTCATCATTTCCGCTCTTTTCACGTTTTCCGTCTCTAAGCAAAGATGAAGGTGAGGATTGGCTATCTGACTTGGTAATCTTGGAATAAATTGACCCGGTTTTAATCTTAAGTAGCGATCTAGTTGAGTTTTTGCGAGGCGTAAAGTATGAACTGTTTCGTATAGAGCTAGGGATAATTGAAATCTGCTTTAAAGATTTGCTTTTTTGAAGTTCATTACGGTACGCAGTCAAAACATTTCTTGTCGCAACCCTACAAGACTTTTCCTGTCTTCCATCTTCACTGAATTCACTAATGTCATCGTCAAAACAAAGGCCATACATATACCCATATCCACCTGAAGCATCTACCATACCATCATTTTTCTCATTGTCAGAATCAGGTTCAGAAGGAACTGTAGGATATGGTTTCATAATCCGTGTGATTGGTAGGTAATTATATTCAGACATCATAACTACTGTTTCGCCCGACGACACACCAGCTAACCATTTTCTTACTTTATCATTAAATGACATTCCTTTTTCTTCTCGTGGCTTGAAGGATAAAGACCGGAGAGTTGCCATATTCACTGGACCAGGAGTTTTTTCTGTGTGGGTATTATGTGTGTAGTCGTCATTGTTATACAATCTTTTAACCGGTTTACTATTAAAAGGAATGGCATTGGTTGGTTGAATCATATACTCTGTAATCTCGTGTTTATCGCCAGTATTATAAGGTACTTGACAAGGATATTGATGAAACAAATTGTCGTTCAACTGTTTAGGTTCATGTCTGAAATTGGCCTGTAGATCAGTAAACATCATTTCAAGTTCGGGAGAGTTTGCCAATTGCAAAGATGCTTGGGTATTTTTGGAATCAAATTTTGTGGCATATGTTGATCTTTGCGTAATAACTCCCAGGTTGTCAGCTTTTGATCTAAAAGTTGCAGGGATATCAGCAAACTCAAACTCCCGACTTTGACAAGTTACTGGAATATATTCGTAGTTACAATTGTTTTTGGCATCGAAACCGTTTCCAACCCTGAAAGATTCATTGACCTGGTAAAAATCTAAATCAGAATGCTGAGGAAGAGAATCAAACGCATTGTTTGTCTTTATGCCGAGGCTATTGGGTTCATTTTGATAACCCATATCATGGGGCCTGTTGATTTGCATGTCAGCTTCATTTTTTGTGCTCGAGTCTTGAGTTAATCGTCTTAGATGTCTTGTGAAACTTCTAGATAATGGTAGATAATATTAGTTAATAATTAGTAACAAAGAAATAAAAAAAGTCGTAATTAAAAACAAAGAAAATCGTAATATTCTTAATAAAAGTATACTGAGACAACGAGTTGGACTGTTTCTGACGCTTCAACATAGTTCGGTCTAAAATCTTGTTCCAAGCGGCTGGATTTGCAAAGGAGTAGGATTCTGGAGTTTGCGAGGCAATTTGATCTGATTGAATCTTATCAGCAACAAAGGCTTTTTCTGGAATTGGCATCAATACTGATAAATGTTATATTTAGCCTTGACACAGGCTAGCAGTTAGTGATAACGAAAAAAGATCTAATGAGCGGTGAATCAGGAAGATAATATTGTATCACAATACAAAGAGAAGCAAGATTAAGCTGTTGCTTAAAAGAAAAAAAGTAAAGCAGAAAATCGAAAAGTAACCGCTGACTGAAAAATAAAAGTACGAAAGAGAAAATCACTAACTAGTTGTGATACATGTCAAAAACAGTCGAAAGAAAATAACTAAGTTGGTTAAACAAGTTAGTTAAGAAAAAAGCCTCATTCAACTGTAAATAAAAATTTCAATATGTACAATTTTGAAATAATATAAGATATTCTTTTTTCAATAAAGAAAAATATTTTGAATTTCAATCGTAAAAGGTAATCAAACATTTATTAAACTTTTTTTATAAGATTGGGTCATTACTTATTGCTGAGCAGCTTCAGGCTGAGCAGCGGTCTCAGGAGCAGTCTCCTCGGGCTTCTCTTCCTTAACGTAAGAGATGACAGTGGGTTCAGCAGGAACCTTGTCCTCCTTAGGAGTGTGGATGATAACAGTATCGGGAAGAGTGGACTTGGGGGAGCCAACCTTGGCATCGGCGGCAGGATCTCTCATGATCTTGACCTTAACACCGAGCATACCCTGCTTAAGCTGGACGTGACGAGTGGCAGTCTCAATGAAGTCCTTGACGGGCTGACCGGAGTGGATCATGAAACCCTGGGAGAACTTCATGGACTTGGCACGGGCAGCTCTCAACTTACCAGAAACGACAACTTCAACACCCTTAGCACCAGACTCCATAACGAAACGGACAACACCGTAAGCGGCTCTGCGGATAGCAAGGTTGTTGAGGAGCTTGTACTTGAGGGACTCGCACTGAGCAACAGCAGAGAGACCACGCTGTTGGACACGCTCAGCGTAAAGAGCAACAGAGTCCTCCTTCAAGGAGAAACGCTTTCTAACAAGAGAGGTAAGCTCACGGATTCTGCGGCCCTGAGGACCGAGGACATCCTGGGTATGGGTGGCTCTGATGATAATTTCAGTCTTGGAAGGAGTGGTTCTGACTTCAATGCCAGAGTATCCCTCTTCAGAAAGCTCACGAGTGAAAAACTCGTTGAGTTCGGCAAAAAAGACACCGTCGGCGACGTGTTTTCTCTTCTTGGAAATGATTTGCTGCATTGTTCAAGGTGATGGAAGCTGCTGCTGTCTTAGGGCCGGTAATCCTCTATGAGCGGGTCAAAGATTGGAACTGATTTCGCGAAAAAAAAAAAAAATTCGAAAGGCTGCGAAAGGCTTGTGAGTGGGATAGGACTCATATGTTCGCAGGGTACGTCACATACATTTTCAAAATTGCAATTTGTTACATAAAACTAATATATGACATAATATGTAATATAAATTTTGAATAATTAACTATCTTGCAAGTTTGTCAATTTCTGTTTGGTGTGTGAGGAAAGTTTAGCGTTCTAATAGGGCTAGGGTAACTCATACTGTAGAGGTGGAGATTACGCGAATATATGAGAACGCATAATAAAATATGTGACTGGTAAATTAGACCAGAGTATTAGGGCTGGTAGACAGCCGTGCAAAAAATATTACCAAGAATAGTACTGTGCTGATGCTAGGTCTACTACTGTTTGAATCCCAGTTATCACTCCTAGATTAAGGCTGGATCTGCTCCATTGAGCTTTAATTTTGAAAAGTTTTATAAACTTCATGTAGTATATTTCTACAATGCTTTTCTTCAATTCATGATCTCACCTCAAGTTTCGCTAAAGTGCCAATGATCATATGCTTTCTCTTCAACTAAGCAATTAAACTAGCTGTGTAGTTGTGATAGTTGTTTTGAAAAATAACATTTGAATATGAGTATTCAAGCCAATAGTTAGGCGAGACAGACCTTATAAATCTTATTATATACATTCCCTTTCGTGTATCTTTACGAATCAAAAATATTAGCTTTGTTCAAATCCAATCTCACAAGTACGTAGATTTGCCAACACTTTCTTTGAAATGGTGTCCTACCAGACTCCACACGTAAAATATTCCTACACATCACTATACTTCGCTACCAGAAAAACATGTTTACTTTTCATATCTCTTTGAATCAAAAGCATTGCTTAGCATCAATTCCCAGCATCCATCAATTCGATCTGATTTTCCAAAGTGAAATACTGAAGAATAAGAAATTCCAACTTTTACTATTATTACTTTAATTTATTTCTATTAGCTTTTTAGGGATACCATCTGTTCAACAATTTTTCACCTGCTCATTATTTTGTTTAACGATACACGTCGGATAATATCTAAAAGGTGGTGCATACAAACCAGATACAAAGAACTTGTTGTTTTAAATTGAAGATACTGTTTCGCGTATTATTCCCATAGTGATGTTTTAAATTTCAACTTGTTTAAACCCGAAAAATCAATTAACATTTATACCTTTTCAATAACATTATGGCTGTCAAAGACACTCTAAAGAAAGCAGCAATAGAAAATTCTAACAGTAGCACTGCTTCGACATCTTCTTTTTCACAATCCAAAAAGAATGGCGACTCATTAGCAGATCTCACTTCAGATAATTCAGGACCAGCCAAAAAAGGAAGAAAGCGGAAAAATCCGCCGTTAGAAGATACCCCTTCTTCTTCACATGGTCCAGGCCGCCCAAAGAAAAAAAAGGGAGATCCATCAATTACAGACCCATCATCACCAATAAACCAATACAAGTCTAAAAAGCTTGGTAAAAAGGTACTCAATGAGCTTTCCAATGGAGGCTCTGATACCCCAGTCAGTATATCTTCACCCAAAGTTGACAAGGCTTTGACAAAACAACAAAAGATTGTTGAAAAACCTACAAAACCCAAAAAGAAATACCAAAAACTTACCCAAGAAGAGCGTGAAGCAAGAAAGTTGCAGAAAAAAAAGGCTACTGAAGAAGCTAAACGACTAAAGCAGCTGAAATCAAAACAAAGCTCCAAGGCTAAAGAGAAGCCACCAGTGGATGTGGAAAAGCAGTGTGGTGTAGCATTAGACAATGGTGGATTTTGTGCGCGTTCTCTCACATGTAAAACTCATTCCATGGGTGCTAAAAGAGCCGTAACTGGTAGATCTAAACCATATGACATTTTGCTGGCTGCTTACCAGAAAAGAAATCAAGTCAAATTGGCAGAACTTTCAACCCAGCAACAACTCGAAAAAGATAACGAAGAATTTCTAGGTGCCCAGCCATTGACTGAAGAGGAGGAAATCAGCCAGGTTATGTCTGGTGTGTTTGCATCTAAACCGGTACCTTTGGAACAGCGCGTCGTGATTCCAATTCGCCAGAAAACAAGATTTTTCCGAATGCGAGAAATGCTCATTACTGCTTTAAACAAAACTCCACCAATGTCTTCGCTTATTTCTTTGGCGCATCCTACTTTGCCAGGCCAATCATCTTCAAAGTCTGCTGAACAAGTTCCAGGCTCTAATGGCCAAAATCCCGAGGCTGCGGCTGCAACTGCTGCAAATAACAATAAAGGCTCTACAAATACAACTGGTGCCTCATTTGCTTTGGGACCGCAAAGTAATATTAGCCGGCCAGCGCCACCTATTCCTCATAATATTGGAGAAATCATGAACAGTACCAATGCCTTGTATGGAAGAGCTCTTGTTTTTGATCCATTTTCAGGACAAGAATATACCCGACCTTCACAAACGCTTTTTGCCAATAGAATTATTAAACATCACAACGCCATACGCCAACGACGTCTTCAACAGATGCAGCTAGAACAGCAGCAACAACAAGCACGGATACTTGCTCAGTCTCAAAACGCGCAGACACAAATGCAAGGCCAGTTACAAAATCAAACACAGATGTCTAGATCTCCCACAAATCCAGTTTTCCAGAACCCAGGTGTAGGTATGCAGCGTATCGTCACTAATGGATATCACTCAAAGTAATATTTTATCGTTGAAAACTAGAAATGATTTGATAATTTTGAGGTTCTAAAATGTGTATTTTTCCAATAGATTTGCAAGTGAATCTTTTCAAATGTGTTGGCAAATTGAAAAATGTTTCATGATGTATATGTGTCAAAGGAAATACAATTTATATAAAGAGCTGGTTGAACAAGATTAAGAGGCAGTCAGTTGAGTTTTTCTTTTCTTTTTTGATTTTCCCTGTTTCTGTCAATTAGCATTGAAAACGCATGTTTAGAAAAAAAAAAAAACGATTGACAATGTAAAGATAGTTACAATGCATTAATTGATGAAATGAAAAAAAGTTTCATGACGGCTCAAAAAGCCGACTCTTCATACTCTTAACGATATCAAAGGTAATCAATCCATATTTTGTGCACTCAAGTTACAATGCGCAATCAAAAACTTCAGTTTTGTATACATGCCAGATTATTACAGTCAAGTGTAGATCCTTCTATTTATGAGTCCATGTGCAATTTTTTTAAAAACTTATTATTAAAAGAAAGTTGATAATGAAACGGTACATATTTTCAAGTAAGATACGTTCCTGCTAAGTATTTGAATTCTTGGATAGACAAGTTCTTTGAGCTTTTTGTAACTATCCTAATTGTTAGTTGTGAAAAATAGTTACTGTGATGTTAAAAAACAATACAAATGCTTAAGTTTTGAGATTTGGTATGATTTTCAAAGAGTTGAAAACTCATATCACTGTAACAAAAAACCTAACGGCACATTGCTTGGTGCATATCCTTACTTCAATGGTATCAGATTTCTTTTTTTCTTTTGTGAAAAAAAAAATGTGTGCAAATGGTTTATAAGTATATGTGATGCATCAGCCATATATGCTTCATTTTCACGAGGCTCAACTAGACAAGATTGTTGAAAGTTTTTGGAAAACCGAGAAATATACAATATATTTTCAACAGTCAAAATACCCAGTATAATGGGACTGGGACCGAATATGACTAGTGCTCTAAACTAAAATTGAGAAGTAGTTTGGTTTACAGTATTTCCAAATGATATTATTTTCATTGCCTAACAATACCTTGGTGCCAAACTAGTTTTTTTGTAAAGCTCAGTAGATCATTACGTATATCCCATTTGTATATTTGGTTGTTGTTGAAATGATACAAAACTATATATGTTTAGTTGATAGCAACAAGTTTTAAAGCACATTACAACTACATATAATTTAACTCTAATATGAAAAATCAGGGGTAACCCAAGATTAAAATGTAGTTACAACGTGTTGGATTACTCAGATATTATGTAGATACAAACATGTGAAGACTGGAGTTAAGAATAGTTTAAACCTGGTAATAACTGTCATGCCAAAATTCTATTGGGATAATAATATCCAATGAAAAGACGAGCAGCGAACGTAAAGAATAAAATTGGATAAACTATTTTCAAACACATGAGATTGCTAGCTCAACACAATATATTGCAGCCAAAATCATTATCGAAAAAGATGCAATAATGCTTAAATTCGCAACATCTAACAATTTGCTTGTTTATGCCAATTTCAAAAGTATGATCAATTTCAAAAGGAGGAGCTAAAAGTAGAAAAAGAATAATATTGTCTTTTTTATGAAAGAGCGCAATGCAACAACAATTAGAAATAAAAAAAACAGCATCAACGACTATCTTACAGCTGCAATTTAATTAAATAGATCATTTCGCTTATTATGCTAACGGAATGGAAATGTGAAACTCGTATAACCAATTGCCAATTTGGTATAATAGCAGAGGCTTCAGCTAGTTGAACAAAACTAGTTGAGTATATCCTTGGCGTGAAGAACTGATTCATTCATTCTTCCAGCGTCGTAAAACAGACCATATAAAGACACTTGTTGAGGTTTGTGAAACGAGATGCTAGCAATGCTTCTTAGTTTAAGTACCTGATCTCTCATTATCATCAATGGTAAAAAGATGTATCAAAGGCTTTTGTGAGTACAGAACAAAGAATCGCTGCACTGTAGAGCACAGGCAGCTTCTCTTGTATATCGGCACCGTACTAAAAACAATGTAACATATTGTTTAAATACTACAGTAACAAGTAATACAACAAGCGACAATAGCTCCAGAATCCGACCCGATCCCATCTGGAGCACTCTGCTCGGGACACGATTCTGGTTGTATTTTCAGCCGTATATGACTAAGTATTGAGTCAGCCTATTTATAACTTGAGACGTCATGGACCTAACCCTGCTATAAGACCCTATTATTGAATTTGATTTTTGACAAGGTGGGATCTGGAGGTCCCAGCTCGTAAGCAAAACAAACCCGCACGCCAAATCTGAGTGGGTAACTCTAGACCAGAGGTTTGTGTACATCCATATCTCCATGGTATTACATAAACAATAAGTTCACATTTATATATATACTACCTGTCCTCACCTAAATTCCTTTTTTTCTTCTTTTTTTTGTGTTTTTTTTTAAAATACACTTCGCCTCCAAACCTGACAATAACATCATGTCTACAGACCAGAACGACTCACTTGTGAGTCTTTCAGACACTCTTAATCAACTAATTCAGCGTATGCTATTTCAATTGTTTAGTTTTTATTCTTATTCCATCTAACTTCTTCTAGTAAAATTCTTTCTTCTTACTGCACCAAACAACTTAAAAACTTCAGAAGGTATTCACCGACACACACTTCCAAACAAAGACCAGATCAGTTGCGTTGTTTGGCGAAATGTCTACTTCATCACCGGTACTGACATTGTTCGCTGCTTGTCGTTTCGTTTTGAGGCCTTTGGCCGTGAAATCACTAACCGAAAAAAGTTTGAAGAAGGCATTTTCTCTGACCTTCGTAATCTAAAATGCGATAACGACGCCGTTCTTGAACAACCAAAGTCGGAGTTTCTCGATTTTTTGTACCGCAACAACTGTGTGCGCACTCAAAAGAAACAAAAGATCTTCTTTTGGTTTTCTGTCAACCACGACCGTTTATTCCAAGACGCTTTAGAACGCGATCTGAAAAAAGAAATGGCTAATAAACGATCTTCTACTACACCAGTACGCGACCCGGCTCTTTCTTTTCAATACGACAGCTCCAGAACTCTTCACGACCAGCTTCCAGATATCATTGAGAAGTTTCCAAGACCTTTGGCTGAACTGGCTGACGCTTCTAGTGTCATGTCCAATGTTACCCTTCCAACGGGCCACCTTATTCAAATACCCCCTCATTTTTACCCAAACCCTATGCAAGCTGGCTATCCGGGAGCTCCACCTGAAATGAAGGTACCGGTGCTCATGAACCAGCCTCCAGTACTGCACTCAAATATCATGAACCCCTATACTGCTGGCCAGGAAATGGGATTCTCAACGGGTGCAGAGTCTTTAATACAATCAATTCATCACGGCCACCCCATGATGGGCATGCAATACCAAGCTGGCGCTCAGGGCATGCCTATTCAAGATATTTCTGGTGCTTATTCACAACAATTTCAAATGCCAATTTCCCTGCAGGCTCCGAGTGGCATTCCCATGAATCCCATTCCAGTTTCTTATCCACAGTTTGGTATTTACCAACAACAACAGCAGCAACAACTTCAGGCACAAGCTTTTGCGCAGGCCCAAGCTGTAGCTGCTGCACAAGCTCAAATACAACAACATAGATCCCAGTTACAGCATCATCATCAACAAAAACATCTTCCAAAAGTCACTGAAGTTGAAGAGCCAAATCAACAGGATTCCCAATCCAATCAGTCTAATGGCTCTGAAGAATTAACAAGCGACTTTCCTTTGGATTACGTTCCTCAAGTCGAAGACGATCAATTATTTGACTCTAATGGTTTGATCTCTAATGATTTGCCTGATCGATCACTAATCCGCAACGTTTCTTCAGAACCCTTGGAATATATTGCTCCAGAAACATCTTCTGTAGAGGCTGAAGTTTCTCATGATCACACCAAGTTGGAAGTGATGTATAAGCAGAATGAAGACGGGACATTTGTTTCTGTGCTAGTTCCTAATGGAGTTGCCAGCAGCATTTCAGATCACCCAGATGCTGTCAATATTGCCAAGCGACTCTCGTTATCATCTGAATCTCATGTGCCACAGTCCTTTTTTTCTACATCTTCTTCGATGACTAACGCTAATAAAAGAGTCTCTAGTTCTCCTGGTGATTTGAGAACTCGAGAATCAGTGTCTCCAGGTACTCGACGAGATGATTCTACGCACAATTTACAATCTGCTCTTCTGCCTAAAACTTTGAAATCTAAAATTTCTAAAGGAAACCTTCCAACTTCATCTAAGCCACAAATGTCTAGCCAGCAACGTGCTGTTAGTGGAGCCATCGCAGCTCAATTGAATTCCACAAATGCCACCGCCACTAATACCATGAAACCTACAACCCAAAATACCAATTCCCAAGAATCTAGTGGACCAACATTTTTTATGCCCACACCTTCCGAGTCAGGGTGCAGTGAGGCAATGGGATACCAACAAGACCCAGAAGTTGTATCATCACCTGCATCGTATAAGCCAGTATCTAACAACAACTCAATTCAGTCGCAAAACCCGCAACAGTATTTTGTCAATAATCAAGGCCAAAAGTTTCAATACTATACCAGTACAAGCAGCACGCCTGTTGTAGCTCAGTCCGCCTATACTGTGGTGGATGGCTTTTATCAGATGCCTCCTATGACAGGTTCTAACTCAACTATGGCGACCCATCCTGAAACAGCCAACAACAATTCGCTCATGTTTAATTCTGTGAGTGGTGGCTCAGTCAGTATGATTCCATTGGGGTCGTTAGAAGGAGTTACTATGGACGATTTCATGTACTTGAACCCCGATTTGGATTCAAGTGCGGATTTCGGTACGAGCTTTAATTGGAATAATGGTGCATAATTTTAAACTTCTACTTTTCCCCATTTATCAAAAGAAAAAAAATCCATTACTCTTAGACCACTAGTTTCTTTTTTTATTTCATTTCATGAGTACTTGCTTTTTTTTGTTCCTTCTGTTTATTTATTTTTTGTTGTTTCAACACTATGCCAAAAATTGATGATATCTAAATGATTGCATTGTTTTATATTTATTTTATTTTTATATTTTTATATTCCCCACAAGACATATAGACTAGTTTTCTCTTTTTTCATTCGTCAGTTTTCAACTGTTGTTTTTATTGTAACTGAATTTTCTTTTAAATTTGATAATATATAGTTTTATTTATTTAGTGATTTTAATACTTTTAAAATACATTGGGAACATATTGATACACTTTTCTTATTTGTCTTGATTGAGACTTTTCATTGTTTTTATTTCAAGATTGTCAATCCTAAAAGGGGAAGGCTGAAAGAAGAAGAGAAAATAAACCAAGACAAGGATTGCTAGTAAAATATTACTATTCAATACGAACATGGTTAATATATTGGCATTAAATGGGTTTTTAAGCAGGAGCCAGGGAGAAAAACCTGAAAACAGAAAAAAAGAAAGCATACACACACACATACAAATCAGAAATGAGAATTAAGCAAGAACCACTGTCATAAAAGTGTCAGGTTAAAAATAAACAAAAAAGAATATAAATATTAATATTAATATTAATAAATGCTTGTTCAATGCATGCTCCGTTCTAGAATTCGTCAATTGCAAGAAAGCCATAATGAAAAAAAGCAAATGGGCATGGACAAGCAATTAAAGTACAAAACTGCGGTGTGTTTTCATTTTGAAACATATTTGAGGTACGAAGGTTTATTTCTTTTTTTTGAAAGAATACACACACAAACATCTAACAATCTAAAGACTGATCATCAAATTATTTAAAACAGCTATTGTTCATGTGGCTATTACTATTATCCACTGAAAATACTGTGAATGTGACCATTTAGGTTTTGTAAAAGCTTTATACGATGATTATTTCTCCAACGATTTTGTTGTTAATATTATTTGGGCGTTTCCTTTTTGTTTTGTTTTATTCAAAATTGTAGACCGTTGGCTTAAATTTATTTTTTTTGGCTTCATAAAGTAGAAGAAAGCCAAGCTAACATCAGCAAATAAACAAAAACAAAGGTTAACCAAAAAAAAAAAAAAAAAATAAGTAAAAACAGGTGTGTGAAAGTCAAGGGTCATAGCTTTGT
>JAKTYL010000019.1:0-41064 GCA_030578715.1 Magnusiomyces tetraspermus | reverse complement strand
TCAGTATGTCTGAAATTGTGTGTAATGGAAAAACTTGAGAATCATAATTGTTGCTGTCCTCTTTCAAACTATTTGAGTTTTTGATCTCTATACCTTCTTTGTATTCGAGTGGATATTAAAAGTTAAGGCAATGGCTTTTGGAAGTTGTTTTGAAGGTGAGGCCAAACAAGTAAAGTGCCATGTTGTTAGCCGTGCCTCTAAATTGACTACCATTTCTTTACAATTTCCACTTTCAGTTCCATTATCGTTTTTCTCAATTTCAGATTCATATCGGACGTTCAGCAATTTATAGGGCAAAGTTTGATTTTGGCTTTGATTTGTTTAACTTCACATAGATATAGACATTGTTCAAAAAAACAACTATCCAAGCTGAAATATTTCTGTCAAATCCAAGCTTAAGCTCAAACTAGGCTAGCGACCCTAGTTAATATTTGCGTGGCCATACCCAAAACAGTTGTTATTATTTTAAAACCTGCTTCTAGTAGATAACTAGCAGCACTCACAAGCCTAGTTTCAATTCGATCTATTTTGGTAGGTTTCGGGATAGAAGAATATCATTTACACAATAAAGTCAATAATAATACGTGTTTTATAATGTATATACTTTATAAAGTGAAGTACTAAATATCTCTGACATTTCAGCATGTAACTCTTTGCACTCAAAAGCTTATATATTCTTCAATTCCAAAATATGTAATTAATTAAGGGATATAATTTACTCCATTATTTTAGGTTTTAAATATTATATAATTTAAAGCAAATTATTATTGGATTTAGTTACAAATGTACGGAAATACAAATGAACAGCTTTTCTAACGTCAGTTTAATTGAGGTTTTATTTAGATCATAGAGCTGTTTGACTTTGGATATTGGTGACATTTTTTTTCAAAATAAATCCATTTTAGTAGTGTCAATCTACACATTATGAGACTTTTGTCATCTCTTCTGAGTATAAACTCAATTATTTAACAATTTGTAAAGTACGAAAATATGTAATATGAGTAAATGTTTAATCAACCCAGAAGGAATATCTGATTTATATCTATCAATAATAAGCTTTGAGTAAGGCTAACCTAGATTTGGTTTTCAAAAATCAAATTTTATTACGAAGAAACCAAGTGAATTCAATTCAATTCAATTGATTCAAGGGTTATAGAACTATATAGCATACGTGTTGTAGCCATCCTTTTACATATCAACAATTTGTAGATTTTCAAAACATGAATTCTTGGCTTGTGTTTCTATCAGTCTGAGCACGAGCCCTAAGACTAGCTTACGAGGAACAGGGAAACCATTATAGGACAAAAACCTTCCCGACTCATTTCACTTGGAATAGTCAATTCATATTTCTTTAAAGGCTACTAATCCCTCTTATCAGCAATAAAGACTGCGGCTGCTCGCAAGCCCTTAATACTATTCAAGAGAGTTAGTATATCCATCGCAGGAGACACCTATCTAAGCTTCGCTCGTTGCGCTTCAAGTAGCGGACAGTACAATAGAATGTGAGTTCCTGTTTCCAGTGGTCCACATTCACAATTGTAGCTTTCCTTTGTAATTCCAAACTTTTTGAGCCATGCACCAAATTGTCCATGGCACGTTCTGAACTGTGTGATTCTGCTCATAATTCGTCCACTATTCTTTTCCTTAATTTCACCTGTGACCAACTTTTGCTTCTTGTCTGTGCATTGTGTGTCGGCTGTCATGTAGTGGTGCCATTGGCCTTTGGAGCTTAGGTTAAATTTACTCCCCCAATTGTCAAGGGCCAATTGTGCAGATCTAGTAAGAGCGCTTTGCTGACGCTTCTTCGCTTCATCAAGTCCTCCACCTGACTGTATGTCGTCATCAGTTCTGCAACTCGCGAGCTTGAGTCCAAATTGGCCAAACGCTGCCTCAATGGATTTGTGTCGCTCAGCTTGTGTAATAGTCGAATTGCTTTTCTTGCAGCCATCAAGTCCAGTCTAATACCATATGACATTATACCAGGTTTGTTCTGTTATGCGCCAATAGGTGTGAATGTTTCGGTATGACCGTAAGAAGAATGTCTGATGCTTAAAAAAAGTGATTGAAAAATACTAGTTTTTCAGCTAAGAGATATTTGCGATTTATATCAACCTTGTAAGTTTATTACTAAGCGGATTTAGCTCAGTTGGGAGAGCGCCAGACTGAAGTTACTCAGTCGCCTTGATATCTGGAGGTCCTGTGTTCGATCCACAGAATTCGCATTTTTTTGCTGCGCCAATTATTTTCACGTGATAATTATCTAATTATGACACATCTTCTTTTTTATGTATGCACAACAGGAAACCTTCGCAGCCATTTTACAATCACATTATCTTCTACCTACACCTGAATCTTTTGAGTGTACATCCTTTCTTATTGTTATCTTTTTCATAAACACAAAGTTAATCGTATAGTAACTTTAGTGGGTCTTGTGATAATTTTCTCTTACTTTGCTTGTACCTATATTTTGTGTTTAAAAAAAATGAAGCCTGTTGTTGGTGTATGTTTTGCTCTTTTGAAACTTCTTTGATTGCCAATCAATATACATTTGCTTAATATTTGAATTGACTAACCATTTTCTCCTTTTGATTTTCAGTCTTTTGGTGCTTACTTCTGCACTGGTATCTCTGCCTTTGGTATTATCATTTTGTCAGTAATTGGATGGCTTTTCTACATTGGCCACGAATCCATGGTTGGCTCCATCACCGACCCATCAGATGGTAAAGCTGTTGCCAAAACCATTTTTGGCGCCGTTTTTGTTTACATCTTATTCCTTTTGTTTTGCGGATGGCAAATCAAGCTCATTAGCAACCAAAACAGAATCAGACTCTAGATTCAATGGCATGTCCTAGTGCATTAGCCACCAGGCATATATAGGTGTGTTGCATAGTCCAGCTCTGGCGCATTCAATAATTGGTTTTTATTTAACTTTTATTTTTGTTTATTTTTTATCTTTTCATTTGTTTAAATTTATTTTCATCATTGTTTTTAATTTGATCTAATATACACATTCTCAATTGCGCTAATTCTCAATTCTTTTTTTACGTATTATACCAGATTTGAAGCCTGGCCAAAACCTTGATTTTTCAATAGCTTGGTATATACATACTAATATTTACAAGCTTTGTTTGGTATAATGCTAGACAATATGTGTACACTTCATATCAAAAAAGAATTCCGTAGACTTTCTCACTATGTTTCACCAATTCTGGAAATTCCATGGATATCATTTTCTGAAGTCTTGTATTTTCCGCATATTGTAGAATTGAATGAACATACGCAAAAAGCGAAATATCCAATGGACCCAACCCTCCATCAATATTTGGTTTGTCCTCTTTGAACTCTCGTACATCTTCATTTACGTTTGACGGGTCACCAATACCTAAAAACTTAGACTCAGATTCCATGATCAATTTTTCAAAAAGTTTTAAACATTCAACTGTTCTAAAATAGATTTCTTCGCAAATAGACTGGCCTTTTTCGGATGCAAAAAACGATATCAAGTTCTTTTGATAAAACTTAGCAAACCCAACCGGAATAAAGTTTAATCCTCTCCAGCTATAAGAGTTCAACAGCTCGGTAACGGCAGGGTATCTAGGCTTTAATTGTTCAATGAGCTCTAAAGTGAAGCATTCGACTAAGTAATTTTCAACAAATTGAGGAAGCGGATAGTAATTCGCTTTTTCTGTTTCTACGTCAATATCATGAGATGCTTTGGGTACTCTGTAAGGACCTTCGCCTAGAATTTTCTGTCTTACAGAAAGCTCGGTTTCTGGATCAATCAACATAAGCACCCATGCATCGTGCAAAACACTTGATATCATGGATTGATAAAGAGCAGGCTCGCCCTGTGGAACAGGTGCTAATAAGTTTCTGTAAACTGCGCTAAGTGTAGAATAAACTGCACGCGTTCTTTGGGTGATATTTTCTGGATTAGATGATATGTCAATTAGGTATGGAAGGCCTCCTTTGCGAGGTGCACTATGAGGAGAGACTGCTAATAATCTGATCGGACCTGACTCGCCATCGATTGAACTGAGCTTAATATTTTTGAGTCTAAGAAAGCCCAAGATTTGGATGCTGGCTGGATCGGTTGGGAACAGAAATTCTGTGTTGTTGGATGTCTTTGCATTTAAAAGGTTATAAGAATATAAGGTAACAGAACGCTCATATTTTTTTTCAGCTATCTTTTTAGATTCTAAAGTCGCATCATTACAGGCGAATGTGATTGATGGAGGAATAGGAGCAGCCGGGTATGTCTGAAGGGGAAAATTATCAAAAATAACTCGAACTGGATCTGGGACAGTAAACCAGCCTTTTGATTTGGATGTAGCAGGCGGCATATTTTGAAGTTGCCCAAAATTAGCTAACCTTGAAAGTGACTCAAAAAAAGAATTTCGACGCGCTGTGATCACAAAAATTCCTTCAGATCGATTGGCATTTGGATGTATTATCTGACGAATTTGCTGAAATTCGAGAAATACATGTTGGTTAGATGGCCTAACCCACATAAACACCAAAAGCGAATACCGTAAATAGTTATCATAAAACTGCGTTTTTATCAACCAATGGTAAGTAATGTACGGCTGAAAAGTCGTTTATATTCAGAATCATCGTGTTTATCGCCAACATTTAGACTCAATTCTAGATCAGACTTTCCCAATTCATAAAATCAACGTTTTTCAGAGTTTCAATTATTCAAAATATACATAGGCATAGATTCATATGATCAAACAAAAAGGTTTATATCAATTTGGTAAAGCCCAGCTCATTCGAGTTACTTCGAGGTTCTCTGCTATATCTCCAAAAAACTACCAGCATTCAGTATACTTTTCAACAAACCAGCAAAGTTCCTGTTCATTGGGTGTATTAACTACAAGGAGAAAATTGATTTTAGATAATACCAAAAATAAAAGCCGTTCGTTTGCTCACAACTCATCAGATTATGAAGACATATTTTCTCCTGCGAGCGTTGACGGATCGACTTGCTTGGGGTTAGCACTGACAGATCCACTTCAGATATATGAGGCTAAGGTTGCTCGCGGCGAGCTATTTAGAGATGAAGCACAGTACAGAGCTGCTGTAGAACTACAAAAGCTGTCTCATAGACTGATTGACTATACTCCACCTACGCTATTTAGACACAAAATAAGAGAACTATCACAAATAATAGAAGTGAGTAATGAGTTTGATGATGTAAAACCACAATAATCTAACTTTTTTTTAGCAACATGAGCGTGAGCAAGAACAAGAAGCCCAATTGAACACTGATGTTGAACAAAAAGCATGGTATACTCCTGATTCAAAAAGCACAAAATTGATAAAACAATTGTCTGATGAAGAAGAACTCTTAAATTTCGACTCTCCCCAGGGTCTTCTTCTTCATGGTGAAGTGTAGGTTTCAAAACTAGGATTTTTCATTTTTGCAACCTTTTTTTTTTCAAGGTTTCTAACAGTTTTTAGAGGATGTGGAAAGTCTATGTTAATGGATCTTTTTGCTGATTCATTGCCTTACGTTTCCAAGCGCCGTGTTCACTACAACAATTTCATGTTGTCTCTTTATACACATATTCATCAAATTTCCGAACAACGTCGCTCATCATTAAGATCTGGATCAAAGTTAAGACTGGAAAACGACTTTATTTTACTTCAGCTTGCAGAGCGTATGATTGATAAAAGTACCGTCCTTCTTCTTGATGAGTTTATGCTTCCCGACATCGTGGCAGCAAAGATTGTTCAGACTCTGTTTACATTTTTTTTCAAACTCGGAGGTGTGCTTGTCGCAACTTCGAATAGACTCCCCGAGGAGTTATACTCCACTGATTTCAGAAAGGCACAGTTCACCACATTTTTCCGGATACTACAGTCTAGATGTGTTTCTCATGATATGAGATCTGAAAACGATTGGAGAAAAATCCTGTCGAATCCTGAAAAAGCCAAAGAGTTGTTATTGAAACAGACTGTTGAAAAAGGTGTTGACAACCCTGAAACAGAAGACAAGTCAACTGATACCCAAACTGATTTCCTTGGTATCGAGTATTACCATACAATACCCAATAATGCGACCCTAGAAAAAACGAAAGAATCAAACGATAAATGGGCCATCGCAGTACAAGAAATCTGTGATGACCTGGCTACACCAAGCCCAAGCAAAATCATTGTTTATGGCCATAAAGTCGATATCCCATGGAGTAAAAACGGCGTTGCTTATTTTGATTTCCATGAAATTTGTGGAGGGTACTTGGCAGCGGCCGACTATATCAGCTTAGTTTCACGGCATCATACTTTCGTTATTGACAATGTTCCAGCTTTAAAAATATTTCAGAAAAATGAGGCACGAAGATTTATCATTTTGCTCGATGCTTTATATGAGGCTAGATGTAAGTTATTGATAAGAGCTGAAGTAGAGCCTGAAGACTTGTTCTTTGCCGATGTCAGGGAACAAATAAATGAATTAAACGGAGAAGAAAGCGCAGTAGCTGATCAAATTACTTTTGCAGCTGTTCACCAAGACTTGTCACAACCTTTTAGACCCAACGCTTCTTCTTACGAAGACAACAAAAGAAATCAGGAATACAGCCACGAATCGGGGCCAAATGAAGGGAACGTTGAGATTGAAAGAAACCAAATCAGAAAGGAGGCAGAGAAAAGGTTTAAGAAGCAGACCAATTTCCAAGGGGAGACCCCAAAACCTTTGGTGAAAAAAGAAACTATCAATAGTTCCGGATGGCTTTTTGGTAATTCTTCAAATACCAATAGTCCTTTAAATTTCTTCAAAAAACTCAAGATACTATACGAGGAAAGATCTTTAATGTCTGAGACCCTTTTGGAAGAGCAGCTATCGCGAAAGCCTTCCTCCTCAAACAAAGCTATTAAATGGGGTTTCGGGCCAAGTGTGTCTCCGAATTTTACTGAGACAAGTGCCTTTACGGGTGAAGATGAGCGATTTGCTTACAAACGCGCTGTTTCTAGGTTACGCGAAATGACTGGCTCACCACGCTGGATTAATTCTACAAACTGGGCACCTTTGGAAAGTGATTCTCGTCCATGGGAAACATTTGATGAATCGGAACCGCTTCCCGAAAGCTATTATTTTGGCAGCTTGGCATCTGGATCCGGAGTTGTAAAAACCGACCCAACAACTGGGAATCCCGGCATAGTACAAGCTGAAAACTTAGGACATAAACAAACGACATCAGAAAAAGACGCGACAGAAATAAATAAATTTACTAATCCTTTCAAAAAACATGGAAAACCAGCTCCTAAGTTTCATGCTGAACACTTCTGGGCTATTGTTGAATGGGGACTAGGTAAACGGATCAAAGACGCTAATGCAAAAGGATGGATTAGAAGCAATAACGCGTATACAACAAAAAAAGACTAAACCTATCTTATCTAGCTGATTTGTAAAATAATACCTAAGTATCACTCAAATTGTACATTGTATTTTACTTGGTATTGATATGAAAAGTACACAAGAAATTGTACAAATATATAATGGTTTTGTACTGCTCATTTGCTAATCACTTTCTTTTGAATAATATATGTATGATACATTGATATATAAATCCAAAGCTAAATATATTATTTAGCAAACTCTCAAGTAAATTGAAGCCAAATTCCTGTTTGTTTTTCATTACTTTGGTTCCTATTCGAATTGTGAACAGATGCAGAAACTTGCTTGACCTTCATTTTGTTGTTAGTTACCAGTTTGAGAACTCGGAAAAATGCCGCAGCAGCTTGTTTTTTATTTACGTCGCTTGGTGGAAACAGGTAATCAAAAGCCACGTAGTCACCTGATAATTTATTAGCAT
This sequence comes from Magnusiomyces tetraspermus, assembly GCA_030578715.1. Lineage (NCBI taxonomy): Eukaryota > Fungi > Ascomycota > Dipodascomycetes > Dipodascales > Dipodascaceae > Magnusiomyces > Magnusiomyces tetraspermus. Next base: position 33,250 of record JAKTYL010000019.1, on the reverse strand, counting down.
TGTCAGGTTTGTGATTTGTAGAGGTTTGGTGGTGCAGAATGCTGCTAGAAGAAGAGGATCTGTGCTTTGAATAGGGCTCAACATGATCTCCCTCTGAGGATAAACGACTTTTTGATAGGCGCTTGTCTTCTGTTTCTCTGGTGTCTTTATTATTTTGGCTCTCTGAATTGTCATCACTAATAAGACCTTGTGGCTGCTTTTGACTATTGAGTGCTTGGGCCATTTTCTGACTATATTTGAGAAACAAATTGTCATCATTGAACCTAGTGCTCACCTCATTACCTTTTCCCCTGCTAAAGTTATTGTGATATTCCTTTGTCCCGAAATCATTGTATTTTACGTTTTTCAATTCGAAGTTTAACTTATAATCTTTCGCTGCAGCTTCCCGGTGTGGGCTCTCTGAAAATGACGAGTTTACCTCAAAGTCCAGAATATTATTTCCATAGCCTTCGTCAAATTCGGGACCGTTGAAGTAATCGGCTGGAAGTTCTCCAGTTTCAAGTTCGTATCTTTCTCTATCAGTTAATGCCTCACCCCTTTCTAACTTCTCTTGAAGAAATCGAAGATAATCGTCATTATCATCTACTTCAGGAATACCATCTAGGGTACTGAGTTGGCGGGAGCTGATCATTCTGCTTGGAAGTAGTGGCGACGAGTTTGTTCTAACGAAAGGACTAGACCATGACCTAGGAATAGATGGGACTCCTCCTGATGATGACAGATTTAAGTCGTGAGTGTTTCCGAAACCAGTGTTTGGAGTCATGAGACCATTTGGATCTAAACGACCGATTTCAACCTCTTCGCTTACGTTGTGAAAATGTGTATTACTATGCTGATCTCTGTACTCATCATCGTTATCGAACCAAAAGTTTAAGGCAAACAAATTAGAAAAAGGTGTTGGAATAGAAATTTGAGCAAAATTAGACAATGAAATATATCTATTTTGTCTTTTGTAATTACTCAATTTACGGCGTTTAGTTAATTCAGTCATATTGGTATTGTAATTATCGCGAAAACCTTGAAGCATTTGAACTGTAAAAAGATTTTCTGAATCATACAAACATCTCTTGTTTGACTTTGACGAAGCGCCAGTCTTGTTGCCATCCTCGAATGGTTTTTGTAAACCATTTGCTGACCGATTAGAATATAGCATTATGCTTGTTGCTAAGTTCTTATCTTTAGAGTTTCCTTGGTTGATTTCTGAATTTTCATCCAAAGCTGCTATAATTGGATCCAAATCAAGATTTAATAGATCATCATCTTCAGGTTGATATGATTGCTGAATTTGAGAATCACTGTCGTAACCGTTGTTCAAAAAGTCTCCTGGATGATCTTCATTCATATTTTCGTATAATTCTCGATCAGCTTGAACATCTCTAGTTTGCAGTTCCTGATTATCATTTCTGTAGTCAAAAAATGAGTCTGGGTTTGCGTCGGAATGATACTGAATATTTCCGTCTTCTCCAAAATCAAACCCGGGATCCCCCAGGTTAGTATCATCTTGATGAGTTGCAGGATTTGAGGAAACTCCATCACTATTTTTATCTAGCTTAGGCACAGAAGTGATAAGGTCGTCCATATCATGAACCCTGTTTCTCGCGGTTTCAGGTAATAAAAGCATATTCAAAGCCTTTTGTGAATTAATTGAACTACATGTATGAAACGATCCTCCATAAACATCTGTACCACTAGCGTCACTAACTTTCGTGATGTATCCAACAACTCCCAACTCAGGAAGATTGTTTGGTAAAAGACCAAAGTCCAGGTTAAAATTAGGATCATTTCTCAAAACATTAGTTTTCACATTTAGCTGTGTATTTTTTGAGCTTATTGTTTGGACTGCAGGATCCATAGTTATAGATGAGATTATACTATCATTTTTAACTTTCTCTTTCATTTGTGTGACATCGTCTAGAATTTTTATGAAAAAAACGGTTAGAATAATAAGCATCTACACTAATTTACCACTTGCCAAAACATACTCAGTAAGAATGTGACTTGATAGCGAAAAACTACCAATGCACCATAAGCCAACCTAGTTGAAAGCCGTAAGGCCATAGGGGCTTCGCTTTCTAGAATCATACGGCATACCTCATCAATTTGCGTAGCTTGAAGGTCTCGTTTTTTGATACCAAAAGTCGAGTAATTTGAAGGTCTATAACCTACATGTGATATCTGCCAAATAAAGGCCAAGCCGCTGTTTCTATTTATGAGAAGCTCAGGAGAGAAAAACATAGTAAACAACTAAGAGTTTTGCTGAGTGTTAATGGAAGGTATAATTGATAATTCCATGAAAAGTAAGAAGAAAAACGATTTCTGTTTTGAAAAATATCAGGAATAGACTAATATATAAAAGACCTAGAGAGATTAGAACATTATCAAATGATTCCTCATATTTCTAGAATTCAATATTTTGCTTATTGTTAATTAAATAATTTGACAATAGGGTGAAACACAAAGTGTGGCGTCAGTAACTTTGAAAGCAAAAACAAAGACCATGATAATTTGTAATACATTGGCCGTTTTGTAAAAATATAGCCATAACGCGAAGTTTCTGTATTTTACATAGTAGGTTAGAAAGTTATTGATACAGAATTTTAAACATATATATATGTAGATGTAAGTGAATTGTAAACCTATAAAAAAAACAGAGGAGTGGACATGTAATGGTAGACAATACTTTTATCACACTTTTCACGATTAAGGTCAACGAAAATCTGATAATTGATAACTACGGCATTGTTGACATTTTCACTGGGAATAATAAATAACATACTGCTAAAGCGGATTTTCAAGTGCTTCATGATTGCCTCAAAAATGCCACGCTTTCTTGCTCTTGATAGCTTTTTCAATTTATGATGGGTGGTATTTAGCATCACATTTATAATTTTCATCAAGTTATCTCAACATATTTGATGACTAGGCTAGCTAAGTAAAAAGACCAAAACACGATATAATTAAAAATAAAAATATTTATATGGTTCTTCAAATCCATGTTCTATGATGTCTTTAACTAGTAGCATTTCTGAGAAAACCAAGCATGTTTCAAGAATGGTTGGTTCGATTGTAAAAAAAAAAAAAAAACTCAATATCATTATTGTATGCCTAATTATTAATTGAATGTCCCCAAGTTTGTTTGATATTCATATTATAAAATTGTATATTCTCGATACAATCTCTACAGGACATCAATAATGGCGCTCTTATGGCAATGATGATTGCCACTGAATTCTACGTATTGTACTATTGCAGCTATATACTGAACCAGCTGATTATTGAAATGAATGTTTCAAGCAACAAAACAAAAACAAAATATCTTGAATTGAAGATGAGTATATTTCTAGATAAACAAAGCGTTTCAAGTATCAGTATCTACAGGTTAACCCAAATGAAGTACACATTTCAAAACATCAATTTTTTTTGTGTTACATACTTGTGACCGTTACGATATTCAGCCTCGTTACAAAGTGTGTCACATAAATAAATCCATCACCACTATAAACGATTAGCGGTCATACTTAAAAAACATCAACCAAATATATAACTCAAAGGCATTAAATCAAACCTCAAGTGATGTAACCAATTGTAATATTTATAAATGTGTCGATTGACAATATTATTTTGTTTCAGTCTATAGGCATGGCTTTTTTCATCTGATGTACACAACAAATTTTTTTTGATATCAGCCTCTCGATACCTGAACGAGCTGATCCAGTTTTTTTTGGAACGGTGAGTAGAATACCAGTGTTTGCATATCTTTAACACAAAATTTATCTAATTTTGATTTTCAAAAGATAAAGAAAGCGATCCATTAGTGTTTTGTACCTTTCTTTTCAAATATATTCGTAATACACATTTATACATCAAAGACAAGCTACAGAGATCAGTCAACTAGTTATGATTTTAAAGGCTGCAACACGCACCAGCCTTTTTGCTTGTTTTTCCCTCTAAGCTATAGTTTACTAAATATTTAGTGAGTTGTCCCACACACTATTCAAAAAGAGCTTTTCATATATTTGAAAAAATTACAAACAGCTTGAAACTGATTTATTTTAGACAAGTCGTAACTGCTCGCTGCTCGAATTTCTGTTGACACCAGGACATCTAAGGTCTTCAGGAGCTAGGAACACTACGAACTTGTCAATGTTCTAGACAAGTTCGATTGTCTAGTACCATATTAGAATCACTGTTGAATCCCTCGACCTTTGAAGGTGCGCCTGAGGGCACCGATGATAATCCCAGCACTACACACTTCCATACATCTGACAGTGTTGGGTTATCTGAGTATACCAAAATTGTGGTTTCTCAATTAGCTGTTTTAACTGCAAACATTTGTGACCAAAACTGGCCCAAGTCTAAATCACAAATCGATCAGGTATGTGGAGGAGTTTTTTTTTTTCTGGATAATGACCCTAGTCAAGATTTACACAACTAAGTAGAAGTGATGGTTGTTACATGTTTAGTCTTTTTCTACTTCATAACATTTCACAACACATCTCACTAGCAATCTGAAAAAACAACATTAAATAAATACGATCGTTTCGTTTTTTTTTTCAAAATTTCCTCGTTTTCATCACTTTGTTTTCAAGCACCCCTCCATTTTTACTACTGATCATTCACTAACAGATATTTAGATTTTGAACCAACACGATCCTGAAGTTTACATTAAGTTTTTTAAACATATAGTTTCTACCAGTTCTATTCTTACACCAAGTTCCGAAAACAAACTACTTTCAGCTCCAAACTTTACTGAGTCTCACCAGACTAATTCGGCATACCTTTTATTGAAAGAGGAAGTACAAACTCTTTCATCTGATCCAACTACTTCCTACCGGTTTGCACTTTCAGTTGCTCCTCAACTTGAACAAGATTTGATAACAAATTTTGATCTTTCTACTTTCCTTACTTGTTTTGATCTTAATTCACTACAAAAAACGATTTTGTGTTTGGCGATTAAGAATAATTCTATATCTGACTTTTACCAAGATCAAGGTGTGTTTTTTTAAACTTATTTTTATTTTAATCATTGTGCTAATATCAAACATTTTGCTTTAGCGATAAATATTATTGAGCAGGAATTTCAGGCTTTAATTAATATCTGTAAATCGAAATCCAAAAAACCTCCAACTTTTACTTTTCAAAATCTAACTATTATATTTGATCAATTCTCGAAAGCGCCAGTTCCAAAGTTTTTCAGTACAAGCGGAAAAGCCAAATTATCAGCTGTAATTAATACTTTTTTTGATTCAGAGAATCCTACTTCAGTGCAAAACAAAATGAGTTCTTTTGTAGAGTATCTATACAACAAGGCAAATCGATCCAGTGCTTCAAATGACGACTTAATTAATAATTCTGCTGATGATCAAAATCAACAGAAACAACAACTAATTTCGTTCACAAACGACTTAGCTGAAAATATATCTGAACTTTTTGAAAAGATTTCTGAAGTAGACATTGCTGAAGCTCTTATTATGCTTACCAATGGTAAACCCTGGAACGGTGTGGATTTGGGTAAAGCTTTAAAGTCAGCAGTTGATTTAGTAACATTACAATGGGACGTGGTTTTTGATCATTTGAGAAAACCAGTGCAATTAGACAACACTAATTATACGATTAACTTTTCCAGTCACAGCTTAGCAAGCCTTTTGACCACAATATTTACAGTTTGTGAGACCAGTGTTTTTAAACTCTACAGTCATGATTGGAAAAATCCAGACTTCCACTTGAGTCTTCTACTTTCCACCTTCTATATTCCGTACCAAATCCTTGATTTCAAAAAACATGGCCTAAATCCTATTCTACATGCAGAAGTGTTCAACGGTGCACCTGAAACTATTAAGGCACGGGCTTCTGTAATTTTGAATCATTCCTTCAACGCTGAAATTATAATTCACAGCTTCTTGAACTATTTGTGCCAAGAGACTAAGGATGGACCAGCTTCTACATTTGTCGAAACTCACAAAGAAGAGTATTTGGAGTTATTTTTTTTTGGAGCACTCACTTTTTCCAAACTCGAAACATCTTTTTCTGGCTGCGTTGTACACGACATATTCGAATCAACTGTTTTTTCTGAAGCTAGAAATGAATTTGTTTTTTACGCCCTCCCGTTTTTTGACAAAACCTTAGTTGTTAATAAGCTTTTTGGTAGTTTTAAAAGAAATCGCCTAAATGTAGGGTTTATTTATGAAGCAGCTGTGGCTGTTGATGTAACCCAAAATATATTGGATTTCCAAAACCCCTTCTTTGCTCTCGAGATTGCCTCCATGGCTGAAAAACATGACCATTTTTTGTTTTCAGAATTTTTGAAAAAAAAGTTTAGTTTGGAAGGCTTGGCTTTTGCCGTGTCTTTAATTGAATTTTTAGACATAAAGTCTTCAAGGGATTACATTGAAGGCCAAAATGGAAATACAAAGGCTCTTCTTAGTATTCAAGCGATTTTTAATTCCTTTCAGTTTCTAAACTCAATTCCTCACCCTGAGCTCAGAGGCCAAAAATACAAGATGATTCAAATACAATGTCTAGAGTCATATCCTCGCCTCATCAATTTTGGGCTCTCGCAAGAGATTGATAAAATAATTATGTCTAATTCTGACTACCGAAATTTTTCTTCTATTTTGATGTCATTTGTTCAAAAACAATATAGAGCTCTGTTTGAAGGAAAAATTAATATCAGAGACATAGTGAGTATGCTTCTTGGTTTAAAGGAGTCTGAAAACCCTCAAGATCAAGAAATTTTTGCTTGTATGATTCATTGTTTTTTGAATGAATTCAAGCATTTTTCCAACTACCCTTCGAATCTCCTTTCAGCAACAGCTACTCTATTTGGGTCTCTTATTTTTTACAAGATTGTCCATGGAATTGGTATTACAATTTTCTTTGGTTTGATTCTTGATTCTCTTCAATGGCCGACTGAATCTCAAATATTTTCTTTTGGTATTCAAACTTTGCACGAATTTAGAAGCAGCCTTGCAGAGTATCCCAAATTTCGTCGCTTAGTTCTTGGCTTACCTGTGTTCAAGCATAACCCAGCTTTTCGCCGCTTTATTTCTGATACTAATAGTCATGTTGATATCAGGAATGGGTTAGATTCTTTATACGAAGACCCCGGCGATATTACACTCGGGTTTACTTCTCTCAACCCCGATGTACCTGTTCTTAACAATACCCAGCAGGAGGCCCCATCAGGAAATACAAAAGAAAAAATTATGTTTCTAGTGAATAATCTCGCTCCAGATAACTTTGAAGATAAAATTCAAAAGATACAAGATATTTTGGAAGAAAAGCATCTTGAATGGTTTGCTTCATATATTGTTAGCCAGCGAGCCATGCAAGAGCCCAACTATCACAAACTTTATATTCAAGTGGTTGTTGCACTAGATTCTCAATTGTTGGAGCGCCATATCTTTAAGGCTATCTATACCGAAATTATGCTTATCAACTTGACTCAGGAAGATGAAAGTCAAATGCCAATGAGGAGTAAGCTTTTGAAAAATCTTGGCCAATTTTTGGGGAGTTTTTCATTGGAAAGGAACAAGCCGATCCTTCATCGAAATATAAACTTTAAGTTTCTTCTTTGCGAAGCCATGTCCAGCAATAGGATCAAAGAAATACTTTCTTTTGTTTGCAAAGTTTTGGAAAAAACCAAGGATTCCAACATTTTTACACCAAGAAACCCATGGATTGAAAGTATTTTGAAGTTGCTGGTCGAATTGCATCAGTTTGGTGACTTGGCTTTGCCGAGTGTATTTGAGATTGAAAGTTTGTTTAAGGAACTAGGAATTGAGATAAAAGACATAAAACCAGCATTTCTTATCAGAAATCATCTTGCTCAAAGTGCAATCGAGTTGCAAGGAAGCGCAGTTTCGGGACAACCGAGCTTTCCAAATTCGGTATCTCATGTGGCATCTACATCACCAGAAGCGCTTTCTGATTTCTCTGGCAATGCCGATTATGGGGTTGGCATAGATGCTTCAGCTTTCAGCAAGCAGCAAGATCAACAAACACAACAATCTCAGTCCGAAGAGCAGCAAAATAACCAAACGCAGCAACATAATTTTAGTGAACAAATCCAAAAGACACAACAACCTCCGTTAGAAGAGCAACAGATTTCTCATGAACAGCTAAACACACTTAGCAATTTTGATCCTGAGCCATATTACAAACTAGCTTCAGGGTTTGAAATTGCTGGGACATCAGAATTCGCAGGTAATCTTGATTTCAAAGATGTATTTCTAGCCGCCATTGTAACTGTTATAAAGGAGACTCTTATTCCTGTTGTTGAACATTGTTCTTCAGTCCATGCTGTTCCAATTACCAACTTGATTTTGAGAGACTTGGCACATGAAAACGATGAAAACAAAATCAAGATTGCAGCCCAAAATTTGGCAATCAAGATGATTGGGCCTTCTTGTACTGTGCATATCGAAGATGAAATAAAACGATTGCTAAATTTACATACTCGCACCATTTTTAGCTCTCGTTTTAACGACAATGTACAAACTTTTGTGCTAGACTCAATTAACACTGCTATCGCTGAAAACATTGAAAGCGTTTGCAAAATTATTTCCCTAGCTGCTGTTTCTAGAAGCATGGAGATGATTGATTATAGTTTAGCAAAAGAGTTTGAGGCCCGCCGAAGGCATCATGAATTAGAAAGTACTCAACCAGTTGCTGCAACCATGAATTCAAACTTCCTAACTGTTCCTGGTTCGTTTAGGATAAAACTGGATGTGCCAATTCAACAAGACTTTTCAGTTTATACCAAATCAGACACCTCGAGACAAAATTCTGACAATGTAGCTACTACTCCAGAAGCTTCCTCACAACCTCGCATACCTGGCCCATATTGGACTTCTACGCTGAATTCAGACAATAATCTAGAACACAACCAACCATATACTGAAAACACACTTCCCAAATCTCTTCCAACACAAGGCTCTTTGAACAGAACCACTAATTCTGAGACTCTACAGCATTCACACTCCAACAGCGAGTTTTTCGAAGAAGCTTCTGAACGGGCTAAGTGCACGCTCCAGCCACATATTGACCAAATAATCAAATTAGCCAACGAGTATACCTCTCCTTGGACAACTGAGCAATCCACACATGTTCAGCTTCTTGCTACTTATGATTCAGCTTTGAATTCAATTGCTAATGTTCTCAAGTTTGAACCGGATACTGAATATTTTGTTGAAATTCTGATATATTTGTTATCAGACAGTATTTTCAGCGGATCTTTGAATATTGTTGCTTTGCATTATCTTTGTAAAGTGCTTTCAATCCTTTTTTCGGCCGTACCCTCAGTGGGAAGAAAAGTTATTGCCAAGGTTTTGGAAATCAATTATCCAAGGCAATACTACATCCAAGCTTTGGTCACCATTGTAAAGCATGGCTTACTGAAATGGGCAGATTTTGACATACATCTGGCCAAAAAATTGGACAATTCGGAAATGGTCAAGTTTGCTTGTGACTTACTTGATCAAACTGTAGGAATTTCTGACCCTCCTATTGCTTTTCGAACTGACTTTGCATTCACTTTGAAGGCACTTGAATCCTTGTCACCTAAAACACCTCTGGCAAAAGACGAGAAAAGTTTACCACTTCTAGACGTCAATGCAGCTGAACTTTTGGCCAAGCTTCATACCCGCTCATATGGCTTGAATGACAATGATCTTGACCTCACTAAACAGTTTAAATACATTTTTGCTGAATGGGTCCACCTCTTGGATCATCCGGGAAACACAGAGGAGCTTTTAAATGCATTTGTTTACCAGCTGTTCAAAAGTGATATTCTTTCAGACATTAATTTGACCACGTTGTTTTTCAGGACAACCATCAACGTATCTGTTGACGAATATAATTCCAGGGCTGCTACAAAAAATTCTTCTCTTATTTTTTCGAATCTGAACAAACCTGACCAGCAACATGCTCTAATCGACTCGTTTTCATTTCTTTTGTTACGCGTTATTAAACATAGCAAATGGATGAATAGGGAAAGTAGGATGAAATATATACAGTCACTAATCAGTGTGATTGTTTTAGCAGTTTGCCATGATCATGACCAACATTCCGAAAAGTTTACAGCCAAACCCTACTTTAGACTGTTCAACACTTGCTTGGAAGGAATAAGTAAAACGATTGTTGAGGATGGTGATTCTGATGAGATTTATTTTACGTTTGCAGAAAAGCTCCAGATTTTGCAACCAGCATCGATTCCAGGCTTTACATTCTCTTGGATCTCGTTGATATCTAGCAGATACTTTATGCCCATTATACTTTCTTTTCCTGAAAAAAGAGGTTGGCCTTATATGGCTAGACTTTTGAATTCTTTATTGAAGTTTCAAGACGTTTATGGCCAGGAACAAGAGCTCGCTGAGACTATTACATCGATATACCAGGGAACATCAAAGATATTCCACGTTCTGGCAGAAGACTTTCCTGAGTTTGTTCTAGAGTACCACTGGACGTTTTTGACAAATGTGCCCTTGAGTTGTTTACAGCTTCACAATACCATTTTATCAGCTTGTCCATCTTCAATGAGGCCATCAGGGACAATCGATCAACAACTTGATTTTGATGATTTCGCAGAGGCCAAAGAGAACCCGATAATTTTAGAAGATCCTGCTATTGAAATGGATATATATGGATTGAAAAGACTTGTTGATAAATATCTAGATACACCTAACCCTGAGATAGTAACAGGTATACTTTCTGGAATTGTACCAGATACGAATGAAAACAAGCAAAGGACTGGCTTTAGTAAAACCCATGCAGCAATTGGCCCGCTAGTGCTCTATATTGTGATGGATGTCTGCAAAAAGCCGCTCGACCCCGAGTCATGTTTGCATTTTGACCAAGACTCGTCTTGGTTCAGTCTTTTATCAACTCTTTTAACAAAGCTGGATGCTGAGGGACAATATTTTTTGTGTGGAGCTTTGTTCAACCAACTGAGATACCCTAACCGTCACACACATTTTTGCAAACATGCTATTCTCTCTCTTTTCGGCAATTATGGTAAACAAGTGTTTGGAGACAACCATGATTCTACATGTCAACTGGTCACTCGAGTATTTTTGGAGCGTATAATGTCTGCACAACCTCATCCATGGGGATTGGTGAATACTTTCACTGAGCTAATGTGCAATCCTATTTATGAATTTTGGGAATTAAAATTCCTAAAAGAATCACTGGATGTTGAATGCACACTCAAGGAATTATTTGAAAGTTACAAAAAAAATTATAGACGCAAACAAGCCAATGTAGGTGAGGCTGGTGTTGCAGCCATTAAAGGAAACACCAAGACAACTGCCCAAGAAGTACCCCTTATCCGTTACAACTGAAAGCAAGGTTTTCCGAAATACATAGAAGCATAGACCCAATTTAAAATTACATGATGTTTGCGATTTTCACTATAAAGCTTGGACTTGACATATGGCTATTTCAACCTTTTTTCAATATCAACTGCCATTTACCATTTATTGTTTACCGATTCACATTTGTTGCAAATGTTGAAAAAATTTGTATGACACAAGTTGTAATATGAATGTAACACAGCCGTAGCAGTTCCCGCGGCGATATTTTGTTATCGACAAGAACAAGAGATCACAATCAAGTAACATTTTCAGGGTTTCTGGGAAGGTAGCAGCGGATGATCCACGGCTGACTTTGGCTGTATTCGCCTTCTGCTGCTTTTTGGTCTTTTTGACTTGAGATGACCGGAAAAATTTTTTTCGTTTAAATACTTAAACTTTTCCTTGATTATTATTTATTTTTTTTGTTTCGTTGGTTGACATTCAATAAAATATCAATTTCATTTTATTTTTGTTGAACAATATTTATTTATCTGGTTTAACATGGAGGACTCATCGCTGCGCAAAAAAGTCTCTTCAACTAACACACGACAGCGAGCCAACTCAATGGCAGTAGTTCTTGGTGGTTCTTCTGTTGGATCCAACCATGCTACTTCGTTGAATATGCCTAATTCTCACTTTGACAATCCTGACATTCTTGGAAAGTCGTGGGGCCGTGGATTAACTCGTAGGTATTTGTGAAAATTTTTATCAAAACAAACATGTATTCATGTATTTGTATTCTATCGATTAAGCCTAAAACTAACCAAAAGTGTATTTAATTATCTTTTATCGATCACAGACACCAGTACCAACCTGTTCGTTCCTGCTTCTGTCAGAGAAGAAACTGCCAATTTGGCTCAGTTTGTTCTTGAGGATGGGTTTGTTGATTCCGAAAAATTACCTGTTGATAATGTTGGCAGCAGCAGCAACTTGTCCAACACATCCAACTCTAGAAATGAGGCCAACTCAACTGGATCAAACCCTATGGACGCAACACCTTTTCCATTAAGAGTAGGCTCATTCAGCCGTCCTAGAGTATTTAGCGGAACAAACAAATCACAATTTGGTACACCCGGCAGTACTGAAGGCCCTTCACTTCGATCTGGCTCCGTTAAAAGCGAGAGCTATCTTAAAGCCACCGCCAATGATTCAAACGTTTCGCAATTGTCAAACATTTTAAAAGGAAACCCTCCATCAATCACTATTGATGATTGCTCTCAACAAGAAGAAAATGCTGGTTTAGCCGCAGTATCGCCATCCTCATCGCCAGTAACTGTATCTAGTCCGGCTCGCTTTTTCAAAACTCAAACAAGAATAAGCTCTACTAATGATTCATCCAGCCATGCTTCTCATACAAACTCTACATCATTGACTGAATCTTCCCAGCAAACCCCATTGCTGAGTAACGAGCAACAATACTCTTCTTCATTTGACACTCACGAATCTACCAATTTATTGCCAGATTTGGAAAGCCAAAACGTGGGTTACGGATCTCTCGGTCAAGAAGATAATGGGAATACTACACAGCTCCACCGTAGAAATACTAACTGGAGAAAAACAGTTGACACATGGGCTCATGAAAACTTGACTTCCCAATCATTGCTTGAAAACGTTGTCAAGCGTCCTGTTTCTTATCTTCCTTCTGTTTTTCTTGGAACTTTGTTAAATATTCTTGATGGTCTGTCTTACGGTTTGATTTTATTCCCAACTTCAATTCCTGTTTTCTCAAGCTTGGGCCCTTCCGGATTGTCTATTTTCTATGTTTCTTGTGTTATTTCCCAGCTCTGTTTTTCTCTAGGTTTGTCTAAATTCCCAATCAGTGTTGGTTCTGAAATGATTGAAGTTGTTCCATTTTTCCATCTCATGGCCGGCACTCTTGTTGCTGAAATTGGCGCCGACAACCCACAAATCATTTTGGCAACTACTCTAGTAGCATTCTCTTTAAGTTCTGTTATCACTGGTTTAGTCTTTTTCTTGCTTGGATACCTCAAAATCGGAAATGTGATCAACTTTTTCCCTAGACATATTTTGGTTGGATGTATTGGTGGTGTCGGCTACTTCTTGTTCATTACTGGTCTTGGTGTATCTAGTGGTTTGGGTGAAAATGTGCCATATACATTTGAAACTCTCAAGTTTTTGTTGAAACCCGATATTTTTGCCAAATGGATGACTCCATTAGTATTGGCAGCTGTGTTGGTCTTGATTTTGCACCGATTTGATGGCCCCTACGTTGTTCCATTTTACTTTGTGCTTGTGTTTTTCGTTATTCACATCATCATTTGGGCAATTCCAGGCTACTCTCTTGAACAAGCTAGGGAAAGTGGTTGGTTGTTTGATGGTCCTAAAAACCGCGACGAGCCTTGGTGGTACTTCTACACACTCTTTGATTTTACCATTGTAGACTACGGTGCATTGCTCAAGACAATTCCCACTATGTTGGCATTGACATTTTTCGGTACTCTTCACGTTCCCATTAATGTCCCTGCTTTGGCAGCTGCTTCTAAAATGGACGATATTGATATCAACCAAGAACTTGTTGCCCACGGTTTCAGTAACACGATTTCTGGTTTGTGCGGATCAATTCAGAACTATCTTGTCTACACCAATAGTGTTTTTGTCATAAAAACTGGTGCTGATAGTCGTTTGGCTGGTGTCATGCTTGCACTCGCTACTATGGCAGTCATGATGATTGGCCCAGTTGTTGTTGGCTATATTCCTGTTCCAGTTGTTGCTGCTCTCATTTACTTGCTCGCCCATGACCTTCTCAAAGAAGCTTTGTGGGATACTTTCCGTGTTGTAAACAACTACGAATACCTAACTATTTTCTCTATTGTTGCCGTCATGGGTCTTTACGATTTCGTTTGGGGCATTGTCTTTGGTATCATTTTGGCTTGTGGCTTCTTTACCATTAAAAATGCCTCAGTTTCTGTCATTCGTGCCACTTTTACTGGTGCTGTTGCTCGCTCAACTGTCCGTCGCAATGCCAACCTTCAAAAGTACTTGTACCATGTGGGTGACCAAATTTACGTCATGAAGTTGGCTGGTTCTATTTTCTTTGGTACTATCAATGAAATCGAATCTCACGTCAAAGAGTTGATTGATGATGAAAGATTCAGAACCGAACCTATCAGATACCTTGTCCTGGATTTGACACACATCCTTGATTTGGACTTTTCTGCAATGAAGGGTCTTTACAACATCAAACGCAAACTGGATCAAAAGGGTATTTTCATGCTTATCGTTGCACCTAATGAGGAGTACTTATACAAAATGTTGACTGCAAATGAGATGAGCCCCAAGAGTTACTCTGATGATTTTGGAAGCACAAGAGAGCCTGCTTCTCATAACGTTCCTTTTGAGGATATGACTGAAGCTCAAATTGCTGAAATGTGTCATGATTCAACTCCTTCTGCCAATACAAACACCCAGGTGCTTTCTTCTGGTGCTCCTCACTTACAACAAATCTCAGAAGAGGATGCTGATGACCATTCTTTGACTTATGTTCGTTTGTTTCCCAACTTGAACTCAGCTTTAGAATGGTGCGAAAACCGATTCTTGAGAGAATATTTTGCAAAGTTTGTGGAACTCATGGAAACACCCGAGCCTTCATCTTCTACTTCTTTGCAGCCTATTCCATCTACCCCTTTCAAAAACCCGTTCAGTCCTTCAATGGCTAATTCTCCCCGATTCTCACTTATTCAAAAGGCAGCCGATTCTGCTGTCCGCAGTGACCCAACCATCCTCGAATCTCGTTCTCGTTGGCAAAACTTCCGCCAGCCACTTCCTCTTTTGCTCAAGACTTTTAACGGAGTCACCACAAAGCGGGAGGATTTCTGGCACCGAGTTGCTCCTCACTTTAAGCGTGTCAAGTTCCAAGCTGGGCAACCCCTATTTGAAATTGGTACGGAAGCACGCAAATTCTACGTTGTTGAATCTGGTGTTTTGAGGGCTGATCATGAAAGCAAGCAAGGAAACTTTAGTGAGTCTATCGTTGCTGGAACAACTTGTGGTGAGCTGCCATTTTTCTCTGCATCTACGAGATCTGCTCGTGTGTTTGCGGAAACAGATGCTGTTGTCTGGTACTTGGGCAGAGCTGAATGGGAAGCTTTAAGGCAAATGAAGCCTGATGGTCCTGAAATTGCAAACGAACTGTATCTCACCGCATTGAAGTTCACCGTTGAACGCTATGATACCAACCTGGCATACACTTTAATTTCATCTGCCTAAAAAGCTATTGATTCAATGCTTTTTTTTTCATTTTTGCTGTTTAAGTTTTTGTTTACTAGATTTTCTTTATTAATATCCTGTCATATATATTACGTTCATAATTCAAATTGTTATTTCGTCTTCTATTTTAAATACTTGTTATCCTACTTACTAAACTAATTTATACTTTTTTTCCTAATTGAACAAGATATTTTAGGTTTAAATATTCTAACCACGAAAAACAAATAAAACCCAAATTCTAACTAAGATTAGTTTAAGATATTTAGGTTCCAAAAAACAAGGTTTGTTTTACCAACCGGTCAATTCTAAAGGTAGAACCCAGTACAACAATACTTAAGCTCTTGGAATAACGGAAAAACACCAATATTAGGTCTCAGCTAGGCAAGGCTGACTACTACAGTTAAGAGTCATTTGTATATATCGTCAGGTCAAACTGTACCGTGTGCACTATTGTGCCAATTCAGCAATTTTCTTATTATTCTTGAAGGATGAACTGCTTATTTTTATTTTATCATAGAACCAGAATCAATTTACAAAAAACTGTTGCCTGGCCAATCATTTTCATTTTCTGAACGTTCAAACGTACCCAATTCGTGGGTTTATGAGGACTTTGAACTGATTCTAGTTTTGACTAGCCTTACTTGCACTGTCTGACGTGAGGACCACAAATTCTTTCCAGGGCTTAGAAATTTTTTTGCAAGGATATGCTCGTCAAAAACAAACTGAGAAAAAAAAAAAAAAGACTCGTGTAAATGGGTTTGTTTGTTGAGTATAAATACTGGCTTAGTTACCCCAAAACAAGAATCTGTACATGTGTTCCTATTTGTTTTCTTTATATTCGCAAATAATTTAGTTAAGAAAAACAGCTCTGTGCCCTTCAATAATGTCTTCTAATACAGTATACGTTGTCTCAGCTGTCAGAACACCCATTGGTAGTCTTCTCGGCTCGCTCTCGACCTTGAAATGTGTTGATCTTGGAGCCCATGCTGTGAAAGGTAGGTAATTGATTCTAAAATGTAATTGAAATTACTTAAAATAATTATATTTGATTTTGTTTATGACACTCTATTTCTTTTGAATATAGATATCTAACTTGCTTTTTTTTTTTTTTTTTTTTTTTTTTTTTTGTGTCTGTGTTCCAAAGCTGCCCTTGAGAAGGTCCCTGCAATCAAACCGCTCGATGTTGAAGAGATAATTTTCGGTAACGTTTGTTCAGCCGATATCGGTCAAAACCCTGCTCGCCAAGTTGCACTAAAAGCAGGTTTGGGCGATAACACCGTCGCAACAACAATCAACAAGGTTTGTGCTTCTGGCATGAAGGCTGTTATTTTTGGTGCTCAAATCATTTTATCTGGTACTGCTGACATTATTGTTGCAGGAGGTGCAGAGTCTATGACTAATGTTCCTCATTATGTTCCTAATGCTCGTACTGGGTTCAAGTTTGGCCCAGGAACTCTTGTGGATGGCCTTCAGCGCGATGGTCTTCAAGATGCATATGATGGCCAGGCAATGGGTGTTGCAGCTGATCTATGTGCTACTGAACACAATATTACTCGTGAACAACAAGATGATTTTGCTATAGAGTCTTACAAGCGTGCACAAAAAGCTCACTCAGACGGGAAATTCAAAGCAGAGATTGCTCCAATTGAGATTCCTGGATTCCGTGGGAAGCCTTCAATTATTGTTGACAAAGATGAAGAAGTGTTCAAATTAAATGAGGACAAGTTGAGATCGGCGCGTGCTGTTTTTACTAAAGATGGTACTGTGACTGCACCAAATGCTTCTCCAATTAATGACGGTGCAGCCGCTATTGTTCTTATGTCTGCCAGAAAAGTCAAAGAACTTGGAATTGAACCTATTGCAAAGATTTCTGGCTGGGGTGATGCTGCTCAACAACCAAACAAATTTACAACAGCCCCAGCTTTAGCTCTTCCAAAAGCGTTGAAGCATGCAAATATTCCTATTGATAATGTGGACTTTTTTGAGTTCAATGAAGCCTTCTCCGTTGTTGGTCTTGCCAATTCTAAAATTCTTGGTCTTTCTGCTGACAAAGTAAACGTTTACGGTGGTGCTGTCGCTATTGGCCATCCACTTGGCTGCTCGGGCGCCCGAGTTATTGTCACTCTTATTTCAGTCCTCAAGCAAGAAAGTGGAAAAATTGGTGCTGCTGCTATTTGTAATGGAGGTGGTGGTGCTTCAGCCATCGTTATTGAACTAGTTTAATATCAAGAATGATAACAGTATCACAAGCGAGATACCTTATCTTTTATTGATCAATGGTAATATGGTTCTCATGAAATTAATTATAACTATAAAATACCTTTGCGTGATCAAATACACGTTTTTGTAGTATATGTCTGTGAAAAATGCTCAAAATTAAATACAATAACTTTGAACTAGGTATTGATTCATATCAAACATCAAATCTAAGTTTATCTGTAAACATTGCTTGTCTTTCGATATTTGTCGATAAATAGTCCGTCGAATTCGACAATTGATAGTAACCTCGTTGACTTACTAGATTTAACTCGAACGCTATATTTTACTATGTTGCATCACACAATTGGCTGCTAAAACAGCGCTTAAATTAATATAATTTAATCTTTGTCCAACACCCTAGAAACAATAGCCGTTATGAGGCATGCATTAGCTGTCTCAAGAAGCTCAGGTTGATAGTATCCCCTGTCCTAACTAGTTTCATACAGTACGGCTGAATTTCGTGTAGTTTTGTATTTTCAGCCATCTCCTACTCAAAAGATGTTATTACTAGTTTTTAAATCAGGTTTTAGTAAAGTCAAATTGCTGTTGAGGAATGAACCCAAAGCGAGAAATTCTTGTAAATATTCATTGTTATAAATTATAGTATATAATAATCGCACTGGTAACAATATCACTTGTTTATCCAGTCCATATATTTAAGTCTGCCAGTGTATTTTGTCACGATCCGAAATTTAACCAGATCAAACCTCAAATCCAAATATTTAAAAAAAGCCTACAACAACCCTGGTCTATTCTCGAGTTTTATATTTCAGCCCTTTTTTTATTTTCGCTACTTATTTTTTTTTCTAAAAAGATTCTACTTGTTGTTGCTTTATTTTTTGAATCCTCAATTTCCTAACAATTTACTTTCTTTTGATTTCAATCTGAATACAACTTCGATCAGTTTAGGTATCAAATACGCCTGGTATCCGAATATAATTCAAGTTTTTGGGTACTATCTATCTTCCAACAACCACTTTCCTAACAAACCATACTTAATAACTCTAGTCCATCTGACAAACATCACTTGTTTTTGTGCTAGACTGCGTTTCATTATCACCGTTGCTTTACTCATAATTGCTTTGACAGTTGTTTAGTTAGCAATGTTCAATCGTGCACCTAAACTAGAGCCTTTTAAATTTGGCACATCTCACAACAACACAATATTCTCAACAGATAAAAATCTCACATTAGATGAAAATCTTACCGACAATGAGTTAACGGATGATGATACAAAAACATATGAAAACACTCACGAAGAAGATAGAGGTGATATTTCGAAAAAAATGCTAAATCCATACGTTTCAGTCACACCTACTGATAGCAAACGCTCCAGCTATTCTACATTTCCTAAAAACAAAGCCAGGCACTTGTTTGAAGTTCATCAAGATACTGATTTTGATGAACCAAGCGGATACCAGCCATCTCAAGATCATAACACACGAGAAAAACCAGCATCTTATTTGGCTGATATCACCAATACCTCTTCCAAGTTGTCAAAAACCTCATCAAAAAGTGACAAACCCACACCTTCACATAACGTTGGCTCGATTGACAGCTCAAACAACAGCAATAACCATACCTCCAACCCCCAAACTGCTAAAAGTGGGAGAGGCATTTCTCGCTCTCGAGAATTGAAAACGCTCCATATCAGAACTAATTCTGGATCAGCCATAGTTTGGACTCCTCCTCCGCTGCCCAAGTGTGATTTTGATAAATTTGCTGGGACTATAATAATCAACACTCCACCAAAATCTGAAGCCAGTGATTTCCATTTGCCAGTTAATCCTAACCAAATCTTGGATACTTTTGCGTTGAGAATGAAAAACCAGTCTAATTGTAAGACAAACTTTGTTGGAAAAGAAATTCTGCAAGAGGTTTACGATGATAGCAATGCCAGTCTTTATGAAACACAGGAGTTGCCTATTGGTTCTGATTCAGCATCTTTCTCAAGTCCAGCAGTTATTTCGCAACGCTCTCAAGTAAATCCTTTTTGCAACCCTGCCACCAAAATATCTGGTGTTCCTAGGATCATTGATAACACAAAGCCAATTAAGTCATTTGAGTTTCCAAAAACCAATGATGCTCACACTTCCTCATTTTGTAATACTCCAACCTCGCGCTCAATTAACAAAAAGTCATCAACAACAGCTTTTGGCAACAAAACCTCGTTAGATTCCTTTTCTACACCTTCACCCACTCCGTCAAAACAACAAAAGGTTTTTGTTTCTAAAAAGTTCAGCATAAATGATGCCAAAAACGGCGAAAACCATGGTCATCGCCGATGCCATTCTCGTGGATCAAACGTTTCATTACCTACGTTTTATTCAAATAGACCACTACCAACGATTCAGAATTCTCCCAATGCGCATACAATCAACAAATTCCAAGCCATTCCAAAACGTATAGATAAAAAGCAAAGCGAGACTTTTCAAAAATTCGTTTATCCAACGGGCCAAAAAACCAATCTCAAAATAGTTCACGAAACACCTACTAAGCCTAAAACGCTTGATACAAACAAATCACGCTTGCTCACCAATAATCCTCTTTCAAACAGTTGCTCTCTTAGAACTCCTAATTCCAAACCTTTTCCAGCATGTTCATCTGGTTTGCGCTTCAATCAGCCCTCTGTTCCAAAACTTGATGACGGCGCTTTGTTTGATTTGCACCCTGTTCCAAGGCTTGACGACGTTTCTTCATCACCAGGTAGTGTATATCCTTTGTTACTAAGAAAGAATAATACAGATAATAATTTTGCATCTTTCCAAAGATCAACGCCTTTAAGTTCTTCAGGACCTTCCAGAGTATATGTTAACAAGAAATCACCGGAAATTGCAAGTTTACGCCGTCTTGGAAATTTACGTCGTCAAACTGCCATTGCTAATAGAAACAAATTACAAACGTCTCGGTCGTCATCATCATCTTCTCCTTTGTCTTCTTATTGTCCCTCTCCTTCCCTTGAATGCGGTGCATTACCAAAATTGGAGCATCCTTACAAAAAGACTTTACCGCCACCCCCAGCATCGTCGCTATTATCGTCATCAGCAATTAATACTTCAACTACAGAAATAAAAAGTGAACAAAAAGAGCATACTGAAAGTTTTTATCAACCTTTTGACAAAAGGTTCAATGCCAGCCACATGGTACAGCAAAATCAGCAAACATTCAGCAACTCAAATCCAATTCATACACCTTTTCATTCTGGCCAGTCGCAAGAAAAAGTTTTTGATGTTTCTCAGAACACTACTCAGAACGACCGTCTTCAATCAAACCAACATTTTGAAAAAGTCAAAGCTAACTCATTAGTTCCGTCTGTTCCATCGTTACGTACATTGAGAACACATAACAAGAAAAGCACTCTAAACAAAAAGGTTACAGCTGCAGAGAATACTGAGGATATCAATGAAAGTGGTTCACAATCTGACGTGGGCTACTTAGGGACAAAATTATCAACTTGCAGCTTCTATGACTGTAAAGATATTGATGAAGCAAAGGCACATAACGAAAAAGGCAACAGTTTCAACAACAGCTTTGGAATTCAACTGCAACAGCAAAAAGATCAAGAAGCATATCAGCCATATGACAAACTTTTTAAAAAGGAAGACAGTAGTGTTAAGGATGGCGAACAAAAACAGCAATCAAGAAATAGTCAGAGTGCAAAACACCTTGAGATTCCCAAATTTGGTGATATCACAGCCTCTAAACTCAACAAACTTGACACATTGCCAAATAACAAAGCAATCAAAGATTCTGACTCATATCTTCAGTCTAAAAAGCGTAGACTTGAACTGGTTGATTCTGTGGAAGAAAATGCTGATAACAAACGAATCCCAATAAGTCTTGAATTTGGCAGAAGGTCTCGGAATCCCTTGTTATCGAAAACAAAAGCTACAAGCAGCTATGCTTTTGAAAATAAAATAAAAAGTTTTAATTTCGAAACATTTAAAAAGAGGTAAAAGTTAGCGGAGAGCTCAAAAAAGTTGTGCCAACTATTTTAGCGATACTTCTTACACATCTATTTGTGGGCAGTCTCTGACAGTTGAAAAATGTGTTCAAAACAAAAACGCTAAATCCAATTTGTTCAAATTACACAAGCATGCAGTTTGTCAATGTTCTGAGAATATCTTTTGAAAAAAGAACTCCATCAAGAATGAGTTTTTGTTTTTGAAGAAACTTGGCATGTTGCATGGTTATCTTAAGAAGAAACAAAGACGAAATTTTATATTGCTAATTTTCACAAACCAGCAAGCCACCTTCTGTTTGTTTACATAAAAAAACATATTTGTATTATATGATTTTCTTTTTGTCATAACTCCAATTTTTAATAAAACCTATGGATTCTTAATTATCAAATGACACAATTCTGATATTTGAAAAAGTTGACGCGTGAAAAGAATGGTAAATGGAAATTTGATTGAAATATAAATTAAACTGAAATATTATTTGAGCCATACCGTAGCTAAAGACTAATTGATGCTCATACTCTCTCTATAATTCGTGGTTCCTTATTTTAGTTCTTAACTTTCTGAATAGTCCACTTGATATCGGTAATAGAAACCTCTTCACCAGCATTATCATCATAATCGTACCATTCATTTTCTGAAAGATCAACTTCTTCAAACTTTGTAGTAGACTCTGCTCCTTTACAAACAAACTTTCCATCTGGAATAAATTCTACGAGGTCAACGCCTCTGGTATCCATTTTAAGCATTTGAACAGGATTTTTAACGCTGGTTTCAGATTTTTCAAGGGTAAAGGCTTTAGAAACAGTTTTGTCCTCCTTAAAAGTGACTCTCAACTCGTTTCGGCAGGTTTTGCACTTCATTAAAAAGTTGATGCCACTGTTGGGGCCAGATTCTTCAGCACCTTCAGGAACTTCGTAACGGTTGATTGTGATTGGGTTGGCATGATCTTCGTGGCAAGAAGTGCAGCTGAAAGGGAGAAAAAAAAACGAAAGGTGTATCAATGTTAGTTGAAAACAATCTACTAAAGTTTCATTGACACAATTGGTGATATATGCTACTAACATACCGAACTTTAAAAGTGTAAAGATAAGGATCCTCAACAGGATCAAAAAACGCAAGATCAGTTACGTTTTGGAGTTGCGCGGAAAGAAAAAGACCAATCATTTGTTGTTTTTGTATTTTTATTAATGATATGAAAAAAATTGGTTGGTTGTGGTTGAGAAAAACCAATAAATAATTTGCTTGACTGTATTGTTGAGAAAAAAGAGTGCGAATGTGCCTGTTAGTGATGAGAAAAGATTTGTATTAGTGTGTGTAAACTGGAATGATGTATGTGTGTAATGATTTTTTTTTCAGTCCATACCACCAGCCTCACCGTTTTCAAAAATTATACATTCCTTGATTGATGCTTAAAACAAACATATATGAGTTTGACATAGCTGATTATGAACGCTTCAAAGCCTTTATGTTCTTTTTATTCAATTCCTCGTAATGTACGCCAATACAAAGTACTGTGTTCAACACAGTCGCTGAGCTTTATTCAGAAATCACGACCAGGAATTGAGCGCCAATCAAAGTGTTTGGCTCGACCTATTACATGTGTTCGAAGAGTTCACGATGGAAGAATAGATTACCAGAAAAAGAGCACGTTTGAAAATGACAAGAAATACTTGGGCAGGAAAATTGACGATTTGAATTCTCATGAACATACTTCAACAAAAAGAAGGGATTTTAATCAACAACCTTTAGCAAATCAGATTTTTTCGGACCCAACTGTCCATCAGACACATAGCAACGAACATTTTCAAACAGCAAAAAAACATCGCATTCAGTTTTCTCATGAAAAAACTGTTGAATCAACTTTAAAAGAGGAAATAGACCCAGAAAATGATAATATTTCAGCCATCACACAGCTACTAGAAGATAACTGCAAAGACAGTTTTCCATTATCTACCCTATCTTCAGGGCTGACAGATAATACGATTCAGGAAAATATCGGCATACCATCTATACGAAACTTGCGACTAGAAGCTGCTGTAAGAATGCTTGCTGACCGCTTGTTAATTTACAATATAATAGATCGCACGCTAAGTTATCAAAGACATATTCTAAAAATGAAGCAAACTGTCAAACAATTAAGTGAATCCAAGAAACAAAATCAGAAGTTTGACCTCTCTCAATTAGATTTACAAGCACATGAAGCACTTTCAAGGTTTTCACCAGCAGTTTATCCAGGAGTACAGCAAGATGTTCCTATATTTATGCTTGAAACAGAACGCTTATCTAGCCTCAGTGAAAATGAACTTGAAGATTTGCACATGTACCTGTCTAAAAACTTTTTATTCTTAGAGGGAATGGGGTATGGTTCTTTTTTGAATTATTTAAATGATACATTAAGATCACCAGGAGCTGCTCCGATTCTATACAAAATGTCAGCCGAAGATCCAACCAAACTTTCTCGAGCAAAAAAAATAAGTCAGCCCAACAAAAACCAACAACTGAGCAGTCTTTTTGAAAACTCCAAAGAATACCTTAAAGCAACAGCAAAAAACGTTTATGAATTCGACAGCAATGCTGCGAGCAATGCGTTAAACCAAGCACTGTTGTCAGTACTAGAGGATTTTTCTCCCCAAATGTTACCCAAAATAGCACGTACCCTTATGTTATACCCAGGCCTTCCAGACCTTTTCACATTTACAATATTAATTAAACAGCTGAATTTGTATCACTTAGAAGTTCCTGCCCGGCTAGTGTTGGAAGCAATTTTGTTTTCCGGCCAGCCTCTGAATGGAGAACTCTATAGAGCATTTTTAAAGCTTGCCATTTCAACAACAGACAGACTTGGATTTTTGAAGTTGGTCAACATTTATGATTTAAATACAGTCATGACCCCTGACAACTTGCCATCACCGATCAATCACTCATTCAGGAAAAGATTTAATCCACTTAGAATGTCACGTTTTATTACACGTGAATGGCCTACTCCAGATCCAAGCAATGGCAGCATACGTGCAAAGTTTTTTGGAGATGATACAAATTCTTTCAAGCCTTACTATTTTCAACATTCGGTCTTAAACTATATTGTTATGATTTCAGGATTTCTTCGTTTCCATATGTTTTTCTGGATTGATTT
This sequence comes from Magnusiomyces tetraspermus, assembly GCA_030578715.1. Classification (NCBI taxonomy): domain Eukaryota; kingdom Fungi; phylum Ascomycota; class Dipodascomycetes; order Dipodascales; family Dipodascaceae; genus Magnusiomyces; species Magnusiomyces tetraspermus. Next base: position 8,315 of record JAKTYL010000019.1, on the reverse strand, counting down.
AGCGATTCGCAAAATGGTTGCTGAAGAATTACCTTTGACACTAGAAATCTTATCAATGAACATGAAGGCTGCAATTTTATCAAATGACTGTGTCAAGGCTACTTGGACATGGGACGAAATTGTCGACTTGCCAAAAAACCTTGCACGCACTCCAGAGTTTGACAAGGCAGGAAACCGTATTAACCGTTGTTTTTATGATCAAGAAGTATACGAACTGTCAGTGCAAGCTGCTAAAAAATTCAACAATTTGGAAATGCTGATGCTGGTTGAAGCTTACAATACTAAAATGGAGGAACGAAGGCTGGTCCATGGTCACTTGAATATGGAAATTCCACCAGAGTATTATCCCTTAGATGTTAATGGTCGACCAATCAAACAGCAAATAAGCCCCAATCAGCATCCAAACCATCACCAAAGTATAAAGTCTCGAATTACAAATGCATTATCTTCAACATTCCTGAATCCCTTTTCGTTTAAAACCAAGCAAAACTCGCTAGACTCACCTTTACAAGAGTACGAAGGCTCTGAAAACTATGGATTGGTGGCCAGTACGCCCAGACCTGGTTTGGATTCTCCTGTTGCAGCCCTCAAAAACAAGCCAGTCTTAGGTACTAAGTCTTATGTTAAGGAATTTGAGAAAGAGCAGCGACAAGGCCAGAGCATATTTTACACTTTACCGTCTTCTGATCAGATGTCAAAGAATATTCTTGCAACAAAGTTTGGTGGTATGTTGGCATGGGAGCCAGAGTTTGGTGTAGGAGAAGAACAGTTTAGAATGAACGGAGAAGGAAAGGTTTTAGATGAAACAGATGATATCTTTAGTATTGGAAAGCTGGAGAATGAAATGAGCGAAAACAACTCCGAGGAAGAAAAAGAAGAAGGTGCGAGTAAAGCTGAATCTGACAATTCAGAAAGGACTGTTTTTATTTTGGATGAAACCAAAAAATGGTTTGAAATTTTTTGAAATTTTTTGAAATTTCACAATAATAATAATGATAAATGTGACACGTAGGCAGCTGGCGCATGCTTATAATTTGTATATACTTAAACTAAAAATTCATTCATCATGTCCTTAAAATTTCTTTCAAAATAATAACAATAAATCGGAACTGTTACTCGCTATTTGAATCACGACTCCAGGGCAGCAAAGAATTTTTTAACTGCATTCGAAACTCCTCTGTGTGTCGTTGAAACTGTTTTAATTTGTGACTTTACTGTAAATTCTTTCAACTCTTCAAACGTAAAATCATTCAAACTACCATTTTCACAAGCCTGCTTGATTCGGTCGTAATTATCCTGCAGTTTAGCCAGCGCAAACTCTTTTTCAAATCCACCCTCAGATCCCTTAGCCCTTTTAGAGTCACTTGGAAATTGTGTTGACCCAGTTCTTTTTCTTGAAGAAGACTCTGAAGATGTCGAGGTTCCTGCTTTCATGTAGTTTTGTACAATGTATCCGGTCAATAGTTCGTTGAAATCTTTAATCTGTTCGTGAGCTCGAGCTTGTATAGATCTGTACTTTGGTAGTGTGGGATCGTTCGCCTTGTCCTTATCAATATTTTCATCAATTTTTTCTTCAAAAAGAGATGCCTGTAAGGTATTGTAAAACCGCTCCAGGGGAACATTTTGGTATCTCCTTGGGACATACCCGTTTTTCATGTTAAGTCGCTGGACAATATCCTTCATTGAATCAACAAGCAATCCCGGAGGCTCTGTAAGCGGGATATTAGGCGCTGTGCGAAGGTCATCAGCAAACGCAAGCGGCACAAAATATAGACCCATTGGAAATTCGCCGCTACTTCCATCAGCACCACCTGGAGTACCAGGCTGGAAAAATCCGCTGTTTTGAGAATATTGTTTCATCAGCTCATGGGAATCTAAAGTCATATCTGGAGGCATATATGGCATCAACACACCTATTTTAGGAGGTGAGCCTTTTCGAAGAACGGCCCAAACCATGGCCACCTTACTTTTCTTGACCAATGAATGGTATAGCGAAGTGAACGCACGAGTTGATCCAAGATACATTTCATCAGAAGGGTAAAGAAATATGGATTTGCCTAGCACGTACTCCCATCCAATTGCAGACACGTCTTTAAACCCAAGAACTCTGATGTTTGGTTCACCGAGTTGTCGGATTTCTTTCAATTGTTTATCAGAGAAGGAAAAATAGTCTTTGCCAAACTCGTATGCTTTAATAATTTCGCTTTGTTTTACCTCGTCACCATTTTCCTAAAATAATTTTAGAAAACAGGCAGATACACATGATAGTTAGATGGTGTTATTTTTCTTTAAAAGCAATGTTCCTATACATACTGGTGAATAATGGTTTGTTTTTGATTTTAGAAAAAAGTGCTTTGGAGGTTGGTCATTCTTTGTCATAACCTCTTTCACAACTTCGTCTGCATCTTTTTCCCTTGAATGTGTGATAGTAGTTACGTTTTTTGTATAAATAGTTTCGTGGCGTGGGAAAGCTTTTGCTGAAATAATCAAGTATGCTTTAACACCAATGCTAAGGTTTTCCGTGAGTTGAATTTTGTTTGTGAAAAGCGAGCGAGTTGGTGTGCCCAGAGTGGTAAAGTGATGAATCAGGTCTTTGGTATCTTCTACGGAGTGTGGTTTCAAGAGCATAGGATCCAATTCCTTAGTAGTCGATGCAACTAAAAGATCTTCGTAAAAGGCGAGGGGATCAAAGGTTGCTACTTTGTTCATGTAAGATACGTTCGGAATGACAAAATACGGTATTATTTCAACGCCACAGTTTGAGAGATCTTTAAATCGAGTATTTATTGTTGTTCTGTGAAGTGTAGAGTCATTGGGGGTATCTTTATCAGTGATGAACACAACTCTTTTGCTTGAATACGTCTTGACATGAGTCTGAGAAAACATTTTGCTTGCCAGAAAAAAGGCATTTGCGATTGGACTGGAGTTTAAGATTTCTCCGCCAATAAGCGATTGTGATTGTGATCTTTCGTTACCATCATTTTTGTTTTGATTGTCCTGTGGATCAAACAGTTTTGAAAGCTCATGGTCAGACTTTGTTAAAATATTAAACTCTCTGAGCTGCTGGACAGAAGGAACATCTAAATCCATAAACACTCGACATTTGTTGACGGCTTGCTTGCTTTTATCCAAACTCTGGTCCATACTGTTGACAAAAATCACAGACGCCATGCTATCTTTGTTTGACAGCATGCGCTCAAAAACGCATTTGTAAATAGCTTTCAAAAACTGTACAACTGGCCGCTCAGTAGACTTTGAACTTTTTTCTCCTTTTTTCAGCAATGGAGCAGAAAAATCGGGCTGTGTGGTATCAGGTAAATTATAGAGGGTATTTGAAAGTTCAACTATAAATACCAGCGCATCTTTGGAGTAAGACCAGTCCTAAGGTAATATGTTTTAATCAAAAGGTTAGAAACGTATAACGAGAATTGTCCAAAATAAAGTCTTACGGTCTGACTCAAGTACTCTTCTTCTTCCTCTTGGTTGTAATAATTCCAACTCATATTTGTTTGGTTCTTGTTTATTTTTGGTCATGTCAAATGGGGTATTTTTTGAAAAGTAAACAAAGCACTCAAAGATTAGCGTGTTGTCATGTGATGATCACATGCTTTAAAATATGAAAGTCGGAGATCACCAGTGTTACAAGTCAAATTTACAAGCACTGTTTATGATTATCAAAGTTTCAATAAAACGCATCGTCAACAAGATACAGAAAAATAATTTAGATAGATATGATTCAAATCTCACTCTATTTTTTTTTCAAAAAAGAAAACTTTTACGATTTAGAAAAATAAATTAATGAAAACAACCAGATTACAGGTAAAATTCCTACGTTTTTTAAACATCAATTCCTTTTACTTTATTGCCAACAATGCCATTGTTGTTGTAACTGTTATTCTTTCAAACTCTGTTAAAATTCCAAAACTTCTTTATTATTATTATCACTGTCGTCGTCGTTTCTTTAAATGTTGGGCAAAAAAAAAAAGGCATGTCAACACATGTGTTCACAAGACAAGGAAACAAAGAACAGCCAATCGGTGAATGTAGATGTAAGCAAACCAGGTAGTTTTGAAGCAATATTAAACCAAACGCGGTCTTCAGTAAATAGGAAATAGTAAATAGAGGAAAAAGGTAATAATAAAAATAAAAAAACTTGAAGAAATGTGACAAGGAAGCACAATCATAATAATAATAAAAATAATAATAATAATAAACTTTACATTGATTAGTGGTCATAAGTGTTATTTTTTTGAAAAAAAGGGTCCAAAAGCTCAGGGTTTTTACGGGTCAAGCTGTTTTTAAGAAAGTTAGTTTAAATAGAAAAATATCTGTGACAACCTGAGAATCAGAGATGATCCAAATCATGATAATAATACTAATAAACAGGTATTTGCAGTAGAGAAAATAATAACGGTAGTAACAGCAATGTAAAAAAAAAGAAAGAAAGAAATTCAAGATGATGCAAAAAAAAAAAAAAAACCTACAGCCCAAGCCTTGATTTTGAAAATAGCTAAAAAAATCCATTTTAATGAATTTAATTCATTAAATTTGACTAAAATAATGAACAAACCAAAGATAGTATACTCTATTAGGGGAACAGATTCATATTTACGAATTTAGCACCTCCTTTGCTTGAAAGGCCTGTAAAAGGTGATTGCTCATGGGCAGATGAGATATGGAACATCGAAATAGTATTTTTGTTTTTATTTTTTTCAAATCAAGAATGCGAAAAATCAACCATTGTGGAAAGAGTAATATAGCGAAAAAAAATAAGCTGTGATTGGTCATATTTCGTTGTTAGACTATTCGGTTTGTCTTGAAATAAACGGGACATGGAGTCTAATTAAAGTGGATGTAAGGAGGGTTGCAGACAAGGGAATGTTTTACCAACAAAGGAATGGCAATGAGATGTTTAGTAGCAACGGTAGCATTGACAGTTTTTTAGTGACAATAATAATTATAATAACAAAAATACCAAGTCAATATATAGTATTATCATGTGAACAGAACCAAGATATTGGTAAATAGTTCAAATTGAGGAAAGGGAGACTTGCCAGATGCGCAACGGTTGGGGCCAGCAGGAGAGAAACCTTAAACAGGAGAAACACAGTGAAAAAAAAACCCACAAATTTGAGAAATAGAATAAAATAAAAAAAACCAAGTTAAAAAGTCAAAATGGACAAGTAAAATTAAATCGAGGTAAATTGATAATAATAATAACAATTCAATTTATATAATATACACCACAACTCATAAAGCGAGAAATAATAGATGAGATGATCATCGCATCACATATGCCAGGAATAAAAAAAAGTACTAGACCGCCAACAGTGCCACACAAATGAATAAGCGGTGTACACCTGTTATTGTGAGCTGACAGTGCGACGCGACGCGACGCCTCCTTTTTTCTTTTTTTCTTTTTTTCTTTTTATTCATGGTTCTTTTTTCAAAAGATTTCTCATTTCAAGCCTTTTTACCTACTGGTGTTTTCAGGTTTTTGGTTTTTTCAAAAATAACTTTTTTTCAAAAAAATCCTTGTTTTCATTTTGAATGGATTTAGCGCGGACTTCTGCTTTAAGTTGATTTTGTTGGATGCAACCAAACGTTTTTTTCCCCCAGCAACCGCCAGCGGCTGGTTATACAAATGTTTCTACTTCGCAGCCTTTGTTCTCAAATCCTGCGCCAGGTGCAAATCCTTCGCTAGTTCCAACTTATCAACAGCCCAATATTAATCCTAACAACACCAATAACCCACAGCCTTCTCAACCACTTAATATTCAAAATAGTCAAAGCATTAATTCAGCTCAAAATCAATTCCCTTTGCCTTCTAACCAATATTCACCATATCAACATCTTTCAACCGCTTCAACTTCTGGGCTCATGCTGCCCCCATCAACCTCTTATCCTGTGTTTGAAAGTCCAGTTCCTCTTTCTGATGAGGACCCCGTTTGGACTTCCGAAGACGCTGCCGCTTTGGTGGAAATTTTGGAGCAAGCAGAGCGTGCGAAATGGAAGTACATTGCAAATGAACTTACTAAAGAACGTAATAAAAGAATCACTCTCCATGCCTGTCAGAAAAAATTCAAAGACATGTTTGGAGTTGCTGAAGCTTCTTCGCAACTAGGCTCTTCGCTGGCGTATGTCGTCTCTCCTGATGGCTGGGAATGTTTAGGTGATGATTATAATCCACGAACCATTCAAGATCCAAACCATTTACATTCAGACAACTACGATGATGACGATGACGATGATCTAAATAGGCATGGAAGCCAAAAGGAACCAGCTGTGAAATCACCATCGTTTATTCTTCGTCAAGGTTCTCATCGCACAACCTTATCTAATTCCAAAAGATTATCCCCATTGACCGAGTCGCCATTATCTAATATACCCCAGTTTCAATCTTCATCAAAACCTGCAACTCCATCTGTTCCAACCTACTCAAAATCTCTCGATACCTCTACTCCTGTTGTGGCAACGTCATATCCGCTCCAGCAACAGCCACATCAGACTCAACCATACGTGATGTCTGGATACACTCAATACCCGTATCCAAGCATCCCATTTTCCAATTACCCACCACAGCCCTACCAAGCCCCAATTAGCTTCCCCTACAACTCATACAACAACTATGGTAACTACAACTACTCAAGCACTCAAGGGTACCATTACAGCCAGATCCCACAGTCTTCTACTCTGCAACCATATCAACAACGACCTGTTTCTTCTTCTTTTACGATGTCGCCAGTTAATCCAGCAAATTTGCCTCCTCCTCGTCCTCCACCACAATCGATTCAAAGTAATGTGTCTTCACAGCTTTCAAATCTCCAGCCAGCACCACCAGTAATCCAACTGCCTCCACCAACTGTGTCTTTACAGCAACTTACAGGGCCGTCTGTCCAGCCTCAGTCCGATGAAGCCAATCTGAACAAACCAAACTTTTCTCCACCTGGTGGAAAAATAGAATCCTTGATAAATCCTTGATGCTTCAATATAGAAATCCCTTAGTCTATTAGCCTGTTGGACACTTCAATACATTGTCAACTAGGTCACTAGTCAACTCTTTTGACTTCAAAAAGAAGAAGAAGAAGAAGAAAACTGCTGATTAGTAGCAAATTGCTAATATATATACACCACGCTTGCTTTGTTTTAAAATGCAGCTCGTTACAATTCTCATTATTTTACTTTTTGATTTGCAATTGTTTGAATTTTTCCCTTTTTTTAAATATATCCATTGTTATAGAATGTCTAATAAATTAAACTAAATTTTTGTTTTTACTTGCAATTCGCCTGGTTTCAATACGAAAATTTGCATGTTTTTATTATCCATATCTTTGCTATTTTTATTAATTAGTCTTGTTTTGGCATGTTGGTTGTCTAGTTTAGTGTGTTTGCGTTGGGTGATTTTGTTTTATTTGGTCCATTTGGGCTGGTTTAGGCGAATTATTGTTTTGAGACTCGTAGTAAAAATAAAAACCCTGTCGTACCAAACTCTGCACCTCATGTAATCGTAAATCAAGATATACAGTTCATCACTCTTAAACACAAACGCAATACAACTAATCCCAAAATGTTACTAGGTCTAACTGACTGTCACTATAGTCTACAAGAACTTCCTTGTAATAGTTCAAATACATCCACCTCTCGTTTCTTTTTATTAGGTACATTTCACACCATGCTTTCTTTTTTTTCTCATTTTCTCTTTTTTCATTTAGAATTTTTACCACCATCAAATACGTTTTCTTTTTCTTTTTTACTCAAGCACGCTGTGTTATATCGGATGCATTGTTGTAATAAAATTTAAACGAATGTTGAATAATAGGTTTGATATCTAATTCATAAGTCTTTCTCAGTTTTAGCTCACTAGATCTTAAATCCTTGTCGTTTTCGTTCACTTCAGTCTTTCCACTGCTACATTTGAAATTTCAAAAATTTTACATTGATATTTACTACTCCGCTAATTCTGCGTCTCACTTTTACTGATCAATTAATTAATTTAAGATTAATGATTATCTACTAACCTAGTTACTCTACTAGTTTTGCTATTTTTGTTTTTCTGTAGTGTTTGTGTTGCCTCTCAAGTTACACTTTGATACATTTCAAGTCTTTTTTTTCTTTATCCAGCTCTTTCATTGTTTTTTGTTCAGCTTTCTTTTTTTCATATATTGGCTTAGGTCTTGGTTAGGTTTTTGTTTTCTCCCATTTCGAACACCAAACAGTGGGTTTACTAAAACATGTTTCAACTCTCTCTCTCTCTCTCTCTCTCTCTCTCTCTCTCTCTCTCTCTCTCTCTCTCTCTCTCTCTCTCTCTCTCTCTC